>CM070012.1:34471772-34699272 GCA_036247105.1 Cirrhinus mrigala | reverse complement strand
CGGCAAACGCGGAGGGGTGGAGGAGAGAACGAGAAACAGCTCCTGTTAAAACTGTTTGCCGTCTTTTTTACGAGAAAGAGCGAATGTTACTGACTAACCAGCTTTAAAGGAATAATTCAACCAATGATCAAACTTCTGCTATCATTTATTTACTCCCATGTCGTTTTAAACCGGTTTGGCTTCTTTATTCTGTGGAAGGAGATGTTTTGCACAATGTCCAAGCTGCACATTTTCATTTGATAAAAAAAATCCATTAATTATTTTAGTATTATTTCTATACTATTAAAGTATTTATTTTATATTAGCTTTTATTTTTATGTTTTTCATAAAATTTTTTAGTAATTTTTGTGATTCGCTTTTATAGTTTTTACTACTTTTTTTTTTTTTTCTTTTATTTATTTTAGTACTTAAAACTTATTTTATTTCAGTTAGTTGCCAGGTCAGCATTTCTCATTGTTTTGAAGATCTAATATTCAAAAGCATTTTTGTTAGATTTTGTTAAAAAATTGTATTAGCTTTATTTATTTTCACATTTATTATTTATTTATTAATGTATATATATATATATATATATATATATATATATATATATATATATATTACTAAATGATTTTTTATTATATTATTAAAATATTAACAATATAATTATATTACTATTAAAATTGTATTTCAGTTACATTTATTCTTTTTGTTGAAAATATACATTTAATATTTATATTTTATTTTATGTTTATTTTATCTAAACACTGAAAGGAGACAGTGAACAGCTTCATAATTCATCACATCAATAGTCTATGACTCTTGCACTATAATATATTGAGAAGTCATATTTGTGTGAGGAACAGAGCAAAATCGGGTTGTTTTTTATTTAAATAAAGCTCTAAAATATCTTGCATTTCTGCATAGTAAATCATGATAGACTAATTGTCTTTGAGAGCCATCTGAATGAACACAAACATTGAAAACTACATTTTCATCAAAAAACAAAGCTAAATATTATGACATATTGCGTGAGTCATATGGTGTTTTTTGTATTATTTAACACTCCATTCTTTTTTTCTGTATGGAAATAAGCAGTTCTGTTAAACAAAAAAAAAAAAGTCAGACGGGTTCAGAAGGATTAAATAAAGTGATTAAATAATGAGTCATTTTCTTTCTTCTTATGTCTAATGCATTCCTTTAATAAATGAGTGAGGTTTATTGGCTGTGACTTTGAGGTTGTGATTGTGAGTGATTGTGGATCATAATGGAGCTCTGGGAGGGTCGGACAATGCCACGGGTTTTCATCTTGTGTGTTAAAGCCGCTCTCGCTCTTCCCTTCCCTCCTGATTCTCATTGTGTGTGTGTGTGTTTGTACATGAGCGAGCATTGTGGGATGTCCTGAGTTGAATTAGGTCACCTCTTCAATCTGAGCTCTGCTGCTCTCCACCCCCCACAAACCAGCAGCACAGCAAACACAGAGACACAGCGCCTCCTGCTGACGCATGATGGAGAAAAACAGTCGGAGTGTGCAGATTCAAGTTGCTTTTCAGTTTCTAATTCAAAATAATAATTTAAAAAAAAATTATTTAAAATAATAAAATAAATAAAAATAAAATAAAATAAAATGCAAAATGAATTATTTTTATTATCATTAACTTATTTTGGATACCTTTTTGATAAATAATTTAACAAATCCAATTCAGATTCGAAAAATAAAAATCCAATTCATCCTAAAAATAGCTAAAATCTTTTTTTTTAATTATTTTATAATAATAATAGCATTATTTTATTGAAATTAAAATAGAATTATTTCTTTGAAATAAGCTTCTTCTTTTTTTTTTCCTAAAATGCTTTATGTATTTTATTAGAAAATGTTCATTTGTCAGTGTACTGTACATTCTTTTCAACCCTTTTATGCCCTTTTTTCCCTTTTAAAAATAAAGGTTCATAATATATATATATATATATATATATATATATATATATATATATATATATACATATATATATATATATATATATATATATACATATATATACATATATATACATATATATACATATATATATATATCATATCATATCATATTGGACTGTAAAAGCAATAAAAAATAAAATAAAAATTTCACTATTATATATTTCTATGAACTATTATATAAATGAAATTAATTAAATTCTAAATTAAAATTCTTATTTTGTTTAAATAAAAATACATTTAACTTAAAAATGTATGCATGTTTTATTAAATATATTTTAGAAATTAAAAACTAACTCAAATATTAAATGTTATTATTAATAATGTATTATTAGTATTAAACTATTAAATTAATTCTATTTGTAAAGAAATAAAATCCACCTACAATATAGTATTTAAAAATATAAAATATAATATTTAGCAAACATATTTTAGTACTAAAAACAAGAATAGGAATTTAAATATTAGTATTAATAATTTATTACTATTATATAAATTATTATTCAATTTATTTTTTTTAATTAAAAAGTATCATATATATATATATATATATATATATATATATATATATTTATAATTATAATTAGATAATTACTATCTAAAAATATCACAAATATTGTTTCTCTGTCTTTCTCTCTCCATATTTTTTTTATATTCCATATTTTAAATGGAATATTTTAGTAAAAAATCTTATTGAGATTTTTTTATATCTTTATATAATTTCATAATCATAATTTGAAAGGCAATTTCTTACAGGGTTCCAACAAAACTAGTAGATCATTTCTGACACAATTTACGGGTTCCTTGTAAGACCTGAGACACACAGGATCAGATTAGCTGGAGAACAGCAACTGTTAACCAGGAGTACTTGAAAAGAGCTTAGAATGACTGACAATGAACCCGTCATTCTAAATTTAGATTTACCAGCATAACCATCTGTTCTATCAGGAGATGTAAAAATGAAGAATAAAAGATGAACAGGGACAGACCTGTCATCGCTACTAACCAGGAGTACTTGAAAAAATTTAGACAGAACTGTTACAACTTGTTAAAGACAATCAATCTCATGTGTCTCAATAAAGAGAAAAAAAGGTGCTTGATGAGTCTGTTTTTCACTCTCGGTATCACATGATTCATTTAAACATGAATCATTGTAATAATGGATCCTCAATAATTAATGTTAATACATGTTTAAAAAAGACCAGTGTTATGTTCACCAGCACTGGATACTGGAGTGCTGCTGACTCCACCAGTTCTCCTAACTAGTTTAACCTTCATAACCAGAAAGAAAAGATTACGAAAATCCCCTCAAAAAATACAAAGACTTTTCGATATAAAATACTGATTCAACATCAAGGTCATGGGGTTTATCTCAACGAATCGCATACATGTGCACCTAAACGCAATATGAATCACTTTAGATAAAAGCTTCTGCCAAATGAATAAATGCATTAAGGATAATTATCCTGAATGAGCCTGAAATGAGCCCAGAATGACTGATAATGAGCTGCGGATAAATGACAGAACTAGTGAACCCACCTGTTACAGATTTAACAGCAAAACCATCTGTTCTATCAGGAGATGCATGGAAATATGAAGAATAAAAGATAAACAGGGACAGATCCTCATCATCTACTCTCCGTCATGTCCTTCAGCTGAATTCCCACGATGCTTTTTACAATCAAAGTGAATAACTGCATCATTCAAGTAATCCATATAATTACCTTATAGTAATAATGTAATTTATTTTCCAATTTATTATTTAATTTTCAAACTTCACTTCAAAACTGTGCCTACATGCTTTGATATATTTGTAAATTCGACTTACAAGAACAAAAGTAGAACTAATCATATCAGTAAAAAATCTGTTTGTTTTGCCTCAGGTACTCAATTTAATGTCATTATTAAAATAATAACAACAATAACTAAATAATTTATATAACAGCAATACATTACTATTAATAATGTTTATTTAATTTTTAATTCTTTTTAATCACTAAAATATTATATTTATTGATATTATTATATTTCACTTTATATACTGTTTTAAATATTTTTGATACTTTTTAATTAAATATCAAATAAATTGAATAATAATTAACATAATAATAATTAACATAATAGTAATAAATTATTATAAATAATAATAATAATAATAATAATAATAATAATAATAATTAATTATTTATTTTTTAATTACTAAAATATTATATTTGCTAAATATTACGTTTAAATTTTGAAAATATACAAGGTATATTTTAGTTAGATTTTATTTCTATACAAATAGAATTAATTTAATAAGAATAATTTATTAAAATATCGTTAATTATTTTCTGAATTTTAATTTAATTAATAAATAAGTTTCATTATTTACTGTTGAATTTGTACTTGTACTAACCTTTCTGTTCAACCTCTTTATGCTGTCATTTTCTCTTTTAAAGGTTTGTAATTTAATAATCGCATATTTTAATGTGAAAAGAAATAGCCTTGTCAAGTAATTAATTATTTAAATAATAATAAAAAAAATATTAATATTTTCTATTTCAAGTTTCCACTGTCCATTTTTCCTTTTATTTTATTTTATTTTTTCAATAATGCTTCGATTTTTTGCCCAGTAAAGTTTTTTAATTAAATTTAACTGAAGTTCATATTTAAAATTAAATTAATTCAGCAATAATATAAAAAAAAAAAAAAAAAAACACACACACACACACACACACACACACACAACTACACTAAGCTAGAAACATCTCCTAAACGAATGTCTCTGTGCAGAATTCATCAGTATTTCACTGCAAATCAATTCTCAACCCCAAATTCAGCATTTCTAATCATTTAAAAACACCTGAGCATTTTCACAAAGGAACCGAACAGAAGCATCATTCAGTGTGAATCAGTGATTCGTTTGATTCATCGGATATTCTTAATGCAGCGCCGGCACCAATTTTCTCTTTTCTCTTTTCCTTCTGAGTGCCTTCCAGTTTTTTATCTAATCAAAATATATTCACTGCACTTTCTCTCTCTCTCTCACTCGTGTAAAGAGCTCAATGGCAATTTTTCCATCTAACTGATGAACACAGCGGCCCGCTGCCAATCTCTGTTGCCATGGCGACGGTTGCCGGGTAAAGGTGTGTTTACGGGAAGAGTATGTTGGCTGGTTTTGAGTGAAGCTTGATTAATTGCTCAGATAACACTGAGTTATTTTCCATCAATATTGTCCCAGAACATCCACATACGACCAGCACTCTTCATTTCACTCACTTTACTGCTCTGAAATAGAATTTGTTTCTGTATTCTCCAGAAAAAAAGTCTTATTTTCAAAAGTTACCAGCAGGCACGGAGTCACATCTGATTTAACGGAGAATAAATAAATGTTTCATGTTTATGTCCTTTAATGCATTACTGAACACTGAACACAGAAGCGCAGGCTTTGCTTTGGACACGAGTGACTCACATCAGTGCTGAACTTACATTATATGATAGACGTGACTCTATCTAGCATGTTATGCAAAAGAAATGATTTATTTTTATTATTATTTACTTATTTTGGATAAGTTTTTGATAAATAATTAAAAAAAAAAATCCAATCCAAATTCAAAACATAAAAATCAAATTCCGCCTAAAAATAGCTCTTTTTTATTTTATAACAATAGCATTAATTTATTGAAATTAAAATATAATTATTCTTTTGAAATAAGCACTTTTTCCCCCTAAAATGCTTTATGTATTTTCTGAAAAAATGTTGAATTTGTCCATGTACTGTACTTTCTGTTCAATCCTTTTATGCTGTTTTTTTTCTCCTTTTAAAAATAAAGGTTCATTATAAAAATATCATTTCATATTTGACTGTAAAAGCAATAACCTTGTCAAATAAATAAAAGCTCTGTTTCCTGATTTACACTCTCTGAATATCCCAGAACCTCTTTTATTTAAATATATTATGCATTTTTTATTTATTTATTTTTTTTTTGAGAAAATAGTTTTTGAATTCTACCTTAGGTAGAATTCTAAAAATATGACTTGATATTTCAGACAACAAACTTGTTTTAAACCAAAAGTGTTTTATGTATTTCGTAAAAAAAAAAAAACCACTTTGAATATCCCAGAATCTCTTTTATTTAATTATGTTATGCATTTTTATTGAGAAAGTTGTTTTTGATTTCTACCTTTAAAAATATGATTTGATATTTCAGACAATAAACTTTTCAAATTCCATTTTTTCCCCAATGTATTTTTATAAATATATATATACATATTTCCCCTTTAAAAACTATCATTTCATCTTTTTCTAGTTAAATTAAAATTGCTTTGTTTTCTGCTTATGTGCTCTAAATATACCAGAATTTTCATTTTTAAATGTTTTTTTCTAAAATGTTTTAGATATTTTCTGAGAAGCCGTTTTTAATAATAATGATTTGATATTTAACACAATAACCTTTTTAAATTCAATTAAATTAACAAATTGCTCCGTTTCATTATTTACACTTTCTGAATTTCTTATTTTTTAGTTTATAATTTTTTTCCCCCCATTTTATTTGTGTTTTCTGAGAGAAAAGCTTTTGAATTCTCTCTTTAAAAATAGTCATTTGACCTTTCAGGCAGTAACTGTTTCAAATTAAATTAAAAACAGCTGTGTTCTCCTGGTTCTACTCTTTATTTGAGTCTGTTGTGGGTCGAGGTTCGGCCTCGATGCGTTCATGCGCTAAAAGCGGGAGAGGAGGGCAGCTTTGTCTCACAGCAAGAAAACAACAACAACAACAACAACAGTCATGATGGACACAAATGACATCGCTATGACTGACTCATTTGTCTGTTTTATTTCTCCTAAAAACCACTCTAAGACACAGTTAACTAGTTTTATAGTGTACATGACTCATGAATGTTCCCTCAGAATCCGGCTGCTGGACTGTGTTTGTGTGTGTTTTATTGGGCTTTTCAGTCATGTTTTTGACCATATATGAGTGAAAGCCGTTCCCCGGCCTCTCGTCCCCAGGAAATGACCCAATAAAACTCAAGTCAACAGTTATATTTATTGCAATTTTATATACAAACAACCCTAAAAGGCACTCTTTTGTTTAAATAAGGATATAATATGATTTTCCATCCGATAGCTAACATAGTTCGAATATAGTTTAGTTGAATTATAATATATTAAAATTTAGTAGAGTTTAAAAAAGGCCACATGAAGGATATTTTCCACCTGTAAAAGGCCCTCTCTGAGCAGAAAACACTTGCATATCGCCATCAGAACTCAAACGGCACGGTACAAATGTGAAAACAGAAAGACGTCTGTGAGGAATTCGGCTGAGCGTCCATAATTACTCACATAAATCAGTTAGGAGGAGGTAAAAAACAAAGAAAAATAACAAAAGATGATATTGCATAAAAGAGGCCGTGTTTACAATGCAACACTAGCATACTGCATACTGCCTGTTGTTTTAAACACAATATGCATTGTGCAACAATAAACATGTTTATTTCAGCACGCAGCATCTGCTTATCCAAGAAAATATTATGAATTTTTATTGAAAATGGCATTTTATTGGCATCTAAACAAATGATGATTCAAGAAAAAATTGTTCCACATCACAACTGATATTATTTATGGTGCATTTATCATGCAAATGGAGTATTCAGTGCAGAGTGCTCTGGTTGAGAGAAATTATTACCAAAAAGAAAATGTATAATAAAAAAAAATCAATTAAACACTAAAATGTTTATTGATTTAACAAATGTAATTAAATTTAATTAAATTTAATTTTTTACTTGTTTTATTTATTTATTTTGAATTTAATTTATTGTAATTTATTGTTTATATTAATTTTGGACAATTTTATTTTATTTTTAGGTTTATTATTGCATCATTTAGCATCATATTAACATCAAAACTGGCAAATCGAGTATGCGGTATGTTAATATATCATTGTAAACACAGCCAGAGAGATTAGCTCATACTGCTTGTAATGCTTATTACGCCCATTAGAGGTCAGTACAACACAGTTATTTAAAATAAACTCAATACACAGACTTTTCACTTTATCCATTTCTAAATCTGAATTATGATTCTCACTTGAGTTTTATTTGTAGTTTTGGCTTGTAAAAGAAAAAGAGAAAGAGACCTATCCATATTTCCCTTACAAAAACCATATGCCATATAGTATATGAATATGGTAATGGTACCTTTAATAAGGGTTTGGCCGGTTGATTCTCTCCCTTCACAGATGCATAGATTCATAGCAGATATTCTGGAAGACGACGTGTCTTAAAAGGTTATATTTATAGGTCAGAAGGAAGTCAAATTAGAAATAACCATTACTTCTCACCATAGAAAGGTGAATGCTGAGATTTTGTTTCTCAAACGCTCTCAGCTGCCAAACGTTAAAGCCCTTTTCATGATCAGAGCAGCTGCGTTTTTCACAGTCTCTGTTCCAAAACCTAGTGAGCTGCCTTCTTAGACAGCACTTTTAAGGCATCATTGGAAGGCTGTCGGGAAAGTTTGAATACAGAATCACATGTATGCTTGTGTTAAAGGCAATCCCAGAATGCACTGCAACAAGTACGGGGGGGGGGGGGGGAATCTATAAAAGATGGCGATGAGTCTAGATAAATTATTATAAATAATTAATTAAACACCGAAGAGTATTTGCTGATTTGACTGTAATAATTAAAAGTAATTACATTTATTATTTTATTTGACTTTTTATGTATACTTTCATACTTATCAAACATGAGCGTCTTAAATCGGTTCAGACTAGATGCTCCCTTAATAGACAGCTGCCTACGTAGGTTCTGGAACAGAGTTTAATCTCTTGTTTTGTTTCTGTTGCTGCTCTCATAGCATATGATTATGTGATTATTTTTTAAACATTCATAAAGTTTAGCTGAGATACAAACCAATAAAATAATAACGAATAAAAGGTCAGCGCTACGAAGAGAACAGCGTGATATCGTCACTGAATGGCTGTAGTTTTGGGCCGTCCGCGTCTGAACACTGACCCGTGACAGTCTGTGATGGAAGATTTGGCTTGATGTCCACTGGTCCACCGGTCACTTCCGTCGTCATGGCGTTTGTCCTGTGGAGGCGGGGTCTCCGAGCGCCGTCGTCATGCCAACAGCCCCAGTCGCTTGACCTTGGCCGACAGGAAAGAGTGAATGATGAAGACGATGGTTTTCGGGCAGGAGTGAAGGTCCAGTTGCTGAAATAAAGAAATCATATGAGATCTCATCAATATCTCAGATGTTTCTCTTTGACGCTAAAATTAAAAAGAAAATTTTGAGTATTTGTTGAAGTCTCCAACTTCTCAGAATAACCCTACAACTATAAAACCATTTTTGTTCATTTTAAAAAATGGTTTACATATTACATTAAAAACCTAAACATAAATTAGAAAATAAATTAATGTAAATGATTAAAAAAAAACTTAATTACTAAGAAAAAATACAAATTAATAAATACTAAAACTAAATGAATAAATAGTTACTTTAAAAATCTAACAAAAAAGACAAAAGTACATAAAATTAAGAAGAATTAAAGTGAAAATAAAAAATAGAATTTGTAACAGTATAAATTATGCAACAAACATTTCAAATGTTTAAATGTATAAATAAAATAAAAGCCTAAAATGAAAACTCAAACCTAAACTAAATGTAAATAAGAAACTAAACTGACATAAGTTTGAGTTGAAGCACTAAAATTACTAACTGGAAATTTAAAAAAAAAAAAAAAAAAAAGTTATTAAACAAATAGTTATATTAAAAAAATGAATAAAAATGACAAATAATAATAATAATCATAAACATTAAACTAACATTAAAACAAAAGTAAGTAACTAACTAAATAAATAAATAGTTACTTTAAAAATCTAACAAAAAAGACAAAAGTACATAAAAATTACAGTAAAATTAAAACAAAAACTGAAAATATAAAAATAGAATTTGTAACAGTATAAATTATGCAGCAAACATTTCAAATGTTTAAATGGTTAAATAAAATAAAAGCCTAAAACTGAAAACTCAAACCTAAACTAAACATAAATAAGAAAATAAATTAATTAAATTTTTTTTTTTTTAAAGAAATCTGATGTAAGTTTAAGTTGAAGCACTAAAATTACTAACTGGAAATAATAAAAATAAATAAATAAATTAAAAAAAGTTATTAAACAAATAGTTCTATTAAAAAACGAATAAAAATGACAAATAATAATAATAATAATAATAATAATAATCATAAACATTCAATTAACATTAAAACAAAAGTATCTAACTAACTAAATAAGTTACTTTAAAAATCTAACAAAAAGACAAAAGTACATAACAAAATAAATAAGAATTAAAGTAAAATTAAAACTAAAACTGAAAAAACTGAATTTGTAACAGTATAAATTATCCAACAAACATTTCAAATGTTTAAATGTTTAAATAAAAGAAAAGCCTAAAATTGAAAACTTAAACCTAAACTAAACTGAAATTACTAACTGGAAAATAAAAACTTAAAAAAAAAAAAAAAAAAAAAACTTATTAAACAAATAGTTACATTAAAAAACTAATAAAAATGACAAAAGCACATGACAAAATTAATACAAACTGAACTAAAATTAAACAGTATAAATAATGCAGATGTTCACATGACCTCAGTATGTGCACTTAATTTAATTAAGTTTGCTAGGGTTTGGGCCTGATTTGAGTTATCAAATATGAACTTATTTTTACTTTTGACATACTAAGAAAATTAAAAATAAAAACCAGAAAAAATACGAGGGGTTGAGAGACAAAATCACATGAGATCTCATCGATATCTCAGTTGAAAAATTTGCCTAGAGAAAAATTTGCCTATTTGCCGAATTCTCCAACTTCTCAGATGTTTCTCCTGAAAAAATGACCCCAGTAATCTCACGTGTCTCAGATCTCAACCATGTCTCAAACTGGCCAAGACAAAAGAAGAGCAATAATGTTTTCTTCTAGGAAAGAGCTGACACCTTCTTAAATTCAGAACAAATCAGGGTGAAAGTGAAAGTAGTAAAGCATTAAAATGTCTCTCACGATCTCAGCTTCTGGGCCTCCGAAGTCGAGGAACATCATGCGGACGCCGTCGTCTGAGGACATGCGCAGACGCTCGAAGGGCTGCTGGAGAAGGACGTTCCTCCTGACGCCGGCCTCCTCCGTAAACAACGAGAAGCCTTTGTCTATGTGAACGCTCAACATACACGACTTCCCGTTCCAGCTGCACGCTACGCAAAACGGAAAACACAGAGAGCAAACGCCGTTACAGAAGGGGCACCATCGTTAACGAAACTTCTGAACTGAAATAAAGCTGAAATATGATATTAGATTAGAAAAACTTTACAACTGATAATTTGAAGCACTAATTAGAAATAGTACTAATTAGAAATAAATAAAAAGTAAAATAAAAATAAATGAGACCTAGATAGATAGATTGAAAAGCACTGCTATAAAAGGTCTAAAACATACTGCAGTGCAGCACATAACTGACCCAACAGAGGGTGATATGAGCACACACATACATCACATCTGCTCATCAGTTCAACCGCTGATGTGAGATCATGAACATCATGAAAATATGCTAAAGTTTGAGTGTGATTCAGCAGTGATTTCACCTGTCGTGACCTCCTGCACGAGCTCGGCGGCGCTGTGGCAGCCCTCCACCAGCAGGTGCGTCCAGGTGGACAGGTCTTTAGCTGTGTCTACTCTAAACAGATGCGTCTCCACACCCTGTTTAGTACCCAAACGCAGGCCGAATGTCAGCTCAGAGTCGTGGACCGATGAACTCTTACCCGGTCCAGAATGAACCAGCCTGACCGAGACAAACACAGCAGATATTAGCATACATATTCAACTACATACAAATCTGCTTTACAGAATGAACAGAAGTGGCCTTAAATTTTGATTAGATGAGACACGTTTGCCTAATGAATTACATTACCAGTCAGAATTGTGTATTATTATTATTGTTGTCATTAACTGTTTTTATTAAAACGACAAAACAAAACAACAACAAAAAAGCCACCAAATCAATGATGTATTGTAGTCTGGAAAATAAATACAGTAAATAAATAAATAAATAAATACACACACATTCTTGGAATATTTAGAGTAGCATACAATATGTTTTCTTCCAAAAATGAATAAATCAATTAATCAATCAATCTCAGTGTATATATGTATAAAAAACATGTATTTATAATTATATAAAAAAAAAAATAATAATAAATATATATATATATACATACATATATATATATATATATATATATATATATATATATATATATATATAATATTTAGCATATAATATTTTTTCTTCCAATAATAAATGAATTAATGTAATCAAACATAAAAAAAGAAAAACAAACAAACAAATAAATAACTAAATAACTAACTAAATAAATTAATAAAGTTATCAATTTAATTGTTCACTAAAGATTTTTACAAAGTTCCTACACATTTTAGTTAACAAATACTCATGACTTTTCCAGTCATTTGTGATTACAGGATCTTTAATTATTTTACTCAAATACACTTAAAATACACTTACAAACAGCAGCCTGATAGCAAATTGACAATGATGCATTCCGAGAAAAATTATATCATTATATTATATTATATTATATTATATTATATTATATTATATTTCAATGACTTGTCATTTCCTAGAATCACTTTTTTTAATTTTTATTTCTAGGTTTTCCATGACCATGGGAAAATATAATATAATATAATATAATATAATATAATATAATATAATATAATATAATATAATATAATATAATATAATATTTAAAAAAAAAATACAGAAAAAATATAACTTTTACTGTGGTAAATGCAAATAAACAAAACAGTTTTTTTTATTTTAAAATATTTTAATACAAATATATATAAAAATATAAATAATATTTTTATTTTTTATTTCAAATAAAAAATGCAAACAATATACAATTTATGAAAAATACAAATAAGCAAAATAGTTTTTATAATAATATAATATAATATAATATAATATAATATAATATAATATAATATAATATAATAATAATTTTGAAAATAACATAAAAAAATATAATATATAAAATAAAATAATTACATAAAACAATTTTTTAGCATACTTTATCAATCCATTTTTTATTACTATAGTCCTCTGCCATGCATTGTGCCAGCATCACTGTTTTACTGTGGTAAATGCATGTATAGCCTCTCATCTTAATGCTCTAGTATGCACTGTTTAAGTGTGTCTGTGTGTGTGTGTTTGTACCTGGTGGTAATTAAAGGATAGCTCTTGTCTGGGCTGCTGAGTGTCTCTTTACTCTCAGGCAGGGATCCGTACAGCAGCAGATCTCTGTCCGTCAACACTGCCAGGATCGGCCGCTCTGAGCCCTGCCAACACACAATCATCAGACTCTGCTGCATCATCTCATCTCGTCTCAGCTCATGGTGCGTGTGTGTGTGTATGTGTGTGTGTTTCTCACCTGCTCGATGATCCAGCCGATGTGCATGACATCCAGACTCGGCTGCAGGGCTTTCAGCTCAGTTTTGGCATTGCTCAGTAACGCTGCACTTCCGGTCTGGATGGCGTTATACCAGGCCTGAGCCATGGCGTGATCTTTAGCCCGCAGAAACACAGACTTCTTCCTGTCTGACGAAACCACCTCAAAATATCTAGAGACAGAAGCGCAAACAAAAGAAGAAGAACAACAAAGCTAGCAATTATTTAAGTTATTATATTATATTATATTATAATGGGTAAACTCTACAGGTGTGGGTGTACCTGTCCTCCGTGTCTGGCGGACACTGTTTGCGTGTCACTTGGCACATTCGGAGCGGGATGGTCCGGGTCTCTTTAAGGGCGGGGTCCGTCTGTTTCTGTGGGGTGGCTGGAGGAGAATCAAGCACCGGGGGTCCCGCCGTTGATCCGCCCTTAAAAAATGCTGACATCTCCTTAATATACTTAACTACAGAGAGAAAGAGACAGAGACAGTCATTATTCTTACTGCTAGTTTAAAGTGTTCCTGTCATGCTGAAAAAGGGCTAAGCACAGGTCTCTTTATTACCGTCCTGATCAAGAATGGAACACTTGCATACTGTTTACTACATAGTACACACACACACACACACACACACATACACAGATACACGCATACACACATGCGCACACACACACACAAACACAAAAACACTGAATACGGAATTATTGTAAAAATAGTATGTAAAAAAAAGTTTTGTTCATCATGCAACAACAAGCATTTTGGATAATAAAGAATACAAAAAACTATTTATAAAAAAAAAATACAAATAATAAAAATATACGTTTTCATATTTTTAACTTTTTAAAATTTCAAATAAAAAATACAAACAATACAAAATACAATTTTGTAAAAATACAAGTAATAAAATACATTTTTAAACTTTTTTTATATTTCACATTTTATTTCACAACTTATAAAAAATACAAATAAGCTAGTTTTTTTATTTTTAAATAGTTGTAAAATATTTATATATATATAAGTATAGAATTAAATTCTAAAATCTAAATTCTAAATAGAATTTAAATATAATAAACATTATTTTATTTCAAATAAAAATACAACAATATAAAAACACGATTTATATAAAAAAATACAAATAAGCAAATTATTTTTTATTTTTAATACAAATATATAAACAAAATAAAATATTGTGAATGCAAAAACAAAAGTGTCATATGCATTATTTCACAGATATACCATAATGTTCACAGCATGCATATGGAAAAATAGTATGACTAGTGTGCTATTTTGAACATAGCCTTAGAGTCAATTTGTGGGCATAACCCACTAAACTCTGAAAAATCTTGCTGATTTAAGTTGAACGGCTATAAACGGAAAGTACAAACTACCAATAAAGCAGCTTTGGATAAACTGGGAAGAAGTTCTACGCAACCAAAAATAAAAACATTTCCATTAGGAAAGTATTGCTCAGCGTGTTCAGTGCTGGAGTCCAGTCTGTTTGCACAGTTTAGACAAACCGATGGCAGATTTTGATGCTTTATCTCTACTGACTTTACATGCACTGAAAAAGACAATGCATAATATGCATGCTGCCATAAATTAGTACAGAAAGCCATTATAAATCAACATTCACATACACATCTGTGTCTGAGATTATTAAAACACTTTAGTTGAATGCTGAATATTTTAGTGGATTTTAAAACACATATTCACACTATTGTCAAAGCTACAATGTAACATGCATAGAAAAAAATAAATAAATAAACACATAAATGTCCAAATACAGCCCTCTGACCTCCAGAGGTTGAAAATAAGAGGCTGAGGTTAGTCATTTAATAAAATTTGGAGATGAAATGTTACAGCGATTTAATACAACTCAAAG
The DNA here is from genome assembly GCA_036247105.1 of Cirrhinus mrigala. Classification (NCBI taxonomy): domain Eukaryota; kingdom Metazoa; phylum Chordata; class Actinopteri; order Cypriniformes; family Cyprinidae; genus Cirrhinus; species Cirrhinus mrigala. The sequence goes on along the minus strand of CM070012.1, from coordinate 34,683,935 downwards.
GTCAAAACACTTCACTTTATAAAATTAGAGGTCAAAACAACAGCTGTTGAATAAAATTAGAGCAATGTCTTACACTACATGTTTCTAACTACATTGAAGCTGTTAAAGGACGTGTCTTTTTCAATGTATAAGTATTCAGTGATTTAATTTAAATTAAAAACAAAATAAATAAATAATAATAAAAATGAATGAATGAATGAATTCTTTAATTAAACCAAGACCAAAATATGTTAAAAAAACAGCAGCATTTAACTAAAAAAAAAAAAAAAAACTCAATTAGATTGAAAATATGAAACTTGAATAAACATTCTAAGTAAATAAATAAAAATAATAAATAAATAAATAAAAATCTAAATAAAAATGAACACATAAATAAAATAAATAAATAAAAAATAAAATAAAGAAATAATATAAATAAAAATAAATAAATACAAATAAATACAAATAAATATATAAATAAAAATACATGCATACGTACAGAAATTCATTAAACTGATTTATTTATTTATTTATTTATTTTTTTTTGGTACAATCAGAAATAAATAATTCACAAGACTGAACTTAAAGTTTGATTATGGCATCAATTCTCAAGTGTGAAACTACTGAAAATGTAGTTCTGTTAGTAGAGGTGTTACATTTAGCTCGTTACCACTGCTAATAAACCACACACACACACACACCAGACACCAAACATGACAAACCCTTCAGCGTGAACACACATAGTAGTCTCTGCCTCTAACACACACACACACACACATTCATGATGGTTATAAATAGAAGACGCCACTATGGAGGGAAGATTGCGTTTCACTGTAGAAGCTGAAGTGTGAAACACACCCCTGTCTCTGTCTCTCTCTCTCTCTCTCTCTGTCTGGGCGAGTGATACAGGCGGAGAGGGGCTTCCTCGACTCAGAATAGAGCTCGTCTCAGCGGTCGGCCGCTCACTAACACACTTCAGCTAGTCAGCACATACAGCAGCAGCGGACAAACACAGCCATCTTTCTCTTACTCTATAAATACATTTAGAGTAGTGAATGTAGCATCTCACACACACAGTCTGTTTTCACACATGTTGTGTCTGAATTCCTCAGTCCTTCACCTGCTGACCACACACACATATTCAGCAGAATCAGCCTCACACGCTCTTTAAAGCTGACTCTTTTGACTTTCTTAGTTCCTGGTCTTATTGTGAATGACTCACCAATGACAGTATTAAAAGAAATTCACAAAGAAAAACACAAAATCAATCTTTCATCCAAATCTAACAGATCTATTTTATACTAAACTGTTTAGGGCTGCTACGAATTTAAACGTTTTTGAAAGAAAACTCTCTTCCGCTCACCAAAGCTGCATTTATTTGATCTAAAATACAGAAAAAACTGTAAAATTGTGAAATATTATTGCAGTTTAAAATAACTGTGTTCTATGTCAATATCTGTTAAAATGTAATTTATTCCTGTGATGCGCAGCTGAATTTTCAGCATCATTACTTCAGTCTTTAGTCACATGATCCTTCAGAAATCTTTCTAATATGCTGATTTGCTGCTCAAGAAACATTTCTGATTATTAGCAACATTGAAAACAATGCTGCCAAATTTTTTTTGTGGAAACTGTTACATTTTATATTTTTTCAGAATTCTTTGAAGAATAGAAAGTTCAAAGGAACAGCATTTATGTGAAATGGAAGACTTTTGTAACTGTCTTGACTGTCACTTTAAATCAATTTAATGAATCCTTGCTGAATAAAAGTATTAATTTCTTTTAAAAAAGTAATCTTATCTACTTTTGAATGGTAGTACAAACTTTTATTTAATTATGCAATGCTCACTTTCATGGTCCATTCTGTTCCTAATGGATAAAATCAAGTCCAACAGCTACTTTTTAAAATTTCTTCTTTTTTAAATGTCGTTTCACTTGGAAAAACATTCAATTCCAGCAGTAAAATGCACCAAAGCTGCATTTATTTGATCTAAAATACAGAAAAAAAAATGTAAAATTGTGAAATATTATTGCAGTTTAAAATAACGGTGTTCTACGTCAGTATCTGTTAAAATGTAATTTATTCCTGTGATGCAAACCTGAATTTTCAGCATCATTACTTCGGTCTTCAGTGTCACATGATCCTTCAGAAATCTTTCTAATATGCTGATTTGCTGCTCAAGAAACATTTCTGATTATTAGCAACATTGAAAACAATGCTGCCAAATTTTTTTTTTGTGGAAACTGTTACATTTTATATTTTTTCAGAATTCTTTGAAGAATAGAAAGTTCAAAGGAACAGCATTTTTTTTAAATGGAAGTCTTTTGTAACTGTCTTGACTGTCACTTTAAATCAATTCAATGCATCCTTGCTGAACAAAAGTATTAATTTCTTAAAAAAAAAAAAAAGAAATCTTATCCACTTTTGAATGGTAGTACAAACTTTTATTTAATTATGCAATGCTTACTTTCATGGTCCATTCTGTTCCTAATGGATAAAATCAAGTCCAACAGCTACTTTTTAAAATTTCTTCTTTTTTAAATGTCGTTTCATTTGGAAAAACATTCAATTCCAGCAGTAAAATTGGTTGCAAACAGCATAAAATGTCAACTTTCCTTGAAAATGCATCTTCCAATCTCATCTTAACAAATACAGAGAAAATGTAATTAACAAAATGCAATTTGCAGTTTGATTTTCTGCTTAATGTACCAAGTCTATTTAGACTTTAAATAATTCAGTCTCAGTTAGGCTAGCGTTGTTTATAAACTTTATATGTTTTAAGAAATTTAAGATTAAAGTTTGAAAATCTCCCACTGACTTTATTATCTTTATTATCTTCGAAATACAACCAACAGCACTGATGACATCACAGTATATGCACACAGAATTGTAACTGGCCTTCGTTTTTGCATCTATTTAATCATATGCAAACTATGTAACTGTCTCATTTTCTTCTCCTCGTTATTCCCAATCACAACTGTGCCCCACAGCGCTGTCCTTCTGCTGTTGCTTTCTCATAATTCAAGTCTTCAGTGGTCTCGCATCTCCCACCAAACATTAATCACATCAACAAAAGACTCTCGTCAGAGGTTTAGATTAGAGGATTCTGAGGCTATTTATAGACGGAAGGATTTTGTTGCACAAAAGCCCTTGGGGACTGATACTAAACGGCCTCTGTGGAATTAAAATTGCCATGCGATGTGCATTTTCGTGAGGAAACGGTAAAGAGCAGAGGTTGCTCTTTCACAGCTTAGGAGAGCTTAATGGAGATCTTTGTGGATTTCTCATTGGATTTCAACTTTGTCTGAGATGTTTCTTCTAAATTATCTTAATGAAACACAAATTAGTCATCCGGTATGAGTATAAAGCTACAAAATGACTTGCAGGCTTTGTGATTTTGGCAAATTTGCAGCACATTTTGAGACACAGTTGAGATCTCTGCTGAAACTCTAGAAGACACACAAAAGAAATGGACATTTACTTGATTAATATGTCCCAAAATCAAGTCCCATCCTATACTTTTCTCATGAAAAATCCTGTTTCACTTCAGAAGTCTCCATTTAGTCTTATTGCTGTCTAGAAGAAAATGTTAAAGAGATCAAAGAGCAATGATTGAAATAGGAGCAGTCTAGTGTTGTAGCATTACTGGTTTTCAGTATGGAAACGGTAGGAAAAAGAAAAGCTAAGGAAGGAAACAGGGAGGAGGTCATGATTGTTCTGACGAATAACAGGCGGAAAAACACAGCTCATCTTTGAATGATTTGGTTTAACCCAAACCAAATGTTAGGATCCAGTCCAATGCCAGATTCAATTCCACTGTGAAATAAAGACGTCTCTGCTTTAGTATGTGAATGCAAACATTTCTAGCCACACAAACTCCATTTGTGCATCACTGCGTTATGAAATGTCTAAGACGGTGATATCTTGATTAAAATAAATTAACCCGAATTTGAAAAATCACCTTTGATGTTTCTTTAGTATTTCACTTGTATCTCAGAAATGAGAAGTCTTCTAAGATGTTTATTCTGATGAAAGAATATTCACATGTGCAATAATATTTCCCGGAATATTTCACATGTGCATTAATTTCACACAATGTTTCAGAAGAGATCTCAACATGTCAAATTGTGCCTGCAATCAAACAAAATAACTGATACTTCACTGAAACATAATTAAGTCTCCTGAGTATGAAAAAAAGTTAACTGTGACTTTTTATTCTCACAGTTTTCAGTTATTTCTGATGAAAAAAAAAGGCCAAATTGCAAGATGTAAACTCAAATGTCAGAATTGCAAGAATTGCAAACAAGATTTAAACTAAAAATTGCGAGACATAAACTCACAATTGTGAAATATAAACTCAGAACTGACAGATATAATGAGAAACAAACTTGGAATTGCAATACAAACTTAGAATTGACAGATATAAACTCACAATTATGAGGAAAAGTGTCAGAATTGTGATTATCTTTTTTACTTTTTTATTCTGTGGTGGAAACAAGCTTCCATACCTAACATGTGAATGAGAAAGCAATGAAATATTCCACAAATTTCTCTTACTAAGTTAGTTTATTCAATTACCTAGTATAGTGACAGACATTTGAGTGAAACCCTATCGCCCCCATATATTCACGTCTGCATTCACATATTCACTTAAAGTGTTTCTGGGAAAAGAAAAACAAGATATAAATCTGTCTGCGCTGTCACTGCCCTATCTAAACGTGAACATTCCTGCCCTTTGGGACACAAAGCGAGCATCCTTTAAGAGACTAGATACAGATTTTTCTAGCTGGTGATTTCGGTCGGTGGTTTCCAGGTGCTGAGGCCCGGGTTGGGCGACATGGAGGCATGCAGTTGTTCTTGCTGCCTGACTGGGCAAACACAAGAGCCCGGAGCCACGTCAAACACAACAGACCCCTACAGTGGAGCCCCTGCCCTCCGGTTGCCGTGGGAGCGTCCGGAATCTGTCTGATTGGCTACGCCGTGACTCCCGAAGCACGCCGTGCCCAGAATGTCGCTCATCGCCTACACAAAAATGTTCCTGAAAACACACATGCGCACACACAAAACCACCAGACCAAACTGGTGCATGTTGCACAGCGGCCCCAAAAAAGTGTTTTCACACTTACCAAAAAAAAAAAAAACATTTCTTTGTCATTGCATTTTTTTTTTAAGTGTATGAACTTAAAAGTGTGTGTGTTTCCATATTTAAACTGTTTAAGCAGATCAAGTAGTTGATGCATGCTTTTCTTTTCATTAATGTCGAACTCGATCTCACTGAATAATCTGGAGAGAAACACTTTCATCGTCCCAGAAATACAGCACAACTTCTGAAAGCCATAAAAACAGCAGGAAGCACTTATGATTTTAATTTAGTTAAGTGCAAATATTCGATTTGGCCACAAGTATGAAGATCTGACCTGATCTGAATAAAGTCATGCATTCAGTTTGCACCCCTGGAGAGCAGTAGGGTGGAGGATCTCAGCATTTGATGAGCGATATGATCAGAATAGCATGCAACTCATACTATTTTTGTAGCATACTGTATACAGTTTGTGAATATTACGCATGCATGGAATACTCGGATGATGTGCATTCGCCAAAACGTTCAGTGCATGATCACAGCATACTGTTTCTGACAATGCAATGTACTTGACTTGATTTAAATAGCATTACAATTAAAAATAGTGGACGTCAATCACATTAAACATATTGCATTCTACTGTAAAAGAGTTTATTATTGCATAATGTGTTCTGCATCACATACTTTTACAGTAAACAGTATGCTTGCAATTCACTCTGAATATAACGCACACTTACACTACTGTTCAAAAGAACTTTAAATTGCATTAAAAATGCATTAAAACTTGAAATTGCATTACAAATGCAAAATAATGTTATGCTACTTTATTATATGAGTTTATTATTTCACAGTATGTTCTGTATCGCACACTATTACAGTAAACACTAAGCTAGCAATCCACTGTGAATATAATATACACTATTGTTCAATGGGGTCAGTAAAGATTATGTAAAGTTTAAGAAGTCTCATCTGCTCACCAAAGCTCTATTTATTTGATAAAAATACATTAAAAATGTGAAATATTATTACAACTCAAAATAGCTGTTTTCTATGTGAATACATTGTGCATTCACCAAAATTTTTAGTATGTGACCACAGCATATGGTTTCTGACAATGCAATGTACTTGATTTCCACACTTTAAATAGCATTTAAATGTGAAATAGTGGACAGCGATCAAATTAAACATATGATAGCATACTATTACAGTAAACAGTATGCTTGCAATCCACTCTGAATATAATTAACACTTACACTACTGTTCGAAAGTTTGCGGTCGGTGAGTTAATGCAATGTTTTAGAAAGAAGTCTCCTGCTCAGCAAGGCTGCATTTATTTGATCAAAAATACATAAAAATTGCGATATATTATTATAATTCAAAATAGCTGTTTTCTATGTGAATATATGTTAAAATGTAATTTATTCTTGCAACTGAAAATGCATTTTCAATCATTACTCCAGACATCAGTGTCACAAGATCCTTCAGAAATCATTCTAATATGCTGATTTGCTGCTCAACAAACATTTCTGATTATTATCAGTGTTACCCAAGATTTTTATGGAAACCGTGATACATTTTATTTTTCAGGATTCACAGATGAATAGAAAGTTCAAAAGAACGGCATTTATTTGAAATAGAAATATTTTGTAACATTATAAATGTCTTTCTGTCACTTTTGATCAATTTGATGCATTCATTTCTTAATCTTAAAACAAAAACACATTTGACATGATAAAACAATCGTCTGTTGTGTCAATTATGGTGTCACGCAGCATTTACTCTTAGTGAAGAACAGAAACATGACTTGACACTGGAAGCATGTCATGTCACGTCTGGTTTGGACATGGTATTAACATGTGGAATCAGAAGGATTCTGTTTACTTTCATCTTTAAATCAGGCTGGGTGACGCGTTTATGTGAGAGACTGCAGAAGTTTCACAATTGCTCTGCACAGAAAGGATCCTGCACTGAAGCCACAGCTAGACAAGAACTCGAACATACATATTCTCCCATGAATGTTGAATTCTATCGTCAATAAATCTGAAGCAGCTGAAGGTCACAAACCTTCATGCATGATTTGTTTGATTCAAATGTCACAGGAGAAAATCCACCCACTCTCAACACGAACGACAGACAGAGAGACAGAAATGTGTGAAACAAACGGTGGCAGAGAAATAAACACAACAGGACCAGCAAACCTGACGCCTAGCTTAAGTTAAATGTCTGTGTATGATAGATTATTCTCCACATCCATAATATGATCCAGTATGTAATGAATCAAACAGGGTTAAATGCGTCAGTGGTGAAGCAGATGTAATGGCTGATGTGTGAGAGATGGAGGAAAGCAGAAGGAGGCAGAAGCCGATCGAGAACCAAACACACTCAATTACTGAATCATAGAAACTCACTAAGCAAAAGAGAGTAAATCCCTGAGATAGAAACGAGAGCAAGATTCTGAGCTGCTCGCATGTGTGTGTGTGTGTGTGTGTGTGATGAGCCTCTGAAAAATCAAGCCTTTTACGTAGCATGGTGGGAAAAGCTGCTGCGGATGACAGCAGTTTTCATGCTTCCAATCGTTCCTGCTGTGATTCTCTCATGCTGCCCGTCTGTCTCAGATTTGCAGATTTAAGATGACTGAGTGAGAATTACAGAGGAAAATTATATCAGATAAGTGTTGTAGAAGTCTGGTATCATTTTCTTCTTTGATATTCACCTAATATACCAACTATAAGCCATGTCAGAATTATAGTCTTTCAAAGTATAATCATAAAAGACAGTTTTCTTTGAGCAGAATAAGCTGTAATTGTGATTGGTGACTGTACAATTTCACCTGCATTTGGTTTGTCTACTTCTTAATGAAAAATTCCACTTATTTAGCTCATCTAAAGGTAACATTACTATTTATTTATTTATTTATTTATTTTTGCAATTTTTTTCAAGTTTAGTTAATGTTTAAGTAATTTTGTTTTTTTTATTAGTTTTGTACAAATATGTCTTTATAATATTTAAATGTTAAATGTTATTTATTAACTTTATTTATTTAGTTTTAGTTATTTAAAGACCTGAAATTGATGAGAAATTCTGCCTTGGAAGTTAGTGGAAATATATATATATATACACATACACACTACATACACACACACACACACACACACACACACACACACATATATATATATATATATATATATATATTAGGGCTGTCAAATGATTAATCGCGATTAATCACATACAAAATAAAAGTTTGAGTTTGCCTAATATATGCGTGTGTACTGTGTGTAATTATTATGTATATATAAATACACACAAATTAATGTATATATTTACAAGAAATATGTTATCTATGCAAAAAATATTTGTATTTATATATAATATAAATTATATAAAAATTATAATAAATACATATACTTATAAATATTTCTTATATATGTACCTGAATGTGTTTGTATTTATATATACATAATAATTGCACAAAGTACACACACGTTTATTAGGCCGATTAAAACTTTATTTTGTATGTGATTAATCGTGATTAATTGTTTGACAGCCCTAGTATAAAAGGATTTTATATATTTTTTTCCTAAAATATATATACACATATATATATATATATATATATATATATATATATATATATATATATATATATATATATATATATATATATATTTTTTTTTTTTTTGGAGAAATAAATAAAAAAACATATATATTTTTTAAAAAAAATGTAACAAATGGCTTGCACAATAAAACTAATGTTAACAAATACAACTTTTAATTTTAATAATGCAATAAAATAAAACTAAGACTAACAAATGTTTGTTCATGTGAGTATTAATAAATGCTTGGTAGGATTAATAAATGATTAATAAATGTCCAATAAAGTGTTGCTCGTGTTAAATAATATAGTTAACTAATGTTAACAAATTAAAACCTATTGTAAATTGTTAATTATTTAACTATTAATTTTGTTTCTCTTTTGTAAATTGCTTTGGATAAAATGTCTGCTAAACGCATACACTCAAATTATTCATGTAAATGTAATTATTAACCACTTTTTTAACCTTATTGCGAAATTGTTTCCTTATTTTTCTTTTATTTTTCTATTTTTTAAAAAATATGAGAAACAAGACAATTTATTAAGAAAATGATTTTTGCAGTACACACCCTAATGTGCATCATTTTCTCTTCATTTTCTTGTGCTATAGTGCTGAGATAAAGATTTCTATGTTTGTAGCATTAAAAAAAAATAAAAATAAACATGAAATTGTCAAAACATCCAGTCCAAAAATCATTGAAGGCACATCTCATCGCAATTGCCAATTCTGAACTCATAAGTAGGACCGTCCCAGTGGAGCTGAGAGCAGCATTACATGCAAACACCGTCCACTCCTGCATCTTTGGCGCTTAAGAGCCTTCTTAAAGGGGCTACAATGCTGATATGGCACTATGGGAATCTCACATACACGTGCAGGCTCGTAAAAACCATACAGCCCACCTTCCATTACGGACTCCATCAAGCCTTTTAAAGATGTGCATTAATGTAATTATCATTCGCTGATATACTCATGCTCAATTTTAGTTCCAAACACTTGTGGGCGGTTATTAAGGTCTCATGGTTTCCCATTTGAACACTTCCTGTCAACAGTGTTGCTGACCCCTGCACTAAGAGGAAGCGAGAATGAAAGCAGCGTGCAAACTAAAAAAAGAAAGGTTGGTCAATGTCCGCTTTAATGCTGTAAAAGGTTTTACGGTTTGCCGTTTGAATGCTTCAATCTACACAGCGTTGGCAGACAGATATTTACTTACACAAAATTAATTTAGTCACTTTCAAGTTCCTAAAACTAGGCAACTCAAAAAAAAGAGGAAGAAAAATGAGAAGCTTGCTCTTTTCAATACAGTGAAATGAGTGGGCGGTCAAGCTCCAAATGACAAAAATACCAAAAAACCTATCAATGTTAATATGACTCACCCTAACCCTAACCCTACATTCCAAGTCTTCAGAAGTTAGTCTACCCTAGTGTGTGCATGAATCATTGAGTCAAGGAATCATTCTGATTGATGAATGAATCTTTCAACTGGATCAAATGATTTACTGAAAAGATCAGACCAGTCTTATTTTAGTATCATTGATACACTATAATATTATAGTCTTTGTTACTTTTTAGATTAAGACTTTTTGAAAATAATTTTTAAATAAGTCTATATAGTTTTAATTTTTTATTTGTTTATTTTTAGTTATTTTAGTACTTCAAGTTAAACTAAAAAATGAGAAGTACTGTAGCTGTTATTAAATCTAAAGGAAAAAAAGGACATGACGTGTGGCCAAGTATGGTGACCCATACTCGGAATTTGTGCTCTGCATTTAACCCATCCAAGTGCACACACACAGTAGTGAGAAGTGAACAAACACGCACACACACACACACCGTGAACACACACCCGGAGCAGTGGGCAGCCATATCGCTATTGCTGCGGCGCCCGGGGAGCAGTTGGGGGAACGGTGCCTTGCTCAAGGGACTCACCTCAGTCGTGGTATTGAGGATGGAGAGAGGGCTGGTTATTCACTCCCCCCACCTTCAATCCCCGCCGGACCTGGGACTCGGACCCGCAACCTTTCAATTACAAGCCCGACTCCCTAACCATTAGGCCACGGCTGCCCTAATAAAAATCTGTTTATTATTATATATTTAGTTATTTCAGTTAACGCATCAAGTAACAAAAATATTATATATGTAATTACAATGTCTATATAGTTCTTATAGACATTGTAGTTATTATTTTATTTTTAGTTATTTTAGTACTTCAAGAAACAACAAAATGCTGCCTTGTCAACTACTGTAGCTGAAATAAGGTATTTTTTATACATTTTACTTTATGTCAGTGAACGTTATTTTGTATTAAGTAATGAAATGTTATTTTTAAATGGGTTTAGTTAACAATTAGACACAAAAGAACCATTTGTTTGTGATTCAGACGTTCAGGTGAGTTACAGTAGGCTTCATCCTTCATGATTTCCAGCACACAATGAGTTAAATTTGAGTCTGTTCCTCACACTAATGTACTGTATGACTTCAGAAGAGAAATATGCATGGTGTTTGTCATTTCAGAGCCTGACAGTCCGAGTTTCCATGCACTCTTATATGAAAAAAGAATGATCAGGATTTTAACATTAAAATTCACCTTTCACAGCTATGCTGATGATACCCAGATTTACCTAGCCTTATCACCAAATGACTACAGCCCCATTGATTCCCTCTGCCAATGCATTGATGAAATTAACAGTTGGATGTGCCAGAACTTCCTTCAGTTAAACAAGGAGAAAACTGAGGTCATTGCATTCGGAAGCAAAGAGGAAGTTCTTAAGGTGAATGCATACCTTGATGCTAGGGGTCATACAACCAAAAATCAAGTCAGGAATCTTGGTGTGATTCTGGAGTCAGACCTTAGTTTCAGTAGTCATGTCAAAGCAGTAACTAAATCAGCATACTATCATCTCAAAAACATTGCAAGAATTAGATGTTTTGTTTCCAGTCAAGACTTGGAGAAACTTGTTCATGCCTTTATCACAAGCAGGGTGGATTATTGTAATGGTCTCCTCACCGGCCTTCCCAAGAAGACCATTAGACAGCTGCAGCTCGTCCAGAACGCTGCTGCCAGGATTCTGACCAGAACCAGAAAATCTGAGCATATCACACCAGTCCTCAGGTCCCTACACTGGCTTCCAGTTATATTTAGAATTGATTTTAAAGTACTTTTACTCATTTATAAATCACTCAATGGCCTAGGACCTAAATACATTGCAGATATGCTCACTGAATATAAACCTAACAGACCACTCAGATCATTAGGATCGAGTCGGTTAGAAATACCAAGGGTTCACACAAAACAAGGGGAATCCGCTTTTAGCTATTATGCTGCCCGCAGTTGGAATCAGCTTCCAGAAGAGATCAAATGTGCTAAAACATTAGCTACATTTAAATCTAGACTCAAAACTCATCTGTTTAGCTGTGCATTTGCTGAATGAGCACTGTGCTTCGTCCGAACTGATTGCATTATGTATAATCATTTTCTGTTTTAAACTGTCTTAAATTTATTTTAAATCAATTTTTAAATCATTTTTAAATTATTAAATCAATCAGTTTTTTACATTTTACATTTTTTGTTTTATTGTTGTGATCAATGTTTTTATGATTGTTCTATTTCCTTTTTTGTGATTATTGTTTTTATTATTGCTTTTATGATTATTCTACTTCCTTTTATGTAAAGCACTTTGAATTACCTTTGTGAATGGAATGTGCTATATAAATAAACTTGCCTTGCCTTGCCTTTTGTGTTCCACGACCAAAACTAGTTAAAAAAAAAAAAACATTTTTGGCTGAACTATTCCTTGAAGCCAAACGATTTGCTCCGTCTTACCTTCCAGAATGACCTCTTTGCCGGTTTTCTTCAGGGCCTGAACAGCCTCGTCATGAGTGGCCTCTCTGAGGTCGCACCCGTTCACGGACAGAATCGCATCGCCCACGTAAAGAGCCTCCGTCTGGTCCGCCGCCAGTCCTTTGAAGATCTTTGAGATCAGGATGGGCATCTTATTCTCCTTACCACCTGTAGAACAACATACATTTACACATGTGGCAAAAGACCAGCTCGGCTAACTGAAAACACAAAGACGAATGTTTAACAGGGTGCTATTATGCTTTTTCACTTTTTGAATTTGAGTCACACTGCAGAAAAAGGCTTGTCTTACTTAGTATTTTGTCTTGTTTCTAGTCAAAAAAATCTAAAAATTCTTAAATTAAGATGCATTTACTAGTTAAGCAAAAAAAACATTACATATTTAGTCTTTTCTCCAGGGGTAAGAAACTAAATTAAGTTCATTTTGTTTAAAATAAGTAAAATGATCTGCCAGTGGGGGTAAGTAAAATACTCGTTTTAAGAATATTTTACTTACCCCACTGGCAGATCATTTTACTTTTTTTCCAGGGGGAAAAAACTAAACTAAGTTCATTTTGCTTAAAACAAGACTAAATAGCTAATGTTATTTTGCTTATCTAGTCAATGCATCTTAATGTAAGAATTTTTAGATATTTTGATTAGAAACAAGACACAAATACTAAGTAAGATAAGCCTCTTTTTTTTGCAGTGCAGTGTGTGGTGTGTATGTTTGGGCATAAAAAAAATCTACAAAGTTACAAATCTCAAAGTCCACTTCAAAGGAAGATATTTCATTTTTTAAAAAAATCTCCTTTCAAGAACTACAACAAACAGTTCCTTTTGGACTCCGCATGCAATGACGTCACAATGCGGTCCATTAGAATATCTTTAAAATAAATCCCACCTATGGGGGGGGTTGGGGGGTACACACCAAACACATTTTGTTGAGTCAGCTTAAAATAATTTGTTACCCTGCTGCCTTCAAATTTTAAGTTGGGTAAGTAACCCAACTGCCTTAAAATTTTAAGTTAATTCAACTCAAATATTGTCACTTAGTATAATTTAACATTTCAAGTTGAATAAACTTTTTTTTGAGTTGACTGAACTTTTGAAATTTTAAGGCAGCCAGGTTACAAATTATTTTAAGTTGACTCAACAAATTGTTTTGTACAGTGTAGGGACGAGCTGGGGGATTAGCCTAACTTTAGCGATGCAGCACGCATTGCCGCTTCAACGAGCCACAGCACAAGCATTGACTAGAGTGGCCGCTTCAGAGCTGTAACGCACCGCAGACGAGTTCAGCACAGGGGGTCGAAACACACGCCGAAGCCACAATCTATTCCAGCTGCCGCGTCGGACCCGTAATGCACCACAGACGTGTGCAGTGTGCGGTAAGAGATTTATTCATCATACAGTGTAGATAGCTTCACTTATAACACAAGTGTTTTTTAAAATGCATAAACTTGCACTAGAATAGGCTATGCTAATCAGTGATGATGTTCTTTAATAATGTTAGGCTGCTTTTAGCCTTATGCTGGAGCTAGTTTCGGGCAATGCAACTAAGTAACGTTACGTAAATAAATAAATTAGCACAATAATATCATGTATTGGCGATCTCGCAGGCTGATGATAGGACCCAACACTACTGTGGCGTATTATTTACTCACCCTCCACACTTTAAAAAAACAATTTGTTGAGTCAACTTAAAATAATTTGCAACCTGGCTGCCTTAAAATTTTAAGTTCAGTCAACTCAAAAAAAGTTTAACTTGAAATGTTAAATTATACTAAGTGGAAACTTAGATATTTGAGTTGAATCAACTTAAAATTTTAAGGCAGCTGGGTTACTTACCCATCTTAGTACAACTTAACATTGGGGGGTACACACCAAACACATTTTGTTAGTCAAGTTGACTAAAATTATTTTAGTTGACTGAACTTAAAATTTTAAGGCAGCAGGGTAACAAATTATTTTAAGCTGTCTCAACAAATCGTGTTTTTTATTTTTGACAGTGCATGCATCCTAGGTGTATATGACTCCTTCTTTCAGACGAATGCAATCAAAGTTATATTAACATTTATCCTGGCACTCCCAAGCTTTAGAATTGCATAGACGGGTGTTTTTCCTCATCAGTCCAAAACAAGTCCAATAATATGCATCCATCAATAAAGACCTCCTGTGGGTATCCATATTTAAAATGTAAGAATCACTGTAATCTAGCTTGCACTAACAGTTGTACACAGAACTTACTTCTTTGACAAGGGGCGTGGCAGTACTGAAACACTGTCTAAGCTGTTCGCCAATCTCAACGCAGTGGGACAGCTAACCAATCACAACACATTTAATTTTTCGGAAGGCGGGCCTTCATTAAACGTGGAACCAATCGAGCCATTTGTGCCAGACTGGGAGAAATGTATTGTAATAATGTGAATTATGTTAAAAACAATGTGTTTTTCGCACCACCAAGCATGAAAGCATGTTCTAGTACACCCCCAAAACAAAATCAAGACTTTGTAAAAGAGCATAATAGGACCCCTTTAAATTGACCATCACACGAAGATAAAAAATGTGAAATTTAAAATATATATTTGGAAATACATTTTCTCTTCTGTTTATTGTTGACAAATTTCTCTTCCAAGTTTTTTCCTTTAGACAATGTGCTGACAAAGATGAACAATATGCGATGTGGAAATCATAAAATCCGCCCACATTCAGCAGAAAAACAGAGAGAACTACTCACATAGCTTCTTCTTTCAATCCTGTTACAGATCTCTGACATACTGGGTTGCATGCTGCTACTGAGAAGTATAGACAAACAAGGTACGAATCTCTTTCTTACATTTGCAATACTGATAACTAGATCAAACTATGCGGCAAAGTGCTTTTAAGAGCTGCTGATCTAATTGCACAAAAACAAATATATCAGATAATGTGGAGATATTGCAAAAAAATACATTTAAAATGGATAAAATTGCAAGTGTACATGTTTACAAAAAAGTAGCTTACAATAAATCGAAATGCATCTGTCTTTAACTGCAAATTAAACATGAAATACTACAGGGTTTCTGCAGGTTTAATCCTTTAACTGTCACCGTCCACCCTGTGGGACGCCTAAGTTTACTTCACCATATTACAAATAAATACTAATCTAATCATGACAAACTATATATCGTTGGAAAGGTCTAAGACTCCTAAATATATATTTTACCATATTTTTGTGTTACTAATGTAGGAAAAGTATTAGATTAATATATGTCAAGAGTGCAACTTAAAAAATCTACATCATAACATGAGTTCTGTCTTCGTTGCCTTTTTCCCTATCACACTTTAGAAATCATAAGAAATTATATATCAGTTCAAAACTTAAAATCTCAAAATTCATCCTTTAAAAGGCATTTTAAAATCAGACATTGCATTACCACAGAAAATGTACGTTAAAATCATACAAAATGTTTTCATTTATGAATTATAATAGTTTAAGTCTGGATAGTGCATTTTTATGTCTGTGTTCAAAAATGGGAGTGGCAGTTAAATGGTTAATGAAGTTACATTTAGAACTTTTTAAGACAAAGTAAAGAAAATTATACAGTACTTATCAGATATGATAACAAATTGGCCTTTTTGTTCACTACCTTGCATACCTTTCACACGTTTCTAAATCTGTAATAGGTTTTGCAAAACAGAAGTCAGTGCAAAGTGGACATCCTAAAATGTTAATGAATAATGCGTTTTCACACTAAAAATGTGTCTTGCAGGGGCAGATCAAGGCGGCAACCAATTGAGACTGCGAAATAAGGAAGTTTTCGTCTATTCCTATTTAAAGGTCTCATACACGACTCATATCCTTTCAAAAAACAGTGCAGACTTCTGTTTTTTACAGATTTCACACTTCAAGTAAAGGGTGGAAGCATCAAAATGAGGCACAGTTCTGCATTTTTCTTCGTTTTGAACTGTTGTGTCCTCATAACCCTGACTGATGGGTTTTCTTTCAACAACTGCACAATTTATTTCCCTTACAAATACTCTGGCCATCTGAAGGTGCTGTGCAACAGGATGAGCTACAGGAAAATACCTTCACCGTTACCACACAACATTGTCAATCTGGACATTTCCTACAATTACATCCATCAGATCGCTAAAGGGGATTTCAACAGGCTTTCAAATCTGATCATTCTAAACATCTCTCACAACAGGATATCTGAAATACAAGCCAACGCATTGAGAGATCTACCAAACCTGGAAGAGCTCAACATGTCCAACAATAAAATCAAAACCGTAACCGCGAAAATGCTCGGCGGTCTTGCAAGTCTCTCTCAGTTAAGACTCGACTTCAATTACCTAGAGATGATTGAAAACCAGACGTTTGCGACACTTTCGAATTTGAGGCTTGTGAACCTTACCAATAACAAGTTAAAGCACATTTCCAAACTCCATCCTCTTCTTCAAGTACCACATCTGGAGGAACTTTACTTGGGAAAGAGCGGCTTCAGAGTTTTCAACTCAAGCGACATCCCGTCGGCATTCGTTGGTTTGAAAAAGTTGGATCTGTCGATGAATCCCTTGACAGCGTTCAGGATGACGGAAAACATCTTTCCTGCTCTTGAGTTCTTGGACTTGTCAACCTGTTTCCAGACTGATACTTTTGATTGGTTTATTCTAGACAAGTCGTTTCTGAACACAGTTAAAATTCTCAACTTCAGTAGGAATGACGTTGAGAAACAACTGGGTTATATAATGCAGAGTTTCCCGTCTGTGTCCTGGATGGCGCTGGATGGTCTAAAGGGGATCAAACTGGAGATGCTTTTGCAGAAAGCATGTTTTCCTAGTCTGAGGGGTCTCCACTTGGAGGATAACCAACTTCCTTTACTCACCGATCGCATGTTTCAACCATGCGTGCATTTAAATGAGTTGCACCTAAGAAACAACGGAGTATTGAAAATGTACAACTCGTCATTCAAACATCTAGTCAACTTGACGGAGTTACGAATACAAAAGAACCATCTGACGGAACTGAACAACACGCTTCAGGTTCTCCCCAAATTACAGGTCCTCGACCTTCATCTCAACAACTTTGAAGATTTTGCGTGCTCTGATTTTGCCAATCTGACGCAGTTGCAACATCTCTATTTGCACAGGAACCGAATTGTGACAATCAAGCCATGTGTATTTAAGGATTTAGAAAATCTCGAAGAGCTCATTCTGAACAGCAATCAAATATTAACGGTCAGTGACACCTTTAAATACGGCCCCCGAAACTTACGATACCTGTACTTGACGAACAATAAGTTGAGTGTCATCCAAAATTACACTTTCAGTGCTTTGGTTTCCCTTCAGATGTTGCAACTCGCAGATAACCAAATATTAAATATCGAACCACATGCTTTTGCAGGACTGATCAATTTAGCAGACATGCATCTTGCATCTAACAAAATCACAGAAAAAACTATAGGCGACCATGCTGTGTTCGCTGGTACACCTAACCTACAAACAATAGATCTGAGTTGCAACTACCTTGTGTACGAGACTCAACAGGAGCTAAAAAGTCCACCGTTCATCCGGTTAAGTGAACTGAGAACTTTGCAGATTAATAGCCAACGTCGAGGCTTAAACTACATCCCCTCGAACTTCCTGAAAGGTCTCAAAAACTTGAAAGTCTTTTATGCTGGGAATCTTAATATAGAGAACTTACATGTGAACACATTTAATTACACTCCCAATCTTTCTTACTTGGATTTGACAGCTAATAATCTTGCAAACAGCAATGCCTTGACATCTAGGCTTTTCCAGCCAATATCAGGCCTAACTAAGATTACGTTGGGTCGGACTCACCTTAAGTCTTTGGACTTCTTAGTCGACGCAAATCTCTCCAGTCTGATGATCCTACGAGCCAGTATAAATGACCTTCAATTTATAAACACAACCGTCATCCAATCGCTTCCTCAACTCAAAGTGCTTGACTTGCAAAACAACAGCTTCACGTGCGACTGTAGTAACGCTTGGTTCATCGACTGGGCCGTCAAGAACAATAAGACGCAGGTGCTTTACCTGAACAGGTACGAATGTCGCTATCCCCTCTCTTTAAGCGGAAAGAGTCTGGCGGCCTTCAACACTGATTCCTGCAATGTGAATTACGACTTCCTCTGCTTCATCTACAGCTTTTCCATTGTCATTCTCACTCTAGTCATTTCATTTGTCTACCACTTTCTAAAATGGGAGCTGGTCTATGCGTACTACCTCTTCTTAGCTTTCCTCAATGACAAAAAGAGGAAGCAAACCCCAAATCATACAGGTTTTCAATATGACGCTTTCATTTCCTACAATGCTCAAGAGGAGCCATGGGTCCTGGAGGAACTTGTGCCCAAACTTGAGGATCAGCACGGCTTGAGACTGTGCCTTCATCATCGAGACTTCCAGCCAGGAAAGGCCATTATCGACAACATCGTGGACGCAATATACAACAGCCGCAAAACCGTCTGCCTGATCACGCACAGCTACCTGAAGAGCGTCTGGTGTTCGCATGAGATCCAGGTGGCCAGCTTCAGACTTTTTGATGAGCAGAAAGACATTTTGGTTCTGGTTTTTCTCGAGGATATTCCCACGCACCAACTTTCGCCGTATTACCGAATGCGGAAGCTGGTAAAGAAACGGACGTATCTAAGGCGCCCCAAACCTGGAGAAGATACTCGAGCGTTCTGGCAGAAACTTAAAATAGCCATTGAGACTAAAGAGAACATGGAGGACAGAAAGATTCTTTCTGGAAAAGACGAAGAAGATCATATTTAATGATCAATGTAGCCTGACTGTATTAGAGCTGCGATTATATATAATTAATAATAATGAATAATTGATTCAAAACTAGATTTTATGTACATGTGTGTGTACTATATTTTAAGGAAAAATATGTAAGATTTATATTCTAAATATTTATATTTCTATATAATATAAATTATTTGTTTACATACAAATACAATATGCACATAAATATATGTACTTGTTTTTTAATGATATTATTTTATAGTGAAAAGAGTGCAAATGTGGCCTATGAACTCTAGAAAGTAGAAAGTCTGTTTATGGTTACCGTTTGTGGCTGTTTACTGAAATGTCCCATATTATTTTTTTTCTATGTAGATGCACTCCACAACAAAATAATTTCAATTAAAAAAAATAAAAAAAATTAAAATGCAATTCTAAAAAATAGAAACGCAATTAAAGAACTCCAGGTTTGCTGTGCTTTTTTGTAGTTCTGCACATTTTTATTGTTTTTAATGTATTATTTATTGTCAATTGTTATTATTTTATTTTTAAAATACTAAACAAAACAGAAAACAGAAATATTGTTATAATATTACATTTCCCCAAATCGTTCAGAAAGTCATCTGGTGAAAATATCTGTATTTTTTCATGTTGCAATACAGATAAACTAAATATTGCATTGTCAATTGTTGTTCAAACAATTTCATTTACTATCAACACAAATCATCACACACAAAAAGTCTCTTAAAACTAAACTAGCTGAAAAGTAATGAGCGTGCATTGCTAAATACTCAGCATCTGTATCAAAAACCAGCTCTAAATCTTGCCTACTGATGTGCTCTTTGATGTGATTTACGGGCAACGCAGTAATACCAATCAAAATTTCATCGCCTTCATCCTTGAGCTGGGGTGTGCTCCAAATATTACAGACCGACACACATATATCTTCTTTAGTGAATGATGGTTTGGTCTGTGGTGTTCTCTTTTAGGAGACGAGCATCTGAATGAAATTTGCAATGAGAATCAGGCAGCTGGTATTCCTGGTCTCAAAGGCTCTTAGGCTTTAAACACACATATAGAAATTCAAGGTCATGTGAAATCACCACCTTGAGTATAAACCATAAAACATTTATGGGTGGTTCCAGGTTTTAATACGCTCTAAAGAAGCTCGCAGACTGTGTGGTCATGTTCACGAGTGGAATATAGTGGAGCTTCTTCTTCACCATCATCATCAGAGTCTATCAGAGGTGGTCTTGTGTAAAAAACCCTATTCTGGTGACCTTTTGACCTTTGAAGGCACATGCGACGCGCATGCGGCTCGGCTCCTGTGGCTCCTGCCAGATACTGTTGGCAATCACTGGGCTCTCTACTTGAGCTCCAGCAAGTTATCAATCATTTCCCTCTGCAGTCCCTGCCAGGACGTCCTGCACAAACACACTAATGCTAAAATGCAACGACCTTCCACTGATTGCATCATTCTTCTGCAAATACAGTGTTCAAAGGTCTGAGTCCACTAGAGGAAATGCTTCTAGTTTAATTACAAATTATATTATCAGCATAAGAATTTGAGCGTAAAATGTACGTCTTAGACTTTTGGATCTCAGTGTACATCTCTCAGCATTTTGTTAGAAGCAGGGCTGCATGATTTGGGGGGAAAATGCTATTTTGATTTTTCTGATTTAAAATGCAATCAGATTTTTTAAAGAGCTCCAGGTTTGCTGTGCTTTATTGTAAATATCAAACAGAGTGTTAAAAAAAACTGTATTTTCTACAGTACAACTTTAAAATTACAATACTAATATTTATGTCCTAAATTTTTCATTTTCAAGCTTTAAACCTGTGCTTGTTTAGTATCATGAGATACTATCATAGTGTTATAGTTTTTATTCATAATTTAAATGTAAAAATATTAATTTTATATATATATATATATATATATATATATATATATATATATATATATATATATATATTCCATTTATATTTTAATTTTAATGTTATTTTGTTGTGTATTTGTGTTATTTTTATTAGTTTTTTTTTTTTTTTTTGTCTACATAGACTTCATTTCAGATTTAATTTGAGTTACTTTTATTAAATGAAGTTAAACTAAACAAAAATGTAGACCTGAAAATATATTTTATATATTTTATTTCATTTAAAGGGGTCATCAGATGCGCATTTTCCACAAGTTGATATGATTCTTTAGGGTCTTAATGAAAAGTCTCTAATATACTTTGATTAAAAATTCTCAATGGTTTTGTAAAACAACACCCTTTTTACCTTGTCAAAATCAGCTCTGCAAAAATCATCTCATTCTAAGGGGTTGTTCCTTTAAATGCAAATGAGCTCTGTTCGCCCCGCCCCTCTCTTCTCTTTGTAGAAAGACGGTCTTGTTTACATTAGCCGCTAATCTTCCTAACTACCACGTTATAAGGAAAGGCGATTGCAAAGATTCATAAAAAACGTTTGTACTCACTTTTGCTGTAAGTGAAGCTGGAGCACGAATGATTTGCGTGAACATAGACGGATATATGTAGATCGGGAGGCGCATTCCCTTCACAAACAAATGTAATCCACTGCATCTTCAGCGACTCAGATGTCGGGAGTAAATGACGACCACTATGTTCATTATTACACCCAGCAACACAACACCTCAATCGCTCAATCGGAGATATTCTTGTCTAACTTACATCCCTGCTCCGGCATCCAAACAAGGAAAGTTACTGGACTGTGACAGCTGGTCTGAGGTAAGAGCTCATGTTAATCAACTATTGTGGGAGTGGCCTCTGTTGGTGTGACGGCACACCGACAGGCATCTGAGAACGGCTCAATTTGAAAAAGGGGATATTATTTTTACAGATTAATTAAAAACCACAGCATGGATTTTTATCATTATAGGGTAGATTTGTACATACACTGACAACACACATTAATGTTCAAACAACATGAAAAAGTGAACTTAGCATCCGATGACCCCTTTAACATTAATTTTATTTAAGTAATATTTTTATTTATTTATTTATTTATTTATTTAATGATTTTAATTTTAATTTAGTTAAGAAATTAGAAATTAATGCATTAGAAATTAAATAACTAGAATTTGTTTACACTATTTGGTGTTGAATTATGTCTTATTTAATTTAGATATTTTCCCTTGTTGTGGGTGTTGTTTTTTTTGTTTTGTTTTGTTTTGTTTTTTTGTTTTAGTTTGTTTTGGTTTTTTTCTCAAATCTCTAGAAATCAAAAAATTGATCATTCAGGCCAAAGTGCCCCTTGTGGCAATGCTAAGAATGCAATCCAGGCTTCACAAAATATCTGCAATAAAAATCATAGAGTTTGAGGCCAGAAGCTAAATTAAACTGGACTTATCCAACATCCAAAAGGGTAACCAAATTCTAGTCACTTAAATTTCTGGCTAGTGACAAGTTAAAACCATATAAACCCAAGCAAAGAGTTCTTAGTCAAAAAGAGGTGCTGCTAAGTTTTCATTTGTGTTTTCGAGGAGTTTCCAAAAGTGTTCAGGCCCAAAGACTCGTACCACAGTAAATATAGACGTACAACTCGCACTTCGGACTAAAGGCAAGGTCGTCCCTCTCTGGCTCCCTAAAATAAACACCACCATACTCTTCTCTGCTCTCGTTCCACAGCTTTCATCTGAAGCCAGTGACAGGCTGAGCATGATGGGTAATTCCCTGGTCAGCTGTCGACATTAGGGTGCAAACGCCCTCCTCCCCCCGAGAACACACACATACTGCGTGATTCACGAACCGTAAATCTTAATACCAGACCAACGTCACGCCACATCCACGCAAGTCATTATTAATAAAACATCATCATAACTGTTCTGGTCAAAAGCAATGATGTTTCTCCAAGGCCTGCACTGATACGTCACTTATTTTGACAGCTGTCAAAGTTTTGACATACTAAATAAAATTAGAAACCCAAAAGATGCCATAGTACAGTAAAGTGTCAGATGATAATACCATGGTACTGAAACGAATGTACTATAGTATTTCCATGGTACACTGATGGTATGAGATTGCAAAAAAAATACCAAAAAGCATAAATCCATGGGCTTTTAAACATTTTGGGCATTTTTGGAAATTCTTATGGCATTCTTGGGAAAACCATTTAAAGCCATGATATTATTTTCAGTATCACAGTATTACCACATAATACCACAAGTTTACAGTGAGTAAACCATAGTACAAAAACCGAGATAGATAGATAGATAGATAGATAGATAGATAGATAGATAGATAGATAGATATTTATGATTCCTTAATGAATTGTTCATTAGTTATTGTCCTTCATAAGTAAACCGAGGGATCAAACCATTCCTCAGTTTCAGAGTAACTGTTTCACGAAGACTAACTTTAAGTAAACATAGAACACTTTAATAACCGATATTAACGAGTTCTCGTACCTTTAATACTTATTCCGAGCCCTCCAACTTCTTGTTTGGTGACTCGGACGGTTCGTTTGACGTTCGTGATGGTGTCCGGTACCGGGGAGGCGCTGAGGTTCGCCGGATCCCCGTTAACAGCCCCGCCGGGCGCGGGCGAGCAGCTGTTCGCGGACTCATCGGCGGTTTCTCCGGGGCTCACGGTGAACGAGTCCTCGCTGAGAGTGGCTAGCACGCGGATCCAGTGGTGAACGGTAACGCGGAGCTCCAGCAGTCCGCTCTTCACGGGCTTCACAGCGGCCGCCATGATCAACACATTCCTGGAATACCAGCGGAGGAGCGGAGCGGAGCGGAGCGGACGGGCTGCAGTCCCGAACTCAACTTACCCCCTCCTACTAACCAAACCAAGCCCCTCTACCTCCCTCTCTCTACCTCTCTCTCTCTCTCAAACTTTAGTTTTCAGATTCAAAGTACTTTTATTGTCATGCTTGTTACAATATTGCCAAAACATCAGTGCACACTGAAACTGAAGCAGAAAAGAACGAAAGAACAAATAAAAATACAAATAAAATAAAAATAATCAAATAAACTTGTCAAAATGTTAATAGAATACCAGTTTAGCGTTGAAATTGTTATTAATTTGTATTAAAATTTATTTTTAACTAAACTTTCCTTGCATCTTGAATATATGGGAACACACCATAAAAACAATAGTATAATCAACATCATTATCAGCATCATTAACTTTTGATTTATGAATGTCAAGTTTCTCAGTGTTACTCTATAAAAAGATCAAAATACTTTATTAATAATGAAAAAGACTTGATAAGGTCATAGGGGTCTAGGGGGGTCACATGGGTATGCAAGACATCACATGACCACAAAATGGCTCCATGCATGCATGCCACAGACTGGTTTTTACAAACAAATAATAATAAAATATTACTCCACAACTTATGCCAACATTTATTGATTTAAAATGTATTTATTTATTTATTTTTATTATATTAAAAAAAATCCAGACATAGTCTACTTTTTACTGTAATCAATTTATATATATATATATATATAGTCAGAAATGAAAAATACATTGTACAATACGTACAATGAACACTTTTAATAATATTTTTCACAGAAAAATTATTGTTTTCAGAACATTTGAATGTCTTTGATAATATTATAAAATCAAAAACTTCAAAAAAATCATAACTTACTGTCATATAAATGTTTCTCTATTACTTTTGATTTCATTAAAATAATAAATATAAATCAAATAATATTTAAATACAATACATATAAATTATTTTTATTGATAATGATATTAATATTATTATTATTTAATAAACAGTATTAATACGTATTTAAAACTACATAAAACAAAGCACTTTATAGCACATATAGCATTTTATAGTACTTTGGTGTCATAGACAAATTTCATAATACATATCAACATACCAGTTGTACCTGGTCTTTCACTTTGATACCGTAACTGTGGTATTTTGACATAGCATTTATTTATAGTACATTTCTATCATAAAATATTGTAGTAAGGGTATTATTTTTATCTACAGACCTCAAACACAGACAGCTGAAGTCATTTTTCATACGGTTGCTAAAGTAGTGAAAGACTCATGTTTGCACTGACAGCACAGTGTGAAGCTATTCAACCTAATTACCAAATAGAGACTCTAATTAGTCTCTTTATATGTGGAAAGGTTTGGATGGCTCCTCAGCAAACGCTGATCCAGACATCATGCTCCTCACTGACCTACATACACAAAAGCGCAAACCACTGGTTCTGCAGTCGACTCACAATGAGCTACAAACTCATACAATGAGCTACACTGAAGTTTCTTCTGCTATTCAGCATCATTTGAACATTCTGAAAGTCTTTTTCAGCTGAAAACAGATTCATTGTTCAGACCATTCATTCCTGTTCTGCATTTTGAAATCTAACATAAGGACATGTAAATTCATTTTCAAACAAGATAAATGTTTTAGTGCAGCACAAACCAACAAAACTCACAAATCATAACAGAATTCAATAAATTATGTAACTTCCTAGATGATGATGTCATAAAGAGATTTAACAAAAGGCCAACAAAATAGAAAGTAATACTGAGGGCACAGGAAAAATCTGTAAACTGAATATAATTTTAACTCCTTAAACTATATTCATTTATTTTATTAATTAATTAACTTAATTAATTATATATATTATATATATTATTTCCATCTGATTCCATCACTGTTCCATGGTGCATTTCTATGAATTTTGTGGGCTTTTTGTGGATGAGCTCTAATGAAGATTCTCAGTGTTTTGTTAATTGCTGCTTTTGATTAACACTTAGATTTACCCACCTCAGTAGCTTTGAGTTTGTCTCCCTCTAGTGGTGCAATCATTCTTCAAATGCCCTAATATAAGAGAACACATAATAATCAAGACATAATAGAACGTAATAATCAGCCACGTTTAATGATCATAATGAACATAAAAATCAACCACGATTTAATTTGCTCTTAACCTCATGACTAATACTAGTGAGAAACTAAAACAAATGAATGGTTTGTGCTGAATCCTGAATAGACTCTCCTATGCAGATATTTGACAAAGTCTACAGTAACATGTCAAATGTTTACACATTTAGCAATGAACTGACCTGAACTAAAAATAAAAAATAAAAAAATGACTGTTTACTATTGTCCTCTTCTTAGATCTGCTTTACAACAGAATTAATTTTGTTTGCATTATTGAAACGTTTTTACCTGTTTAAACTATAAAGCTTTTTGATACAATCTTTATTGCATAACCTAAATAAAGGTTTATTTATTTATATATAACAGCACTGAGACTTTTCACTGTTTGTATCGCTCTGTGTTTGTCAGCGTATTAGTGGTGGGGATTTTCCACAACACTAAACCATTCAGAAAATGATTAGCGATAGGGGTTTTACAGAGACTATTTCTGCAGTTACATAGTTACACCAGTAGACGTCCATAAGGGAACATATTTTACGTGAATACTGAGTCATTCATTTAATTGATTCTTCAACAACACTGAATTATTCAGGAACAAGACAAGTCTTGATTAAGTGAGTCAACATTCGTTCAAAAACCTACTTTGTGTTGCTCAGCTCTTGCTTTGATTGATCTTACAGGCCACAAACTTTTATTTTCCTTTTTTTTCATTTAGAAGTATAATTGTTTCTCTAGTGTAATGATTTTTACAGATTTCCCTTTCAAAAAAAAAAAAAAAAACAGCAGATCAGACTGTTGTTCTTGCCATTTTTAACTAACAAAGTTACCAGCCTATGTATGTTTTATGTTTACATTTATATAAAAATGCAGAGACCATATAATGTACCACTGAATTTGTATTAGTAGGTGTGTATAGTTTTTTTCAAACTGGTACAGTAGGACTTTATGTGTGTTTGTGTGGGTGGGTGTGTTTGGGGGTATTATGTGAATATTTGCATATTTTGGTTTGGGTGTTTTCTACCATTTTACCATCTGCTCTTATAATCCTTCATGTCTGTCTGGGGTCTCAGACCTGTGTGTGTCTGTCTCTGTACCTTTGCTGTGTCTTTATGTGTGTGTGTGTGTGTGTGTGTGTGATTAGAGTCAGTATAGTAGTTTTCATAGATTATTTAGTAGTATGTCCTCATTTTAAATTATTTTAATTAACATTACTTTAAAGCTTTATAATTATATGGCCTCAGTTTCATAAGTATAATTGTTTATTGTTTGTTCATGTTTATTCCCAGCGTATTAACTAAAATTAGTATTGACTAATATTAATACATTCTAGTAGCAAAAAAAAAAATAAATAAATAATAGAAAATATTTAAAATACATAAATATTAGATGAAAACTTAATGTAAACAAAAATAAGCACTAATTGAAATAAATGTAAGCTGAAACTGAAAAACTGAAATAAATAAAAGCTAAAACAAAAATTTTAAATCATAAAAATAACAGCAATTAAAACAAAACAAGGAAGCACCTCGCAAAATTAAAAAAAAAAAAAAAATGAAATTTAAATGAAATTCAAAATAATTATTACAACTATAATAGTGTATAAATAACACTTGCCTGTGTGCAGTACAATTTAATTTAAAACTTCAACCACAACTTTGTTTTCTATTTGTGTCAAATCTCAGCACAAGCAGCCCACCACAAACAGTCTGTGTGCGTTTGCATGATAAAAATGAAATGTAAATGTATGTATTTGTGCTGTATGTTAGCAGACGATAAGCCGTCGCTGGTGTCCATCTGCTCACATATAATCTTACTGTCCTGAAGTGGCGTGTGTGTGTATCTGTGATGTCTTTACCCTGGAGGGTTAACCAGGCGTCTGCCTGCTGACCTTTCTGACCCCGGCCTTTTGCGTGGACCTCAGGAGAACAGCAGGTACACAATCACAAGCACAGGATCTGAACAGCAGGAGAACAAGAGCTGAGGGGGCAGACGGACCCTGTATGTGTGTGTGTGTGTGTGTGTGTCGCTCGGTCATTCTCAAGCTGTTGCATTGTGAAAGACCTGCTAATGCACTAAATAGACCAGTGACAAAGACACACTCTGAGACACAAGCCCAGCTGTCAAACACACACACACACACACACGCTGGCACGAGTCACATCAGCAGGGTGACTTCTGCCATTCGGACTAACGTATTTCTGTCTTTGTTGACGTAACGCACGCTGCTTCATTTGCCCGTTACAAATTATCATCACAAAGGCCTGCTGGGTGACATATATGATGTATTCATAGGCGGCACGCTTATTACTCCGTCTGTCTGGATCTACACAGAGTCTTTTCTCTTTACTATCATCGCTTATCAGCTGGTGTTTTAGTGATTTTTGGTGATCGGGTTTAAAGAATCACATTAACATGATCCACAAACAAACAAGTCTTCAAGTTAAGCATCTATTATTTCAGCATCAAATGTTGTTTTTAAGAGTGTTTGTGCATATTTAGTTACTCTTAATGACTCTTGCTTTTATATTCTGCATCTATTGCAATGACATTTTATGTGTGATTTGAGCAGATTTGAGGAAGAGCATCTTTTCGGTACGCTTTAGTAAGGAGGCACAGCATGGCCCCCTCGCTGCAGGACGGACGGTGGGTGTTAATTTGTTGTTGTTGGTCAGCAGCTGTGCCGCACGCTCAGGAGCAGGTGGCGACTCGTGAGGGGACTGGGAAAGAATGAGCGGCATGTGTTCGTGTGGGAGGCAACAGGAGGAGGGGAGAGACTCTCATCCTGCTTAGAGACACGACCAGCATATGAGGACCTGGATGGACACAGCATCAACACTGATAGGGGTGAAAAACAATTTAGACCCTATAGATTTTATTCAGATGACAAAATACAGCGACCTTCCACTAGATTCTCAGCCACTTCAGGAACCCTGTAACCTTGTACATTTGTTTGAAGATTTTTCACACTCTTAAGGTGCAACCAAAACAAACAACAAAAACATTAATATAAGAGATTGTTTCATTAAAACAACAACAACAACAAAAACATACCAGGTACAGGGTCAGTTTCCTGAAATTGAGATTTGTATATCATCTCAAAGCTGAATAAATAAGCTCTCCATTGATGTATGGTTTGTTAAGATAAGACAATTTGTCTGAGATACGACTATTTGAAAATCTGGAATCTGAAGATGCAAAAAAAAAATTGATATATAGCCTTTAAAGTTATCCAAATGAAGTTCTTAGCAATGCATATTACAACTCAGAAATTAAGTTTTGATATTTTTACAATAGGAAATGTACAAAATATCTTCATGGAACATGATCTTTACTTAATATCCTAATCATTTTTTGGCGTAAAAGAAAAATCTGTAGTTTTGATCAATACATTGTATGGGTCAAAATGATCGATTTTTATTTTACGCCAAAAATATTGAGAAAATCGCCTTTAAAGTTGTCCAAATGAAGTTCTTAGCAATGCATTTTACTAATCAAAATTTAAGTTTTGATATATTTACAGTAGGAAATGTACAAAATATGTTCATGGAACATGATCCTTACTTAATATCCTAATGATTTTTGGCGTAAAAGAAAAATTGATCATTTTGACCCATACAATGCATTGTTGACTATTGGACTATTACAACATTATATATATATATATATATACATATATATATAATGTTGTAATATACAAAATATTTTTAAAGAAACCCCTTAAATTTTTGTTGTTTTGCACATTTTTATTGTTGTTGTTGTTGTTTCAAATAAAATCAAAAATCGAAAATAAAATGCCTATAGTCTATATGGAATATTTATATTTTTTCAAATAAACTTCAAGTAAAGGTACTGCATGTCATGGCCCTGAAATTCATAACATGGTACATGATCAATAAACCACAAGTATCTTGGAACATTTAATTTGGAAACATGCAAATGGTAATTTTTTTTTTTTTTTTGTCAGACATCTCCCAAGGTTTTATCATGTTTTCTGGACATGATACCTTCTTAACATGTATTATGGTATTATGGTGGTGTATGACACAGTAATCATTCATTAGCAATACATACATCAAAGTAGCATCTAGTATCATCATTGTACCATGGTATCACCACCGTGTTTTTGGTTTATTGAACAGCAGAGTCTCTGTAGCTCCACCTCCAGTAATGAACATCTTAGAGATGCTGTCAGTGTGTTTAGACCCCCCTCAGAAACACACACACACACACTGCGTCCGTGGATCTATCATTTCAGTGAAGAACTACAAAGCACACGACGCACAGCGAGCGGCTTGAGTCTGTCAGCAAAGTAAGGATCATAATGGTCGGGATTCCAGGCGCGTTTCAGTGTAAGTGCACTAATATTACGAGATTATGCATGTTTGCAGCATTTTGTGCAGTTCATATCTGACAGTAACATGTATCGCCGCATGTCACACTAAAAAAATCAACATAACAGCGAGAATAGGACATGTTTTGTGGTGCACGGTCTTCCACTGTGAATACCATACTTTACAGTCGTTACTGTTTTTACTGTAAGATATCTTTTTTCGCAAAATGCGTTCTTGCTTTGCAACTGTATTGTATTGACTGTAAGTTCTTGTAAGGAATTCAGTCTGCGCATGCGGACACAGCGTCTCGATGTTCTTCAGCATCTTCGGGACACGAACGTTCCAAACTCCCGCGTTCTTTTGAGTTCCATTTGTTTCCCGTAGAAGCTTTAAAAAAATTAAACTTCACAACATATTTAACATAATACAGTCATGACAACAATTTATGAAGCTTTTGTGGTAGTTTTAGCGGCAACTATGGTAAATTGATGTTTACTATAGTTGTATTCTTTTATCCATTTGTCATTATGTTAACAACGTTATGTTTGTTTATGATGATGTACAATATTTTGACTTTGATTCAGATACCATGGTATTTACAGTACATGTTAAAATGCACTTCATTTTTATTTCACTAAAAGTGTGTGCTTAAGTTCACAAATGTAAAAGTTATTAGGTATTTATAAGGCATTTGGTACCATGGAAAGACTGCAGATCAAACAAAGTACCATGGTACTACCATAATATTCTTCAAAATACCTTGGAGTATCATGTAAAAATTATGAATTATTGATGATATAACCAGAGTATTTCATATTTGAGGGTGAAATTACCATGTTTTGTTTTGTTTTGAGGTACTCCCATGTTTTGATGTTTGTTTAGACATTATAATGATGATGATCATTGTATTGTTTGAAGTGCCTTGTGGCATCATGTAAAAAGTGCCAGTGGTCCCCATACAGTATCAAAGTATATTTTCATGCTAATACCATAGTAGTAAGGGCAAGCTGTCTGTATAGCGTGGTACAGAAGCTCTAATCTGTTTTGAGGGTCGGAGACGGACCCCTCTCTTGTGTCTCACTGGAGGATTTGCCGTTAATCCCTTCGGCAAAGTTTCACACCATCTGGACTTCGGTGGTGCTCTGTGGACTGATCTACACGAGGCCAATGTGTGTTTGTGTGTGTGTTTGCAATGAAACGTCCCGGTGCCACAGCAGCGCTGTCGGGGTCACTCGTGCTCGAGAATAACGCAGGGCATTGTTTGTCCCTTGGGTTTGTTTCCTTGGCCTGAATACCTAATGCATTGAACTGGTAGCTGATGATGCTGAAGATCATGTGATGATTATTTTGACCACATGAGGGCGTGATAGGCTATAGATGAGTGAGGTTTGGAGTTTGACTAGTAATGACAGTAAATAGCAAATTACTTGTGTCTACAAGGTAATACCATGGTTCTTTGGCCATGTACAATGGCGTACCATGTAAATACCATGGCACACAATTTTCAGTACCATGGTATATCTCAAAGTACCATATTACCATAGATCACTGTTATTTTTGTATTTTGTGCACTATTATAGTATTTATTAATTTAGTTTTGAATTAGCTTTTATTTTAGCAAGTTTTAGCAATTTTATTATGTGCTTTTGTCTTATTTATTTATTTATTTATTATCAATTGATCTATTCATTTATTATGTAGCCTTAATTTGTTATTATTTTTATTTAGTTTTATTACTTTAATTCATATTATTTTGTTAATTGGTCAGTATTTCTACTAGTTTTTAAAGTTTAAGTTTTTTATCGAATATTTATATTTTACATTATTTAAGCTTTCTTTCAGTCAAAAACAATGATTTTAAATTATTTTTGTTTTAGTTAATACTAACAACATTAGTAGGTAGTTTCATGGCACAGTGATGGTATCAGATGGTAATACCATGGTACTTTGGTAACATACCATGGTACTGGAACTCATGTAGCATGATATTTAAATGGTTTTCTAATGTATATCTCATATTTATTTAGCTTATATACTATTTAGCTTTCATTTATTTAAATAGTTTTATTACTTTAACTTTTTTTCTGTTAAGTGGCCAGTATTTTGTTTTAATATTTTAAAGCTTTATTTTTTATCTAATATTCATATTTTACATTATTTAAGCTTTATTTCAGTCAACAAAAATGATTTTTAATTCTTTTTGTTTTAGTTAATACTAACAACATTGGTATAGGTAGTTTCATGGCACAGTGATGGTATCAGATGGTAATACTATGGTACTTTGGTAACATACATATTTAAATGTTTTTCCAATGCACTTCTCAAAGTAACAGATATACCAGATATAGTAAATATCTGGAAAAGATGCTGATGCTATGGTACATGTCCTAAAAAATGAACTTTGTGTAATTTTTGTTTAAAAAACACAGTATTACCATAATTATACAATTGACAATTTCCAAAACAACACATTTACGGTTTTGTCCAGCATCCGAGAGACTTAAATGCTCATGTACATCCCTCTTTACTGAGCCTCTCGTGATCCAGTTACTGGTGCGGATCCAGTTGGAAACGTGAAGCTTTAGGACTTTGGTGTAATTTTCCCCTTCAGCTTTGGCCGAAGCTCTTGAAAGACGGGAAATTTGTGTGTGTGTTGGGGGTGGTTAGATTCCGATCCTCTGACTTGAAGAAAGGAAACACAGGACAAAAGGGCCCTTCAGGTTTGAATTAGCGCTTTAATTGCTCTTGGATCTCGCTGCCGGGGTCTCCAGCGCTGGCATGACGGCGCTCGGGTCGCGTGGGAGAGTTTGTGCACGTCAGAAAGAGAGAGTAAGAAGAGTGGGGAATGAAGTATGGGTCTCCGCTTCGGTTTAAGCAGCTGTTAGTGTTTAAACGAGGCAATCTTGGCCCGCTTCGGCTCCACGGATCTCTTCTCAAACTGCTGAGAGCTGCGTCCAATTAGCAATTAACCAAACCCTTTGAGTCCCAGCCGTAATAAAACGGACGCTCGATGCACCCTAGATGGAACCCGATGCACTGCGTTTTATTCATCTGTTTGCTGGTTGCAGCGCTGCGGAGTGTTAAAACATTGTCAAACATCCTCTGATAAAGTTAAATATGACTCTTAGTGCGTGTATGTGGATGTCATTGACCCCGTTCTTGTGTTTAGCCGCTCAGCAGGCCGTTTGTGCGCGAGCGTGTATGCGCTTGTGTGTGTTGGATGGATTATCTCGGAAGGGAAACACAACGCAGTAATTGGCATCAGCTCCACCAGATGTTTCTCGTCGCCCACCGCTGCGCGGACAGGCTGTGGAAGATTGAATCCAGATGTCGAGGCTCCACAGCGAATAGTTCTCTCACCACCAACGAACGACTGTTGCCCAGAATGTCAGTTTTTGCTGGAGATACGGATTATTGCGGGACCGGACCGCCTGGAGTCGCGCCTCTGACCCCGTTTAGAAGAATCCAGATTTCTTTATGTGATTCCATCACCAATATTATCCTGATGTGCTGACAACTGTCTTTGTTTTGATACACTTCGTTTCGCCTAAAGATGGAAAGTCTCATTATTTGCTCGACCACATGTTGCTCCAAAGTCCTTAGACTTGTGCATATTCGGTCGTGTCGCATTACGATTGGTTACGAGGCACGTGAGCCCCAATATGACATATTCTTTCACCATTGCTCCCTCGACAAAAACCCAATAGGTTTTTACCATTGGCTTTTCCATTGGATTATTGCATAAAATAAATTGATTCTTACACTTTTTCTTCGTTAAGATCAAGAATCCTCACAAATGAACACTTCTTCAATGAAGTCTAAATGCAATCGGCAAAAGTAAAAAGCTAAACGTAGACTATAAACGAATTACACCATGGTTGTATGATTTCTGACAACTCATTTTGTCTTTTTTCTGAAATTTTAGGTTAGAGTAGTTTACAAAAGCACGATTAAGATTAGATTTGAGACCTTGGGTACATGCAATATTTGTTTTAACAATGTAATTGTTTTACCTTACATTTCAGATTTCTCATGCAAAAATGATTGCACAAGTTCTGAAGACTTGGAAGATCGCATGCAAGTCATATGGACTTTTTTTGGTTGATTTTGGAGCTTGACATTGCTCCATCACCAACTAGAATGAAAGAAATTGGCGTAGGATTTACTTTGAAACAATTTTCACTCAGAAATTGCTAGAAAGGTTTACAAATAACTACAAAGAAACATCAAATTTCCAATGAAGAGCAAATGATGACAGAAAGATCATCCATTTAAGGTCTTTTCTGTAGTTTCAACAACAGATTCCTGAATTAGCGATGCATTTTGTTGTCATTTGAGTTGTTGTGCGATGGTTCGCAGGGCTGATGGTTATCAGCTGTTGTGAAAACAAAGCAATTGCAGTTTGGAGGGTTTGGAGTGGCGGGATTATTTCGGGACGGCTGATCGCGCTCTGAACTTTCTGCTTCTCTCTGCAGCGGTGGGAGTTTAAAGAGGGACAAAGACGCCAGTCATTGAGGAGTCTATCTGAGGGAGGAGCGTTTAAGAGCTTGTGAAAGGGGCTTATCATGCCATTAAAGCTTTTTAGGACCCCCACCATCCACACCGCTTGAGAACGAACCCTCCACCTCCTCCACCCACAGTTTCTATAGAGTTCAGGAAGATTTTATTCAACTTTCTGTTTTTTTCAGTTTTAGATTCAAGAAACTTTACCTTAGATACATTGATGCAAGGTTGAATCTCTTGATCAAGTGTTGAGGTGCTGTTTGACCCCCAAAATAAACAGGAACAATAAAGAAATTATGTGTTTAAAGGCAATAGAGCCTGTTTTTAGGACCATTAAGATCAACATTTATCTCCCAAGTTTTAATTAAAATAATGTAAAAAAAAAATAAATAAATAAATAAATAAATAAATAAATAAAAATCTTGTATGTAAAATGGTAATGAAAATCATGCCTGGGCACAGTGATCTTTTAAAACTTAAAATCAGTCTCAATAAAATTTAATAAAACAAATAGTACCATGATGCATACTGTCGTCAAAGACGTTAAGATATCCATGTCAAGAGAAATGTACAAAAGTGATTTTATGTCCATAGAAAGCACATTAAATGGAAATAAAGTGTCTACTTTTAAGGTTTCAAATACGTTTTTGGAGAATAAAATGTCAAATTTGGTTGAAATAATGTAAAGTGACATTTTAATGGGTGTCTTCCGTAAATTAGGGAAAAATGTATAACATTTATTTTTTTTTTTGCTCAGAAAAACAAAAACAACATGGAATTAAATTAAACAGAAAACCTATTAATATATCTATTTTTTTTTTTTTTTTGGAAAAACGACAATTTAAAGCAGTATTACATTTATTGTTTTTATGCTTAAACGAACAAGTTTTTTTTTTTTTTTTTGCATCACAGTCATGGTTAATATAATTTACTAAGACTGAAACTAAAATTAAAATCATAAAAAAACATTTTCATTACTTAAAATAAAATAAAAATTAATTGAAATAAAATAAAATAAATCAATTCTCATTTTAGTTATTTTACCTGATGTACTAAAATAACTAAAACTAAAACTGAAATAACAATAAATGAAAACTATAAATATAAAAAAAAATAAAAATGACAAAACACCACAACATTACTAAAACTTTAAATTTAAAATGGAAAATACAAAAATAAAAACATTATCAAAATATTGATAAAAAAGCTAGAATAGTATCTCAGTTAAACTAAAATAAGTCAGTGTTATATGAATATTTTATGGTATATTTTGAAATATGATATATAAAAATGTGAGATTCCCACACATGTGCAATTTAAAAATAAAATAAAATAAAAATAAAAATACATCCAGTGGTTACATTACACTACTTGTTTTCTTTTCCTGTCTCTCTGTCCGATCCTTTATTTCTCTGTTTCGGTCTGATGGGAAATCCAGCTGTTTTGTGGCCATCAGTGGCTGATAGACTATTAAAAAAAAAAAGAGAGAGGATAAAAATCGCCTTCAGTCCAGACTGTGAGAACTTACCAGAGCGTTGACATTGAGACCTGATGTGTGTGTGTGTGTGTGTGTGTGTGTGTGTGTATTCCCAACTGTTTCTCATGCTTCAGGCCATACTGCCGCATTAAACAGGATGTCTGTGTCACATTTCAATGATCCATTATATTTCTCCTGTAGATTTGGCAGTAGTGCTTCTGAATGAACGTGACAGTGAATGAGACGCTTTATTTTAGTCTGTTTTTGTGAGTCCAGAAGGCTGTAATGATATCTTTCCCATGAAATACTCTGAATATGAGCGTGATTACCAGCATGTGAGGCGAGCGCAGCGTTTATGTCTCACGTGAGGGATGTCTGATGTGGGAATGAATCATTCTCGTGAGTCAATTCTTTTAGGTGAACTGGTTCATAAACAACACTGGAAAATTAAATTCAGATTTGGTCTGAAAACATTTTATGGGTCAGTATCGTTATAACTAAAACTAAAATTAAAAGTTCAAAAGTGTAATTATTTTTAATTATTATTAAAATAAGCTTTTTATTTCAGCTGTTTGCCAAGACATCAAAGTTTTGAAAATGTGATAATGTAAAGCAATTGGGGAATCATTTGATTTGAGCTGGTTCTTTGAAACGAGCTGTTTGAACGAACCGATTCACCAAAATGACTCAGGCATTCCAGCACTGGTGAACATGCCAAAGGGATTGTGGGAAACGGTGGTCTTGACAAGCCAGAACAGATCCTGCAATCCAACCTTAGGCATGCTCACACACACACACACACACACAAGATCCCCTTTCCCTTCTTATCTGCACAACTATAATTAAGTCCTTGGTTTACAGCGTAAAAAGCCCCATGGGTGCTCACTCACTGTCTCTCTGTCTGTCTCTCTCTCTCCAGGTGTTCTCTATACATACTCCAGCTGAACCACCTGCAAACACAGGTGTGTGTGGCTCTTAGTGTGTGTGTGTGTGTGTGTGTGTGTGTGTGTTTGTGCCAATAACACAGCTGCTCTCTTGCCTTGAGGCCAAAAATGGACAGAGAATTCAGAATAAACACAGGTGTGGTGTAGGAGAACAAGGGACTAGCTCCAAACGTCCACCAAAACAAGCCTTTTTCCTGTTTTTAACCTGTTTTCTAGAGCTCGTACTATTTATGCTACATATAAACAATTTGTAATCATAATATATATTATTATATAAAAATATTATACTTTTGCCATACATATTGTATGCAGCATACACATTATGAGCAGTATAATAGTATTGCATTAAATTGTGCACTATATAATTTCAGTATGCAGTAGGCAGTATCTGAACACAGTCTCCTTTATTGGGTCTCTTTCTCTCATCTTGTGTCTTGGATTTCGTTCGGCATGGATCCCACACATAGAGGCCCGACATAGAGCTCTTTGTGTCTTTGTCAGGAAAATATCCCCATTACAGCCGTGTTATCTCATCCATGCTTTCATCCCACTCGGATGAGATTCCGGATGCATTTTATTCCAATAGCACATTTTGGATTCGTTATATATGTACAGCTCCAAATCAGGCTCAAGGTCACTGCCCACGTCCTTCGTTTATTATGCAACGGCCACAGAAACTGTTTAGACGTGTAAATCACACTTAGGAACGTGCGAATGTCACTGCACTAGAAACTAAATATCAAGCATTTAAAATTAACTAATGAAGTCACAAAGGTCTCTAATGGATTTAAATGAATTTAACCTAAAACCTATCATTTAAAAGTCTTATAAATGTCCTTCTGTGAAGGTTTTGCTAGAATGTGCTTTGATATTTTGATATTTAATGCAATGACATTCACATGTTCTGCCATGGCTGCTGTATGTCATTTATTTGTGTCGACTAACAGTGATTATATCAGAAGTCTTAAATATAGTCGGGAGGTTGTTTACACCAGACCTGGTTTGGGATTTGACCTCTTCGGTATGGAGCGGTGTGTGTTTCTCTGTCTGTCCACACACACATGTACTTCACATCAGTTCTTCTCTTGTAAAACGAGGCAGTAAATTCCTCCTCGTCATTTTCTTGTCACTTTGAAAAGCGATTCTCAGATAAACTTTCGCAAGGATGGTGAATGTCGTCGGGTCAGATGAAGATAACCGACCTGCCGGTCTCTGACATTTTTAGTGAAATATTAAACGATTGATGGGTTGCGAAATGCAGAAAATGCAAAATATGCATCTTTATTTCTTAGTTAAACATGCAGCATTGTGAGGTCATGTGACAGTGTTGCATAATATGTTACATAAACATCTATTGTTGCATACTTTGTAGTTTCGCATAATGTTTTTTTTTTTATACTGCACGTTATTCGATTCTATTTTAGCATCTGATCAAGGAGCTTTTCAGGTAACAAACTTAGGTTTCTTTTTAATATTCTAAGAATGTGAAATGTTCCAGTTTTCTTCTTGTGATTAGAAAGTTACTAATGCTAAGTTTATTTTTAATACTATAAGAATGTTATCTCTCAATGTTCTGAGTTATGGGAACATAGGAACATTTCATAAACATTACGAATGTTTTGAACTTTACAAAAACATTAGTGAAACTTAGATGGATTTGTTAAATGTTTCTGAAGGAAAAACATAATGAAGTCAAATATTTGCAAATGTGACGACGATCCTGTGTTTTAGATTCAGGTAATGCGAAAGGATTGCTGTGTATACTGGTCATTTGATGGTCATTATATCTGTCTAACAGTAAACTGCGTGTGTGTGCATGTGTGTGTGTGTGTGTATGTGTGTGTGTGTGTGTGTGTGTGGACTCTCTTCTTGGCTCTCAAAGTGGAAACTTTAGGGTGATGTGGCCAAGAGAGCGCGTGACCCACCTCTCATAAATTGCGCTCATGCACGCGCTAGGACAGATGCTGAAGTGTTGGGGAGTAACTAACTACTAACTTAACTACACTTGTCAGTGCATGACTGTTTTCAGATACTGCAGGATCTGTTTGTCTGTGTTTCACTGTGTTTGGAAATGAAACACTGAATACCACACATGCATACTACCTTCCATTTTTAAATAATAGTAATCAAAACAACACATAGTTTGCTACAGTATATTTAATTTTTAATTACATTTGGCATTTTAAGCCAATCATTGTTTTGCATTTCATTTTCATATATATTATATATATATACATACAACAAAGGAAGGTTTTTTAATTCTAATATATATATATATATATATATATATATATATATATACACACATATATGTATGTATGTTTTTTTTCATTTGGCGACTTTCCCAGATGACCCCAAAGGGTTTAGTCAGATTTAAGTCACTTCTGGGGACAATTTGGTCCCCAAACCTATAGTTAAGTAAACACACACACCTCTTTCACACACGTTTCCTCACTTACATACAAACAC
This sequence comes from Cirrhinus mrigala, assembly GCA_036247105.1. NCBI lineage: Eukaryota > Metazoa > Chordata > Actinopteri > Cypriniformes > Cyprinidae > Cirrhinus > Cirrhinus mrigala. The sequence continues at coordinate 34,644,084 of CM070012.1, read as the reverse complement.
ACTCAGTCTGTATGTCTTGTAAGAGGAGTCGAGTGTGTGTCTGTGTGTGTGTGTGTGTGTCAGGCTTTACTTAAACTAATGGCTCCCAGGCGTGCAGCGCGGCCAGACACACTGGAGCCGAGAGCCGAGCAGGAATGCCACTACAAACACAGAGAGAGAGACTGACGGACGCAGAGAAGTGCTTGGAAAGAGATTTTGCTGTGGAGGAGATTGGATGTGGATTTGGAACAGCAGTCCGCGCTGTGTGTGTGTGTGTGTGTGTGTGTGTATGTGTGTGTGCGAGTTCAGGACGAGTGTGTTCACATCTGTCGCCCTGCTGCGTTACATCCACAGATGGAGGAAACGTCTTGCAGATGGAAGTAAAGGATTGTAGCGATTCGGATAGAAACAGGCTCCTGTGCTCTGTATCATGTGTTTAAAGAAAGATTTTCACACAGAGCTAAACGATGAAACTCATCAACCAATGCTATTTTGGTGTCGAAGATCTTGACATTTGCTTTATTCGTTTAGCATGTTAACACAATACTCTTAATAAGCACAAAAACATACAAATATGGGGTTAAACAGTACATTTAGTCTTTCTTTGTACTTCTGAATGTTTCAAAATGTCCAGTATTTTGAATGTTTTAAGAACATTTAATGAACATTCCATTTGATCATTTTGCAAACATCATGAGAATGTTACTTTTTAATCTTCTCTGAAGATTCCAAAATAGGCAGTTACATTTTAAAAAATGTTACGCTGAACTAAAATGTTTCAGAAAATGTTCTATAAAATATGCATAAATGTGACCCTGAACCTCAAAACCTATCTTAAGTAGCACGGTTATATTTGTAGCAATAGCCACTGTATGGGTCAAAATTAAACATTTTTCTTTTATGCCAAAAATCATTAGTATATTAAGTAAAAATCATGTTCCATGAAGATATTTTGTACATTTTCTCTCTCTTTTTTTGCACGCTTAGATTCCAGATTTTCAAATAGTTGTATCTCGGCCAAATATTGTCCTATCCTAACAAATGGAAAGCTTATTTATTTAGCTTTCAGATGATGTATAAATTTAAAAAAATTGATCCTTGTGGGGTTTTGTGGTCCTGTTTTCAAGCAGATAACTTTGAATGAACATTCTATTGACGTTACTGCAAGAATGTTTGATTGTAACGTTGAGAAAACCTTGCCAGAACCTTCTGAGAATGTTTCCTGTTAGCCAGGAATATATTTATAATATGCAGTTCCCTTGCTTCGTCTGCCATCTTGGATGTTTTTGCACTCGGTTTGTCACAGTGCATTCTGGGATTGGCTTCTCCTTCAAGTATAACACAAACTGCTTTAGATTCTGGCTAAGATAAGACATGTGTTTTTGTGTTTGCTGCCTTAAAATACTTTAGGTAGGCAGCACGCTTTAGAACAGAGCTAGTCTTCTGTCATTCAGTATTTTTAATTCGAAACAGACTTTCTGCGGTGTCCTTCAGTGTCTCCATATGTGGTGTAATGGCCACGCTCTCCTTTCAGATGCATTTTGAGCCGAAAGTCGTTTTTTTGTTTTAGCCAAGCTTTATAGATGTGCATTTACATGCAAATGAAGGGAGCTGGTGTTAACGCTCATTAACTTGAATAGCAGGCCAAACATGCTCCCTGAAGAGCACAGATCACTGTTTGCACACAATCAACAGGTTTTACATCCCACTTTTGATTTTTACTCCCTCAATTCATGCAATTTTTTTGATAGCATATAAGATGGGTTTCTTTTAGGTCATTTATTACTAGATTTTATTTTACAATGTATTTTATCATTATTATTATTTTGTTTTTACACAATATTTACTTACATTTACTTTTAAAAATCTGAAAACTCACCAAAAATAGTTTGATTTAGGATCTGACGTTAGGCTGAACGATGAGTTCTGTTATGAGGCGATAATCTCCAGTACTGACCAATTAATCAGGCTGGATTATATATAACTCCTTCACTATAGATGATGAATTCTTGTTATTTCTGCTGGTTATCGGGTTTCGTTCTCTCTCTGTGATGCCAAAGACTTGAGAAATCTCTGAGAGTGAGGTCATGCGTTTTTGACTTTCTTTTTGGACAGGAGGAGACATTGGCTGCTAGTCAGGGTTCTGTTTATTTGTCTAGATGTAGATGGATAGGGAGATAGAGAGCATGTGCCACATGACACCATATTGTAGATAATGTTTCTTATTACATGTCAGATTTTGTTAAACTTCGCTTCCCTTGCCCCAGGTGAAAAGAAAATGATCTGACATACAGAAGAATCTTTGGAATAGTTTGGAAGATTTATTTATTTTTTTTTTTTGTATGGGGAATGTTAGTTTTATATATTTTATTATTATTATTATTATTACTATTATTATAGTTGTTATAAAAAATGTAACAATTGGGAGTCAGGGTTGTTAAAAACTACAAAAAAAAACTAAAAAAACATTTTTGTTACTTGAAATAAAAAAAATATAAATAAAATGGCATAAAATAAAATGACATAAAATAAAATAAAATAAACAATAACTGAAATAAAATAAAAAAATTCCATCCATTTTATGTCCTCTAAGCAATTTATAAGAGACATCTGAAACAAAGTTACTTGAAACATCAGTTAGGTCTCATATAAGCAACTCTGAGCAATAAAATTGTGCTTTTTTTTGGATGTGAACAGCACAACAAGTTGAATAGTTCATCCTATAGTAACGGCACACACAGCATGAGGTGTTATGGGTAACTTCCCCTCCCTTCAGTTGGCATGTACTTTGTTTAGCCTTTGAGTGCCAGAGCAGTTAGTTATGTTAATGAGTCTCCTCTAGTTTAATGTATTGAATAGAGCAGCGGTTGATTGGCCAGGAGCCATGCAGTGGGCGTGACCTGGGCGGTGACATCAGCAGAGAGAGAGAGAGAGGGAGGGAGAGCGAGAGCAAGAGAGAGGGAGGCGTGGAAGACGTTCTAAATCCCATAACCCATCTGGAGTCCATCTGTGCCTCGCTGGCGGTGGGAAGGACTCGGACTGCAGCGCTCACATATGTGAGAGAGTTTCAGACACATGCCTCACATATGAAGAGAGAGCAAGCGACTCAAGCAGAGTGGTTTACATTGTTTGGAATAAGACACGAGCAGAGAGGACTATCATAGAGAGGAGGTGAGCTTCAGATCTCTGTGTTTTTGTGGCTTGAGATGTTTGTTTTGCTTCCAGGGCTGTAGATATACATTTTTTAGGTAAATAGTATTACCATGGTATGTTGATGTGTGGATTAAAGGGTCTGTGGAGAAGGGTCTCTGAAATTAACCATGGAAAGCCATTTTTTTTTAAAGATTTGGCATTGTATTCTTGGAAATGTCTTGAAGTGCTTTGTAAATACCATGGTAAATGAATTTTATTGCTGTGGTATATATCAAATATATGCTTTCTAATGGTACTTCCACAGTACTTTCTTCCTAGTAAGTACTTTTTTGATTTACTCACATTTCGTATCTTACAAATTGAGTACATTATTAAGTACATCAAGTCCATACAGAATTTATTAATGGTTTTAAAATACACAAATGCACTGCTGTCATAGTCCATCTGGTTAGTGCATCTAAATTATATATTAATGCATATATATTAATTAATATATTAATATATATATTTTGTGTTTATATTGTATTATAGACATAATTGTATTAATTTTTTGTTCAAATAAAAACGCATTAAAATATTGTTTGCAAAGAAATAAACTGCTGAATAGCATTTGTTACATTGTTTTTATATTCGTATAATAGAGATGATTCATGCTTTTATGGTTATGGAAAACCTGAAATAATCAGGGAATTTTAAAACAGCGATTTGGGAGCCTGAAGAAGGTCAGTCATGGAAATTAATAGCATCATGGAAAGTTTTTCTGCTCCGCTCTGAAATATTTCATCAGCTGGAAACTCTTTGAGAGTGTAATCTCTATAAAAATCATTTTTAAAAAATACCTGATGATGAATAATTGGAAAAGTCAAGTGGGATCTGACTGGTTGAAGCGTTTCCACGTGGCAGGAGCTCGAGGTGTGATGAACTGTGATGAGATGCCAGCTGGAGGAGAGAGATGGAGTTTTTGACTAGCTTTGCTTCGTTAAACAGAACCTGCTTTTACTCTCGTTTAACTGTCATGCACGAAGGACTGCGTAGCATTCGTTTTCTGCATGGATGCATGGACAGATCAAAGGATGAAACAATTAGGAATGAAAAGGTTAACGATTAGATATGTTTTTGCTCAGGAGACTTAATGGAGCTTGTTGTCATACAGTAAGAATATAGAGTTATAAAATAGATGTAGCTCAGATCATTTCTGGCTTTTCATTGCAAACCTTGGCAAATCTGAGCCCAGTTCACATTGCAGTCTTGGAGAAAGAGACTGTCTCACTGCATCTCATTACTGACGTCCGTCTCTGAGCGTTGTGTGTTTCTGCAGGTCTGCTGTATGTCACCTTAACGCAATCTACAGCCACGTTCTGACAGACACACAGCAGAGAAGGACTGTGCACCGTCATAATGACAGCACTGCGTGTGTGTGTTTCTTTTTTCCCTGTAGACATGCTGTCTGCTTTTCTGTGAGTTTGCTTTTCAAACTCACAGCTTTGGAGTGGAATCCAACTAGTGTCTTAGTCCTCCGTATTTAAGGATAAAGCACATTTTAGCACTGTGTTTTATTTCATTACTTTGCTTTAGTGATGGTATCAGATCATAATATGATAGTATTTTTATACACTAGCCTACTGTTCAAAAATCACCAGGGGTGCATTTATATCATCAAAAATACATCAAAAATTGTGAAATATTATTTCCATTTAAAATAACTCTGTTCTATGTGAATATAATTTGAAATGTAATTTATTCCTGTTATGCAGAGCTGAATTTTCAGCATCATTACTCCAGTCCTCAGTGTCAGGAGGATTTCAAGATTATTTGAATCCTTAAAAAAGAACAGCATTTATTTGAATTAGAAACCGTATCCTTGTTGAATAAAATTGTTAATTTTTACTTACTGACCCAAAACTTTGGAATGGTTCTTCAAAACTTTGGGGTTGGTAAGATTGTGTAATGTTTTTGGAAGAGGTCTCTTGTGCTCACCAGGACTGCATGATCAAAAATACATCAAAATTGTGAAATATTATTTCAATTTAAAAAAAACTGTTTTCTATGTGAATATAGTTTGAAATGTAATTAATTCCTGTGATGCAATGCTGAATTTTCAGCATCATTACTCCAGTCTTCAGTGTCAGGATTTCAGGATTATTTGAATCCTGAAAAAAGAACAGCATTTATTTAAATTTAGAAATCTTTTGAAGCATTATAAATGTATTTTCTGTCACTTTTGATCAATTTTATGCATCCTTGCTGAATAAAATTATTAATTTCTACTTACTGACCCCAAACTTTGGAATGCTTGTTCAAAAGTTTGGGGTCAGTAAGATTATGTAATGTTCTTGAAAGTTTTGAAAGTCTGTAGACTGTATTTATTTGATCAAAAATACATAAAACATTGTGAAATATTATTACAATTCAAAATAACTCTTTTCTATGGTGACATATTTTAAAATACAATTTATTCTTGTGATGAAAAGCTGAATTTTCAGCAGTCATTACTCCAGTCTTCAGTGTCGTTTTTGTCATATTTTTGTGGAAACTCTGATACATTTTTGCTTTCAAGATTCTTTAATGAACAGAACGTTCAAAAGCACCCAATATATTTGAAATAGAAATCTTTTGTGACATTTTTATCAAAAATTATTACTGTCACTTTTGATCAATTTAATGCATCCTTGCTGATTGTAAGTACTATATATGGTGGTAAATATTGCTTCACCTACAAAACCATACCATGTACCGTTGCATAAGAATATGTCACACACACACACACATCCATAGAGCAGCTGTTGAGTCACGCTGAAGGCAGGAAGTTCCACATTAGCTTTGGTAAAGCAACGCTAACTGTCGTCTTGTCATCAAGACAGCGGCTGATCCGGTCGATTAGCCTTAAAACAACCGTTTGACTGTTGCGTCTGATGGCGATGTGTGTGCGGCCGGCGCTCAATCACGCCATTGTCCCTCTTCACTCCCACTTTGACCTGCTGTGTGGTCTGAGGGTCTGCTGGACATCACAACAGTCGCTAGTAGCCCTAGTGAAGATGTAGCGCTGGGTGGCTTGTGCTCGATGACCCCGAACAGCACTCTGTGGAGGCTCTCAGGGGCCCTGGAGGAGTCTAGCTAGAGACGTTTAGTCTTTAGGGGCCCCATAATTAGAGAAGATCTAACGGATCTCGACACAACGCTTGCTGTGTATGTGAGAGCGATGATGGTATCAAAAGCATGGTACTTTTGATATTTACTATGGTACTGAATGATTAGTGCATCAAGGGAATTACCTCATATTCCTCAAAGAATACCACTGTAAAATCAAAAATGTATAGTACTATTATGGAATATTTTTAAGAAAGTTATTTTAGTTGTATTTGTATACTTTTATAGTATTCATTAATATTTTGAACTAGCATTTATTTTTATATTTTCAGTTTTTATTAGAATTTTAGTCATTTTGTTGTTTTTGTCATTTTTATTATTTTTTTAAATATTTGTATTTCTATTTATTTTATTTTTATTTTTGAAATTTTATGTCCCTTTTCATTTTTATTAGTTTTTTTTAACGTACTATTTAACTTTATTTTTACTTTTAGTTTGTTTTAATTTTATTATGTGCTTTTTTCATTTTAATATTTTTTAATATTTGTATTTAATTTTATTTTTAGTTTACGTTTTAGTAATTTTGTTATGTGCTTTGGTCATTTTCACGATGTAAAAAATATTTCTATATATTTTCTATATGGTTTTTGTTTAAATTATATTTAATTTTATTTTAGTTTTTTTACTTCTAATTTTGTGGTGCTTTAGTCATTTTTTTTAATATTTCTGTTGTACTTTGTTTTTATTTTAGTTTTTATTTTTAGTTTAGGTTTTAAAAATGTTTTAAAAATGTTATTTGTTTTTTAATATTTCTATTGAACTTTATTTTTATTTCGTGCTTTTGTCATTTAATTTTTTTTTTTTAATGTTTGTATTTAATTTTATTTTTAGTTTAAGTTTGCATGTTTTTGTTATGTGATTTGGTCATTTTTATGATTTTAAAAATATTTCTATTTAATTCTATTTTAGTTTTTTTTTTGTTTTACCAATTTTGTTGTGCTTTAGTCATAAACATTTAAATAATATTTTAATAATTATTTGTAGTTTAGGTTTTAGAAATGTTGTGCTTTTGTCATTTTTATTCATTTTTTTATTTCTATTGAGCTTTATTTTTATTTCATTTTTTTGTATTTTTTTTTTAGTAATTTTGTTATACGCTTTTGTCATTTTTATTAATGTATTGTTTTTTTTATAGAATGTTTTCCTTCGTTTTTTTTTTTTTTTTTTTTTCCAGTTTTAGTTTCAGTTTAGTTCCTCAATTTTAGATTTTTCAGTTAGAAAATGTTGGAAAAAACACTGAAATAGGCGCATATGTGGCCTATTTCTGTGTTTTTGTACAGGGCAACATTTCTAATTTTATTGTTTTAGTTAACAATACCAACACTGACAAGTATCAGCTGGTAGTACTTTGACATACACTGCGGTATATGCTGTTTGATTTACCATGGTATTTAAATACGACATAACTCACATCGTACCGCCCATAAGTGACAAATATATTGTCAACATTTAGTCCATATAGCCGACAGCGTGTTGTACATCTGGACCGGAGTATTTTTCTCCCACACGTTGAGCATCAGGCATGAGACGTGATGCAGCTGGTCCAGGGATAGTTTTGGCTAGAAACGGTCCTGGAGACCCTGCTTATATCAGACCAGATGTGAAACACTGACATTAACATTTCAACAGGCTCTTATCGAGTCACACCGCTTGATCTCTGTGTTTCTAAAATCAAGCGGAAGGAGCCAATCAGAGCAGCCGCTGAGTGAGTGATTGATTAGCCGGCCAATCAATTAGTCCCACAGAGGTCAGAAGGGCAGCAATTCAATGAGCAGATGCTTCCGATGAGCCGAAGGACAGCGACTTTAGTCATGACACACACAAGCGGCTTCCTATTAGTGGATTTTACTGTTATCACTTTGTCAGTAACTTTCACTTAATCATGCAAATGTCCATCTTAAGTGTGTGTGAATGTGTGAAGTCCTTCTCAAACAAAAATAAGCTGAGGTTCATGCAACTACATCAGGCTAAGTGAAGTGAGATTCATGCCGAGACCAAGTTAAAATTTACAAACAGCAGTTCAAATATATTTATATTTGAGGTATAGTCTCTGAAAACATCTTTATATATGAAGCAATTTTGCTTCCCAAGTCAGTGCATTTAGTTTAAAAAATGTTTAGATTTTTTGTTGTAAAATAAGACCAAAATACTGAATAAGAAAATTATTTTGTGCAAAATAACCATGAATTAAGATCTTTTCAAAACATGATTGTGCAGTGATGTATCAGATGATAATATACCATGGTACAGGAATTCATGTACTATGGTATTTCAGGGTTTTTCCAATGTACTTTTACTTTAGTATTTTATGTGCTGTGGTACTTTTTTTGTTAAGGTTTTGTGATTCTAATATAGAAACTACTCAAGTATAGTTTAAATCTCTAGAATCTCTTTCTATAATCGTGTTAAGTGTCTGTAGTTATTTAGTAAAATATATTTTCCAGATACCTTCTGAATCACTGATGTTATTATCATGGTACTTGATGGTATTTTGTGTTTACTGTTCATATACTATAGTATTTTTGTGCTGTCAGGTTTAAAAAACAATTAAGTGCATCTCAAAGGTGCCTTTACAATCCAATTGTCTTCGAAAGCCAATTAATCGCTTTGAAAGCTTGTTCTGTTAATATACACTGAAAAAAAAAAAGTGTTTTTCAAAGGATTTTTTTTACACAATTATCACTCAGAAATTGCTAGTAAATTTCACAAATAATTGCAAAGAAATGGCAAGTGACACACTGATTAAATGTAAAATTTTGAAGTAGAAAGACTAGAATAGTACTTTCAACTGTGAAAAAAATCTGAATTCTCAGATATAAACTCAGTTTTGAGAGATTTAAAATAAATAATGCCGTTTAAATTTCAAATTAATTCCTGAATTTGAATTAAATTTGAATTGAAGTGGCAAACAGGATGCTTAAAGCTTAAATGTTTATAGTTTTTGCTTGGTAAATATATATCATAATTTGAAATAATGTAAAAAATAAAAAAATAAAAAATGAGATGAGGTGAACAAGAACGTATTTCAAAGGATTTATTTTTTTAAACAATTACCATTCAGAAATTGCTAGTGAATTTCACAAAGACTTTTTTTTAACAATTATCACTTTGCAGGAATTGCTAGGAAATTTCAGAAATAATTGCAAAGAAATGGCAAGTAACACACTGAATTAAATGTGAACTCTTGAAGAAGAAAAACTAGAATGGTACTTTAAATTGTGAGAAAAAAGTCTGAATTCTGAGATATAAACTTACAATTTGGAGATTTTAAAAAAGATTTATTTTTTTTTTAATTTCAGATAAATTCCTGAATTTGAATTAAAATTGAATTGGCAAGTGGCAAACAGGATGCTTAAAATTTAAATGTTTGTAGTTCATGCTTGGTAAATATGTATCATAATTTTAAATAATGTAAAAAAGATGATAAACAATTGTCACTCAGAAATTGCTAGTAAATTTCACAAGTAATTGCAAAGAAATGGCAAGTAACACATTGAATTAAATGTGAAATTTTGAAGTAGAAAGACTAGAATAGGACTTTCTTGTAAAGATACTCTCTGAACGTATAACCTCTAAAGATCTAAAAGCACCAATAAATCCATTTCCAATTAATGCACTTAAGAGATCTGAATCATCTGTATGGGTTTGGCAGGTCAATGAATTGAGTGTCAGACTATAGATCTAGCTGAAGTGACTGACAGTGATGAGCTCAGGGTCAGACGTGATGATTTAATTAAAGAGATGAGAGGACTGAACGTGCAGGCGGACGTGCTGGTGTCATTTGCTCAGACGTCAGCATGTGTGAGGCTTCGACCTGTTGCTGAGGCGAACGCATGCGCTGCGAGAGAGCAGCAGATGTGTTTGTGTGTGTGTGTGTGTGTGTGTGTGTGAGTGTGTGTGTGGACTGATAGGCACCAGGTGCAGCTTTTGTTTTGCCTTCCTTTCTTTAACTCTCCCTCCCGCCTCCCTCTCCTCCTGTCAAACTCCTATTTTCCTCCTTCCCTCCCCGCTGGAACTTTTATTGCTCTCTCAGAGCTCAGGAGACTTAATGGAGTTACATCGGTTATTATTCTTCAATTTAAATTCTATACATCAGACAATAGTTGGATTATAGAGCTATGAATGCAGAAAGCAGCTCAGATCAGTTTTGAGGTTTGAATGTCAGTATCTTGGCAAATCCAAGCACAGTTTGAGACATCACTGAGATCTTTTTATATGTGACCCTGGACCACAAAACCAGTCAAAAGGGTCAATTTTTTGAAACTGAGATTTATACATTATCTAAAAGCTGAAAAATCTAAATACTGAGAAAACCACCTTTAAAGTTGTCCAAATGAAGTTCTTAGCAATGCATATTATTAATCAAAAATTAAGTTTTGATATATTTATGGTAAGAAATTTACAAAATATCTTCACTGAACATGATCTTTACTTAATATACTAATGATTTTTGGCATATAAAAAAAATCAATCATTTTGACCCATGCAATGTATTTTTGGCTATTGCTACCTAAGACAGGTTTTGTGGTCCAGAGTCACATATATGCATTTTGTTGATTGTTTTTGTTGATTGTCCAAATTGTGAGATAAAAACCTGTAATTCCAAGGAAAAAGTCCAAGTTGTAAGATATAAATTCACAACTTTGACAAAAAGAGTGAATTGTGAGATATAAGCTTGCAAATTTGAAAAAAAAAAACAAACAAAAAAAACATCAGAATTGTGATAAAAACTCGAACCAAATTGTGAGATATAAATTTTTCTATGAAAAAAAAAGTCCAAATTGTGACATAAATTTGCAATTCGGAACCAAAAGGTCTGAAATGTGAAATATAAACTCACAATTTTTAGAAAATATCTGAATTGTGAGATAAAAACTTGCAATTCCAGGGAAAAAGTCCAAATATTGAGCTTGCAATTTTTATTAAAAATAAAAGGTCTGAATTGTGAGATATGAAGATGCAATTTTAAGAAAAAAAGTCCAAATTGTGCAATATAAATTTGCAATTCAGGAAAAAATGTCTGAATTGTTAGATATAAGCTTGCAATTCAAAGGAAAAAGTCCAAATTGTGAGCTAATAACTCATAATTTTGATAAAAAAAAAAAAAAGATCAGAATTGTGACATATAAAGTTGCAATTCTGAATACGCAATACTGAGAATTATGAGATATAAATTCACAATTTTGAGAAAAAGAGTCTGAATTGTGAGATATAAGCTTGGAAATTTGAGAAAAAAAAATCAAAATTGTAATAAAAACTTTGTTTGTAAATTTGTACTTCCATGAAAAATGTCCAAATTATGAGATATAAACTTGCAATTCTGAGCCAAAAGGTCTGAAATGTGAGATATAAACACAATTTTGAGAAAATGTCTGAATTGTGAGATATAAACTTCCAATTCTAAGGAAAAAGTCCAAATTGTGAGACATAAAGTTGCGATTCTTAAAAAAAGGTCTGAATTGTGAGATATACTAAACTTATACAATATACTGCATCTGAGAATAACAATCAGACTCCAAATTGTGCAGAAATTGCAATTTGTAAAAACATTGGTAAACAATTCGAAAAAGTCAAGTGAATGAACAAAAAAAAAAAAAAAAAGTCTGAATTGTGAGATAAAAAGACTATTATTTTTAAAATATTTTTATTCTGTGGCAGAAATAAGCTTCCATAGACAAGGACCCTTGAGATTAGGGTCTTTTTTCTGAGGAGAAACATCTGAGAAGCAGAAAGTCTCCATGTAACATCTAGGAGAAACATTCGAGGAGCTGCGCTTTGTGATTTGTCTTCTGCTGTGGGATCTGGACACAGGTGACTGTTGGAGACTCCAGCTGTCCGTTCGCACCCCCATCAGCTCCATATGGTGGAAGAACAGAAGGAGACGGAGGGGGAGGGAAACAGAAACATCCGTCCCAGCTCTTTCTCTTTCTTTCTTTCTCTCTCTCTCTGTCTCACACACATAATAATGATCTGATAGCTTAACCCTTTTGTGTCCGTGGCTGGAAGCAGCTCTGTGTGGGTTTGTTTTGCTGATGTGTGGCTGGAGGCGGTGCGGCTCTCGGTGCTTTTGTCCCACACTCTTTAAATGATTTCTAAACACTCGGTTTGGCCGCATTGAAGCGCTTTTAATGGAAATTCATATATCATTTTAAACAAAGACAGGCCGGGCTTTTAAATCAACTCTTTGTGCCTCAATGTTTAACGTTTTGGGGGAGTAAAGCTCTTTCAGATGGGTTTGGTTATATTCTCAGAGTCAGCACATGTATTCACAACCAAATCAACCCAGTTTATGCTTTCATATGTTTCAGGAGAAATCAATGATATAGGCATATCCATCATGTCAGAAACGTTATAAAGCACCAAAAACTAAAGGTTACTGAGTTGCATTACTTAATGTTTCATTATGGGTTCAGGAATGAACCTATTTTAAGAAAAGACATGTGAAATCTGAGATATTTACTTTCGATTTTGAGACAAAAAGTCAGAATTGAGAGATAAACTCACAAACATGAGAAAAAAGTCTAAATTCTGAGATATAAACTCAGAATTTTGTGGAAAAAAAGCATCTGAACTGTAAGATATAAAGTCAAAATTCTGAGAAAAAATGAAAAAAAAAATTAAGAAAAAAAGAGAAAAAAATTAAAAATGCCTTTGAAATTTCAAGTCAGTCCCTGAATTTGAATTAAATTTGAATTGAAGTGGCAAACAGGATGCTTGTAGTTTAAATGTTTATAGTTTATGCTTGGAAAATATACATCATAATTTGAATTAATTACAAATATGAAAAATGTGGAAAGCAAGAACTTGTAATTCTGAGAAAATTGTCTTTAATTTGTAATTCTATGAGAAAACATCAGAACTGAGAAATATAAACTCACAATTGCAAGCAAAAAGTTTTGTGAGACAAAAAGTCACTATTATCTTTTTAATATTTTTATTCTGTGGCAGAAATAAGCCTGTATAGACATATACTTATAATTTTGAGATAAAAAGTCATAATTGAGAGATAAACTCACAAATGTGAGAGAAAAAGTCTGAATTCTGAGATATAAAGTCACAATTTTGCGGAAAAAAAAAAAGCATCTGAATTGTAAGATATAAACTCCAAATTCAGAGAAAAAAGATTTAAAATTGAAAATGGCTTTAAAATTTCAAGTCAATTCCTGAATTTGAATTAAATTTGAAATGAAGTGTTGCTTGTTTTTAAATTTTAATAGTCTATGCTTGGTAAATATAATCATAATTAATAAATCATAATTTGAAATAATTAAGCAAGAACTTATTTCAATTGTGTTGCATAATGATCTTTGTGGCTTTAATTTTAAATATTCATAAACATGCATAAAATGTGTGAAATATGCATAAACACTAATCAAACAGTAATATGCATTTATGCATAATATGCATATTTTATGCATTTATGCATACACAAATAAACAGGCTAGTTATTCATTTATCTGTGGGGAAGCTATGATTAAATATAGGTTATATATATATAGCAGATTGATGTTTTTCTACATCATGAGATGTGTCAGATGACCAGCTAATATTGACAGTGACGTTTAATAACAGCAGTCATTAATTTTTCCTCTTTATGAGGCGGTGTGGAACAGGTGGCAGTCAGAGGAAGCCGCGCATTTGCTGTTAGCAGATCAATATTGATCCGCACAGATATCCTGGAGCTGTGCTAACAGACCGGTGTGTTCTTCCGCACGAATCCGCACCGCAGCTGTGCAGGAGAAAGTGTGTTTAATGCGGTGTGTGTGGTGACCGTCTCAGGTGGAAGGCGAGGATGTTTTGTAGATCGTCGCCTCGTAGATCTCGAGCAGTTCAGTTACTGATAACCAAAGACTCCACACCTGCCATGTTTCCCTGAAACCACACAAAAAAGGACAAATTTAAGGGCTGGAGGTACCTATGGTTGAAATGCACTTGATTTTTATAAGCGATAATTTATTCATTTCAATTCTGCATTTATATAAATACATAAATCATGCATAAAATGCAGGATTATTATCTAAAAAAAAAAAAAAAATTAAATTAAATTAATTAATAAAAAATATAATAAAATTATTAAAAGTCTTGTTGAAATAAAGCTGAAGTAAAATATAAATATTACATGAAAAGATATCTAAAACAAAAATTAGGACTGTTTTTTAGGCAGCTAATTGAATTGTTTAAGTAAAAGCACTAAAATTATTAACTGTACAAAAAAAACGTTTATTAATTAAACAAAGCACAAAAGCACAACAAAATTAAAAAAAAATGTAATACATTAAAATGAAAACTGAAAATAAAAAACAAAATATTAATAAAAAAGTATAATATATAAAAGTATATAAATAATTCTAACATTAATGCATGAATATTACTATGTTGTTATAGTGTTTACATTCAATACAATTTAATAATATGCATGCACAATTGGTTATTTTTCATAATATTTACACCAAAAACATTAAAAATTTAATTTCTTAATTATATCAACAAAATGGCCAAATGTTGTCTGACTGATAAATAAACATGACTTCAATCTGATTTTAGAGTCATCCGTATTACCAACACGTAGCTCGACTAGTAGAATGGCATCTTGTCTTAAGTCGCTAGTGTTGGTTAAGCTGTAGTTCTCCGCAGGTATGATGCTAATCTCTGCTAACAGACGGTGGATACGGGAGGGTTTGTGTACATCCCTATGGTGTGGCACAAACCCAAATGGCTGGGCTTCCTGTTTCTCCCAGTCCTTCCTGCGTTCTACTTCCTGCCTCCTAGGAAGGAACCAGGTGTACATGGAAGGGAAAAAAGCTGGCATATGATTTTTCAGTCAGGCATTAAGAGGGGCAGCCTGAAGGACCCGGAGCGGGGCTCAGGTGCGCTCGCAAACCACAAGATCTGTGTCTGCGTGTCTGCTTGTGTGTGCAAAAGTGTGCCGCACCTGTGACTGCGCCGCATTCGATCAGTGGCTTAAGACGATGGTTTTGTTGGAGTCTCGCATTAAAAGCACACGAGAATGAGATTCATCGCAATGCATGAAATCAGCTTAAATTGCAAAATGCAATATATTGCTCCTTTGAAATGCTATGTTCTTCATGCAGAACATTGATTTAAACATATGGAGGACATAACCTGCAGAAATATGCAAAAATGAACGAATAAAAAATAAATAGGAAAATAAATATTCTTATTTATTTATTTATTTATTTATGCAAGTTTGGTCTTCCAAAGAAATATATTTTTATATATTTTTAGTGATTTATTTAATGCAGTTACACTAATATATTTTCATGAATATTTCATATATTTTGTTCATATTTTGTTAGATTTTAAGAATTAGATTTTGTTATGTTTTCACTAGTAATTCTGATGTGTTTTTGTCATTTTTATTCACTTTTTTATATATCTATATAGTTTTGGTTTTGATTTATTGTTTTTTTTTTTGTTTTTTTTTTTTTTTTAGTACTTAAAGTAAACTAAACAAAAATGAGAAATATTGCCTTGGCAACTAGCTGAAATAAAATTTAATTTGTAAAATATTTCACTTAAAGTTTTATTTAAGTAATGATTTTTTTGAATGATTTTATTTCTAGTTAACTATAATATACCTCATACAGAACTTAAAAACAAACAGAGACAGGTAAGATTGCATTATATAAACAAAGAAATAGTAGCTTGCAAAATGTCATTTCGATTCTCTCAAGTTTTCTCCTGTGTATCGCAACTGCAACGAAACGTACAAATGAAGCGCTATAACAATCCCATTAAAAGCTGCCTTACTTTTCATTGTTAAGTGGAGAGGCCCATTTAAAAAGCATACAGCGAGAAACGCATTCACTGCATTAGTTTCCCATGAATAAACATTAAACAAAACACGCTTTTCACCCAGAGAAGCCCCGTCCGCCTATGAAAAGTCGTCTGGTAAGAAGCGTTTCATGACCTTTGACAACTCGATCTGTGTGGGTCTATTAGCCGCCTTTGTAAAAGCATTTTCGGCGGCCTGATATACTCCAAATGAGGCCGATAGCTTCTCTCACGGCTCTTGTAGAACAATAGCGCCTCTGATCTACGACTTTTGGGCCTGGTGGTCCATTCACAGGCAGAAAGTATGCGTTTAGCCCTTGACGGCTTTTGTGAAGCCTAGTTAGCAAGCGTGAAATGGCCCGATTCTCCATTCTTACGTGAGCTCAATGATCACCCTTTATTTCCCCGGGACAAAACCTGGTTCATTTGCACTTCAGCTGTCGGGACTCCACGGTTCTTAAACAGGGGCAGAAAACATCTGGTGTGCACCAGAAAGGATGATGGGTTTAGTAAGGGTGCGAGGGTTAAGATTAGAGAATTTATGCCGCTCGGGCCTCAATTGGATTGCCGAGGTGTTTTAAACACGAATTGCATATCAATGCATCGATTGCATATCAATGCATGACGCACAATGACTACATTTGTGTTTGCGTCGTTTGCACCGGTGCTCCTGGGAATGCTTTAGATGCAGATGCAAGATGAATCTAGTTAAGAAATGATTGCAAACTGATTTTTTTTGTCAGAGCGAATGAGATCAGAGACGTTCTGCTGCCACCAATCTGCCGCACTTTATTGGGTTTTAATGGAAATCTCTACATGAACAAACAGAAACGTTTGTGATTACAAAATAAGTGATCTGTCAATCTCCAATCTCTCTGTTTTTTTCAGACAGTACAGAGAAGAACGTTCCTGCCATGCCCGGTTCCCCAGTGGATGGAAAGACTCATTCCAGACCAACCGTCTCCGTCATGCCCCCTCTACCCTCCGTCAACCCCAGCGGACCCCGACCGGCAGCTTTCTCCACCACAGCATGTGAGACTCGCTCACAACACCGCATTCAAACATGCATACAATCTGTCCTAGATAGTATGTGACATTGGCACTAGTGTGTCTATCATTTGATTTATGCATACTGTGCGCAGGATTTGAATGTTCTGTATGCATGGAATACCCAAATAATCTATTGCATTTGTCAAAGTTGCAGTATGTAGTATGCAGTTTGCAGCATGCAATGTGCTTGACTTGACCTTCTATTTCCAGTGTGATTGATAAACCAAAAGTGATTAAAGCCAGATTTGAAAAGGTCATGTGACAACAGTGTAGCAATACTAGTTTGAAATTTTCATTGTGCAATCATGCAATCTGTTCCACATGCTATTTTTTAAAAATAGTAGGCATTATACAGTAAATGCTGAAAAGAGTGATATCCACTCCAAACGTATCTAAGGACAAAGGACATGCTTTGGACTGTGCTAGTTTTTTAAATGCTAATGAATCAGAGAGAGTTTTTAAAATGTTTTAATGCAGTTTAGTTAATACTTAAGCAGCAATTTTATTTATGCATGGAAAACCTGAATAACCTATTGCATTTGTCAAATTTGCAATATGTAGTATGCAATTTGCGGTATGCAGTGTGCTTCATTTGACTTGACCAAAAGTGATTAAAGCCAGATTTAATGAGGTCATGTGACAACAGTGTAGCAACACTATATTCTGAAAAACATGCAGTAATATCCACTCCAAACATATCTAATGATGAAGGAGATGAGTTTTGGACTGTTCTAATTAAAGTTTTTAAATGCTAATGAATCAGAGAGAGATGGCATAGTTTTTAAATGTGAAAATATGAATTTTAATGCAGTTTAGTTAATACTTACCCGAATAACCTATTGCATTTGTCAAATTTGCGATATGTAGTATGCAATTTGCAGTATGCAATAACCCTTGACTTGACTTTCCATTTCCAATTTAGCACAAACACAGATGTCCTAATACTAGCACAGAATCTTCATCAGCGACATGCATACAGTACTTTAAATGCATAGTAGTGCATTTACATTTCATTATTTAGCATGCATTTGTATGCAAATCAACTTACAAATGAGGAAAAAAGCCATTTTCCCTACAGGACCAACTAACTGCAGCAAGGAAAACCAAAGCCAAAAGTTCAAAGTGAAAGAAAGAAAGATTAAATGTTTTAAGATTAGTAAAATTATAAAATTCTAGCTTCATATATTGTAGCCATAAAAACAGCACTTAAAAGATTTTTTTGGTGCTCGCAGGAAAATGTATGTGGTGAAAAACGGGGTAATTATCGTTTTTAATTAAAGCTATTAAAAACATTTTAGTGTAATCGAAAATAGAGCTGAAATAAAACAAAATACAAATATAAGATGGAAAATCTTGACACTAAACTTAAACTATAAAAAAACTAATAATAAAAAAAAAAACTAAACCCAAACTAAAATTAAAATTGCACTTAAAAAAAAAAAAAGACAAAAGCACATAAGAAAAAAAAAAAAAATGAAAACATAAAATAAAAGCTAATTCTAAATATTAATAGAAATTATAATTGTAACAGTAATATATAATTGTATGTAAATAATACTAAAATATTGATTAATTATGTGTTTGCAAATCATTGCTAACCACATTCACTCTTTCTGCAGTGACCAATGGGATCAATCACTCCCCGCCGATGCTCAACGCCGTTCCCTCTCCGCCTCAGCGCTACAGCAACGGCCCTTCATCATCATCTTCCTCTTCTCTGGCCAATCAGCAGCTTCCGGCCACCTGCGGCGCACGGCAGCTGAGCAAACTGAAGCGCTTCCTCACGACGCTGCAGCAGTTCGGCAACGACATCTCGCCTGAGATCGGAGAGAGCGTCCGAAACCTGGTGCTGGCACTAGTGGTGCGTCTCTCACACAAGCATTTGCACAAGCACAATTCGGTCAAATGTGAAGCAGAGGTAACTAGTGATGTGTTTCTCCAACAGAACTCCACTGTCACCATTGAAGAGTTTCACTCCAGACTGCAAGAAGCTACAAACTTCCCCTTGAGGCCGTTCGTCATACCCTTCCTGAAGGTAAATGGCCAATAAAGCAATAGTTCTGTCATTTACTCACCCTAGTCTGTTCGTTAACAGAGATGAATGTTGATTTGGGGATGTTAGTGAATGCATGGACAGATATTTAGGATGCAGCTGATGCATTAGGAGATTTTAAGATATGCATGATAGGGATGCTGAACAGAGAAAGTAGAAAGTGTCTAATGTTTCCTTTGGTAATTTATGGAGCAGACTGAGACTTCCGAGAATTCCAGGCGGTCGGAAGTGTGAAACACGACTATAAACCGTTGCAGGTTTTTTACGGGGCTGTGCGGCATATGGAGCTCGGCAGCGGTTAACACAGTCGTGCCGAATATTTGCCTGCGCAAAATAAGAGAACGTGAATGACAGGCGGCATATGCGAGAGGAGGACCAAGTTAATCATGTACAGAAATGTTTGTCGTACTAGTAATAAAAACTACAGGCATTCATCTCCTGGTTTAGATGTGTTTGGAAAACATTTTAAAGCATCCCAGACCATTTACTTGGGGTATCGTGTTTAATACGTTCTGTGAAAATGGAATTGTTTTGATTATCAGCAGTAATGAACTGTTTAGTGATGAAGCCTGATTTACAAATGAATCATTCTTTTGATGTGGATCTTTTTAATAATTCAGTCAAAACCAATTTGTGAATCACTTGATGGTGAAACACAGTGTAAAACCGTGACTTTGATGTATTAAAACCATAAATGCAAAATTTATTCATTTCTTAAAACTCTTGGGAAATGTATTTGATGAAAACGAGGGTTATTGCGGTTAACTAAAATGGAATTTATTAAAAAGAAATTTAATTGAGAGAATTTTAAAATATAAATATAAGATAAAAAAACAAACTAAAAATCAGAAATTGATTAATAAACGAACTAAAATGAGTCTAAGTAGAAGCAATAAAATTACTAACTATATATAAATAAATAAATAAATACATAAATAAATCTGACATAAAAATAAATTAAACCTGTAAAGTAATAATAATAATAATAATAATAATAATAATAATAATAATAATAATGACCTATAAGTGTTATTTTACTGATAGCAGCATTTATTATTATTATTATTATTACTTTTCAAGTTTAACTTATGTATGTATGTATGTATAGATTTATTTATTATTATTATTATTATTATTATTAATACTTTTCAGGTTTAGTTTATTTTAGACATAAAAGTCATATTTTTTTATTTATTTATTTGTATACAAAGAAAACTTAAACTAAAATAAAAAACAGAAAGGTAGTTCAGAATATTCAGAAAAACTATAAATAATACTAAAATAACACTTAAAGGCCATTTATATAATTGAATTCATAGCACAGTGAAAGCAGCAGCATTTATCTACGTTGTATTTCATAAAAACACGTAAAATGCTGGATGTGGGACCATATTTGAGTGACAACTCAATGAATCACTGAATCATCAATGTTCAAATGAATTGGATTTCCCAGCAGTAACATTAGCATGCTTTACAGAAAGAGACGTGTAAGTTAGTTTACATGAGGGAGTATTTTCCCCTTGTGTTTGCCAGATGCTTTGACAGAAAACAGTCTGATATTCTTCATATGTTCACTTTAGTAATCAAACTCACATGCTCATCATGTAAGAAATGGGCCGCTGGCTCTGGTTTGTTTCATCTCGCCGATTGTTTCTCTTCTGCGTTTCCATCCTCCTGAGGCTGAAGTGTTTTCATATGAAAGATTTATTGACTATTTTGACGAGATGCTGGTGAAAATCGCGGTCTGGAGCTTTAATGGCGAGCAGAACGTGCAGTGACGCTGAACAGACGCCTCGGGCGCGGTCTGCTTTGAGTTTGCAAGCGCGCCGCGGCTCCTCCAAGTCTGTCGAGGAACGAATCCTTTTGACCTTTATCTTGGCTCTTATCAGGAAAAATGCCAAAAATGTGGTGGTCAGACTTTAAGAAAATCTTACAAAGTGGGCTTGTTCACTAACAGTGTACCATTTAGCTGAAGTTTGTTATGAAGTGAGATGTTCTGTAAGCTGAACGCGGCGTTTCTCCTGCAGGCGAATCTGCCCTTACTGCAGAGGGAGCTGTTGCACTGCGCACGGGCGGCCAAACAGACTCCAGCGCAGTATCTGTCCCAACACGAACACCTCCTGCTCAGCACCACCGTCCCGTCACCCGCCGACTCCACCGAACTACTGCTGGAGCCCAACGAGAGCAGCAAACGCCACAGTCCAAACAGGTATGAATGCATATTAACATGCCAGAGAAATAAAACCTTAGAAAATACCATGGCATTACTATCGTAAAGAGATACAGTATCAGATACCATTACTTTGATGTATATACTTATTTTAACACCATGATTTCAGCACAGTATCGCAAGTTTACTCAAAAGAATACTATATATAACTATATACATATATATATATATATATATATATATATATATATATATATATATATATATATATATATGAAGACAATATATCAGGATTATTATTGGTAACTAAAATTAAAACTAAATCTATTAAAACTTTTATTACTTGAAATAAAGCTGCAATAAAATATAAATATTAGATGGAAAACTTGAACTAAATGTAAATGTAAAAACGTTGCCTTTGCACCTAACTGAATTAAGTCGAAACACTAAAATTAATTACTGGAAATGAATACATTTTAAAACTGAACTAAAACTAAAACTGAAATAAAAAATAATGAATTAAACCTAAAAAGTGATATTTAAAACAAATAATAAAAATCACAAAACCACATAACAAAATTTCTAAAATGTAAAATAAAATTAAAATAAAAAGTGAAAATATAAAAGTAAATTAAAAACTATTATATTTTTAAATGTTAAAATATTATTATTATTATTATTATTATTATTATTATTATATTTAATATTTTAATATCACTAAAATATTAAAGCTAACATTGTATATAAATACTAAAATAATAATGACAAGACATTTTAATAAAGTCCATTTTACAAATTTATTTTTATGTCTTAAATTATTTACATTATGTTACCGTTTTTATGTACCATGGTACTTACTGTAAGGTGTTTCAAAAATGTGACCCTGGACCACAAAACCAAGTGGTAAGTAGCACGGGTATATTTGTAGCAATAGCCAAAAAATACACTGTATGGGTCAAAATTATCAATTTTCTTTTATGTTTCTTTTAACTTTAAAGGCGATATTTTCAATATTTAGATTTTTTTGCACCCTCAGATTCCAGATTTTCAAATCAAATGTGAAAAAAAATATTACTGCTGGTCCAGGGTCACCAATACCCTAGTATTGTTATTGTACATGTCTAAAAGTGTTATTAGGGATTTGATTCTTATTTATATTTTATGATTTACCCCAGAAGTAAAGAGAATGGTTTCCACGAGCGTCCTCCCGCCTCCCTGGAGCCTCCTGCCAAACGAATCTGCACCATTAGCCCCGCCCCCAGACACAGCCCCGCCCACCCACTGCAGCTCCCCACCCAGATCCACCCGACTCCGCCCCCTCTGCAGCACTATGCGCTGGACGACATCAGCACACCTCACCTGTACAGGGAACCGCATCGGATCCTGGAGCTGAGGGAGCTGAAGGACCGGCCGCGGCTGCCAGGTACAAACATACGGCAAGGCGCATTTTAACACTCGTTTCCACACGCTAGTGCATTTCTCATGTGTTTTCGTTGACGTTTTTAGGTAGTAACGGAGGCTACCGTGAGGAACCTGTAGATCACAGACTGACAGACAGAGAGTGGGCTGAAGAATGGAGACATCTGGATCATGTAAGACTGCATTTATTGAACATTCTTACAAAAAAGTACTGTGCCTGTGTTCTTTTTATCTATTGTGAATTTGTGTATTAAGGTTTTTGTTATGTCTTTGGTTGTAGGTGCTGAATTGCATTGTGGATATGGTGGAGAAGACGCGGCGTTCCGTGAGCGTTCTGCGGCGCTGTCAGGAGTCCGACCGCGAGGAGCTCAATTACTGGCGACGACGCTCAAACCAACACGACGACGGGCGCAAGAACGGAACGGCGACAGGAAACGCCCCGTTCAGCAAAACTCACAGCCCTCTGTCGGCAGAGGGAGTCAACACAGGTGAGTCGTTTAGGAGTTCAGAATCATTTCAAGTTTGAGTCACCGTTATATTTATAGTGCTTTATACAATACAGACTGTTTCAAAACAGCTTCACAGTATTAAACAGAATTGGTGATGAAAAATGAATCTTAAATGAGACAAATTCTGCTGTAAAGCTCATTACTCAGTTCAGTTCAGTGTTGATTCAGTTCACTTCATTAATTATGAAACAAGTTCAGTTCAGTGATAACTAAAGACTTTTAAATTCAGGTCAATAACAGGAAATTCATCAAAATTCATTAATTATAAATGAAGCGATTCAGCTATAAGCAGCTCTACATAAGACAGTGTCATTTTTCAGTTCAGTTCAGTGTTGATTCAGTTCAGATCATTCATTATGAAACCAGTTCAATTCAGTGATAACTAAAGACTTTTAATTCAGGTCAATAACAGAAAATTAATCAAAATTCATCAGTTATAAATGAACTGATTCAGCTATACGCAGCTCTACAGAAGACAATAGTGTCTATTCAGTTCAGTTCTGTTTAGTTCAGTTCAGTTCACTGTTGATTCAATTCAAAGGTGAGTCGTTTAGGAGTTTAGAATCATTTCAAGTTTGAGTCACCTTTATGTTTATAGTGCTTTGTACAGCAGCATTAAACAGGCAAATAACAGAATCGGTGATCCAAACTTCATTAAATATGAGACAAATTTTGCTGTAAAGTAGCTCTAACAAGACAATAGTGTCATTATTCAGTTCAGTTCATTTCATCAATTCAGTGATAACTAAAAACTATTAATTCAGGTCAGTAACAAAATTAGTCAAAATTCATCAGTTATAAATGAACTGATTCAGCTATAAGCAGCTCTACAAAAGACAATAGTATCATTTTCAGTTTGGTTTAAAGTTGATTCAGTTCAGTTCATTCATTATGATGTTCAATTCAGTGATAGCTAAAGACCGTTTTAATTCAGTTCAACGACAGAAAATTCATCAGTTATAGATGAATAATTTGATTTATCCATAAGCAGCTCTATAGAAGACAATAGTGTCTGTTTAGTTCAATTCTGTTCAGTTCAGTTCACTGTTGATTCAGTTCGGTTCACTAACTGTGTAAAGTTCTTTAATTATGAAACAAGTTCAATTCAACCGTTAGCAGCTTTAATAAAGTCAGTAGTGTTGTTATTCAGCTCAAGTGATTTTAATGTTGATTCAGTTCAGTTCTACAACACAAAAATGCATTAAAATTCATATATTATGAACAAATTTGATTCAGCAATAAAGCATCTCCACAGAAGGTAATCATTCAGGTCGATTCAGTTCAAGTTTTGTTCTCATCAGTGCAGTCGAATTGATAATATTACTGGATATTAAATGGACAGTACACCCGATTGACGGTAGCCATTGACTTTCATGGTATGGAAAAAAAAAATACTATGGAAGTCAGTGGCTACCGTCAACGGTTTGGTCACCAACATTCTTCAATATATCTTCTTTTGTGCTCAGAAGAAGAAAGAAGCTTGTACGGGTTTGTAACAGTGTGACTGTGGTAAATGACAGAATTTTCATTTTTGGGTGTACTGTCCCTTTAAGTGTCTTATAAACCCAACTAACAGACTAAGTCGTGTGTGTGTGTGTGTGTGTGAGAGAGAGAGAGAGGGGGAGAGAGGGAGCCTGCTGATGGAGCAGGTGTTGTGTATTTGGGTCCAGGCTGAGAGAATATCGTCTCGAGCGCTGAGGTCTGGCCGCGTTCCTTAGCGCCATCTGTGACCAAACGCTGCCCAAAACTCTCGAAGCGTCTCACGTGCCTCCATATCCGTCCCTCCTGCATGCTTCGGAATCGTTTCGATGCTAATTTGCTCCTAATATATTTGTTTTTGTCTCACGCAGACTCTCAGAGGGATCTTCCCCTGCGCGCCGGCTCTGGCTACGTGCCTGATGAGATATGGAGGAAAGCCGGTAAGGGCGGCAACCCAGATGCACCCTGGGAAACCTGTTTTCTCCCCTGCCACCTGTTCATCACTCTTGTTTCTCATTAATCACACTTTCAGACTCAAAGCTCTTGGTTGGATATTGATACTTGTTTTATCACAAGAAAATACCGTGCATGAAACAAAATGTTTATGCTTATGTTGTTTGATTTCTGCAGAGGAAGCGGTGAACGAGGTGAAGCGTCAGGCGATGGACGAGGTGCAGAAGGCCGTCGCCGAGGCCGAGCAAAAAGCCTTCGAGATGATCACAGCCGAAAGAGCCAAGATGGAGAAAACCCTCGCTGAGGCTAAGAGGAAAGCCACTGAAGATGCCATACAGGTCATCAACGAACAGGAAGACTCCAGCGAGGTGAGCGTCACAATAAACACACCTTCATTCAGTCACTAACCACTCATGACACTGATTATTAGGCTATTGTTTTCTGGCTTCCTTTATGCAAACAAGACTTATTATAATGTAAACATTAGTGCTAGTTATTTTAAAATCTAATTTGGATGCTAAAACAGCATAGAAATGAATGTGGATAACAAATATGACTATTAAAAGGCACTATTAAATGTAAATATACAAAAATTACAATATTAATATTAGTGCTGGGCAACAATTAATTGTAATTAACTGCATCCAAAATAAAAGTTTGTGTACATAATATGTATGTGTGTGTGTGTAAATATATGTGTGTACTGTGTATATTTAGAAAATATTTACATGTATATATTTATATTCATATAATTTATATTATATATATAAAAATATTTTTAATATATAAATGTGTGTATTTATATATACATTATAAATATACACAGTACACACACACACACACATATATTGTGTACACAAAAACACATTTATTTTGCTCACCACTAATTAATATGATATTAAATTACAATATTATACACCACCATTCAAGTTTGGGTTTTTTATGTTATGTTAAGTCTTAAGGTTGCATTTATTTGATTAAAAATACAGTAAAAACAATAATATTGTGAAATATTTTTGCAATCTAAAATAAGTGTTTTCTATGTGAATCTGTTGTAAAAAGTAATTTACTCCTGTGATGTAAAGCTGTATTTTCACCATCATTACTCCAGTCGTTACTTTAGTATTAGCAGTTGTGCTGCTTTATATTTTTGTTGATGATATATAATTATTTTTCAAGTTTTTTTTAATGAATAGCAAGATAAAGAACAGCATTTATTTTAAATAGAAATATTTTCTAACATTATAAATGTCTTTATTGTCACCTCTGAGCAATTTAATGCATCCTTGCTGCAAAGAAATATTCATTTCTTCCAAAAAATGAAAATACAAAATCTTGTGGACCCCAAACTTTTGAATGGTACTGTATATACCATGGTATTTAATGATTTACTTACAAGTACCATGGTACTACTATATTATAATTTTTTACTTTTACCTTTAATCTAATTTAATGGCCTTGAAAATAAATAAATAAATAAATAAATAAATAAATAGTTTATTTTCTCTCTCTCTATACACACACAAACATGCACACATATGCCTCTTTTAATGCCATTTTTAATCATTTTAAAGTGTCTTTGCTGATTAAACATATTTATAAAGATGTTTAATATTATGTTTAAATGCGTGATTTATAATGTAATGTTTAATGTTGTAATAGCTGTAAGCTGTAATTTTCTGATTAGCTCATTCTCTCTCTCTCTGGTTCTCAGTGCTGTTGGAACTGCGGTCGTAAGGCGAGCGAGACGTGCAGTGGCTGTAATGCGGCGCGTTACTGCGGCTCCTTCTGTCAGCACAAGGACTGGGAGCGACACCATCTCATCTGCAGCCCGGGGCTCCAGACGCAGCCCAAATCCATGTCACGCATCCTGGCTAAAGCTCCCGAGAGCGGCCCCGTCCCGAGTCCAGTCCTGGAGAAAACCTCCAGCACCTCCAGAGCGTCCACACCGCCCACCCCAGCGTCCTCCTCCACGCCGGACGCCAGCGGACACTGAGACACAGCGGGCAGAGAGAGAGCCGTGGACTCTTAAAAAAGAGGATTTTAACTGACGGATGTGACAGAAGCAGGACATTCAGACACTTTTCCGTTTGTCCCACAGGAGGACGTGTTTTTGGCATCGCTCGACGTGACTCAGCTTGCTTATTTGGTGCAAATGTGATCGGTTTTACCCGCACAAACTGTTGTCAGTGTTTCGTGAGCGTTTGTTCGTGTGTGAGTGTGTAAATACGGTATCAGAGCAATATAAAAGTGATGGATTCACCAAAGCTGTCAATGCTGTGACACGTTCATGTTCCAGACAGTTTATCATTATTATCTGACAATATTTTCAGAGTTTCAAAGGAGAATGAGTGTATGTAAGTGTGTGCTCAACGTGGAGGACAAACCCTGGTCTGAAGGGACCGGTTTTGATCAGGGTCCAGATGTACAAATCGACAGCTTCCAGTACAGATTAAGTGATTTACAAGATCCACCGAACCAGGTCTTGAACTGATCCGTTCGTCTGTTTGTATCCACATGCAAAACTCTGCAATCTCAGGAGGATGTTGTATGTATATCATTTTATTTTTGTTCCACGTGTAGAGTCGAGGTGAGTCTTAGGCTGTTTCTTTTCTTTGATTTCCACGTTGACGTCTTCAGCTACCTTCGTTTCGTACGGTACACCACATGTTGATTTATTTTTTCATTATAAGAATGTGTAAAATATAACGGTGCAAGAGAATCTTTATTTTGTGAGCTACTCTGTGACATTCATTTCTTTTCTTCAAGAATTCTTGAATATTGGTATGAAGTAGATATTAAAAAATAAAGACATTAACGTGACCTCAAGCTTTGATGATCGTTGTGTTTGTTTTACTAATAGATTTGACCATGCAATGGAGGTTTTACTGTATTTTGTAGAGTAATAACATTAAAAAAGTTAAAAAGACAGTTGAAAAAAGAAACACATCATAAGTTTACCATTCGGCAAATTTAATAATCCATTTAATTGTAAATATAAGATGTATTGTTATTGCATTGACAGTATATTAATATAGACTTAAGGGGAGACACTGTAGGCAAAAATACCGTTTTTTCATGCACCTGTCAAATTTGAGATTTTAAGTGTTTTTTTTTCAGACTAGTGGAAAGAAAACACCCCAAAGACACTGTTAAGTGTTTCTTTTATAGCACTTTATCTATTTGTGTCAATAGATTTCAACTACAATACATATTTTTAAAGGCCGTTTTTCCAAAATGAGCTTTTTCTTCTACACTGAGCCATAAATCTCCACTTCAGTAACACTTGCACACACCAAACTTTACATTTTTATTCCTGTTTATATCCTGAAGTTTTTTACAGAGGGATTTGTTCATATATATAATTTGATTGACTATATACAACATTTTCTCCCCCCAAAAATTGTGAAAAATATATTGTTTTCTGTCTGTGCTAAGTATTTTCTGAATTATGGAGTGACAAATGAGATTCCCAAAATCCCCTCTGTAAAACATTTGACTCTAATATGTCAAAAAAATAATTAAAATAAAAATAAAACAAGCATTTTTAAAAACTGACTTCATCCAGTGTTTAGATTTTTGTACTAGAAATGTATGCAAATGAGTGCATATTTCATTAAATAATGCCTAATTTGCATATTTAAACCTAACATTTTAGAAAACTTGGTCTCTTTAATACTTTAATACAAAAAATGTTTGCAATTATCAGTGTAATCGATCAAATGGGTAAGGTGATAACTATTAGTTAATTTTTTTACCCTATTCACCTGCAGTGTTTCGCCTTAAAAACTCACCTTAAAAACAATGTGATCAGAAAACCCTTTAAAATATAGGGTAGGAAGACCTGCATGTGTATGCAAAGCTATAATATATTTAAATTTCCATATAGAAGATGATGATGCATTCGTATATGCTAATTTAGTTGCCATAAGAAATCATTCCAGCTGTAATCTGATTTGAGAAAAAATGAAATATATGAAAATGTGTGAGTGTGTATATATATATATATATATATATATATATATATATATATATGCATATTTAATATAAATATGAATATGTCATATAAACTTGTGTTTATGTATTTAGAAAATGTATATATTATAAATATAAACAACCAGAAACGTGACACTTTAGGCCTTCTGCCCCAGTTCTGAAGAGTCTCATATTAACAGTTCTCTGCTGAATAAATAAATATATATATATATATATATATATATATATATATATATATATATATATTATATATATTATATATATATATATATTATATTTATTGCCACACAAATGAAGCACTATAAAGTGTAACATTCAGCATAAAATTCATTAACACATCACTATTATGACAAAATTCAACATTAAACCTCTAAGCAGCGGTGAATAAATCACAAATGTTGATTTTCAGATGAGAAGATTATCAATAAATGCATAACTATTAAAGAAATTTGTTGAAATGAGATTTAGTGACCTCTATAGACAAGAACTGAAAATGACACAATGTTAACCCATAGTTTATAATAATAATAATAATAATAATAATGATAGCCTCCTCAAATTCATATTTCCTTTCTTAGTTTTTTTTTTTTTTTTTTTAATTAACCTTGCATAGTTTTTATGTACTACTTGAATTAACTATGCAAGTCATCATTTGCACTGTATGAAAGATTATGAAACCGGCGTACATAAAGAACATCCACATATTAATCTAGTATGGTTAAATTCTTAGTTCTTAAATTCCTAGTTCTTAAAATCTAGTAAAATTCTTAAAGTGAGTATTTTTCCACCTTTCACCACTAGATGGCAGAAACACATTGATTTTTACCAGCTTCAGTCTTACGGATTGAGGCAACCTACATAATAATAAACATGACAAACCCACTGCAGATTTATGCTCAACTTTTAGGTGAATTTGTGAATTTATTTATTTATTTTTTGGTTTGGATTGAAAACCATGTAAATGTAAATATAAACCCTTTTATAAATGAGGGTTTATAATTATATAATGCAGATAAGGCAGCAAAAAATAAAAAAATATTTCACAAATGAATCTCTGTTGTGTGTGGAGCATGTGTGTCACTTTAGACATTTACTTTCAGTTATGAAGAACTGCATAATGAACAATTATTCTTCTGCATCATCAATCATTTTTTTTTTTTAACCCTATTACAATTCTTCCACTTTTTCAAGTTATTGTAAAATACTAATTTCTCATCTTGAACAGAACTAAAAATCCAAAGTATTTTGACTCAAAATGTTACAATTTCAGCTATTTTCAATATGCATTTTCAAAGTAGTCTACAGTTTAAACCATATGGTTTTATAGCATCTGATACATCATTTTGCATTTTGACTTCTTGTAGGATGCAACCCACACAGAGTTTTTGTTCTGTAGTTTGAGAATGATGATTTTTTGAGTCAGCAGATGAGCAGATTCCCTTATATTTGATGCTTTGGAGGTTTAACCATTAACGTTAATGAAGACAGACAGCATTTATGATATGCAGATGTGTATGTGTGTTTGAGGACTATCATCTTCACCCACACGCTCATCTTCACAACATCTCCTCTGTCATCATGATACTATAATAAAGCTGCTTGACATTTAGGAGTGTTTTGGAACAACGCAACATGATTAAACGTATAAATGATAGTCACGAATGCAAAAACCAGTCCAGAAATAAAGTCTGAATGAAAATCCTAATATTATCCCTTCAGCAAACACTTCTGACATTTCTGCCTTGGATTTGTCCGTCACAGCGAATTTACACAAGAGACAACCTGTTCAGCAGCTTTTAGTCAAACACACACAACGCTAAAATCTGACTGTAGACAGGACTGTGCATTAAAAAAGGTCACTTAAAAGGGCGTTAAAAAGGCATTCAGTGCAAAAACAAAAAAACAGGCGTCGTTTTCTTTATGCATTTGATTTTGTGGTGCAATGTGAGCTGCACAATGGTGTTTAATCGCTTGATTTCATGCTGAAGTCATGCAGGATCAGGCCGAGATGTTTCTGGATTCCCAGCAGACGCTGGATGATGTGATTTAATCTTCTCTATCAACTCTAATCATTTAATGAAATCAGGGTACAACTGAGTTTGTGTTTCCCTTCAGAGAGATTCCCCCTTTCAGATTCTCCAGACACAGTCACTCAGTCAATATTTTAAGATAAACTCAGTTGGCCTAGGCTATAACTCAGATTTTTGAGGTACTAGACTCAGATGAATTTTACTCCATAGTCTCCTTTTAAACTCATTCTCACATTCTCTCAATAATGACACACTCTTCTTATTTGTGATAAACGGAGGGTTTTTAAGGTCTCGGTAACGTGAAACACCTGCCGCCACTAATGAGCACAAACACAGTATTTTCAATCAATTTTTATATTTTCCGTTTTCATTAGAATTTTAAAGTTATGATTTTGTTTTTGTATTTTGTATTTATGCCTGGATACCACATATTTTTTTAAAATTTCTAGTTCAGTTTTAGTTTTAGTTACTATAGTACGTTAAGTTCAACTAAATTAAAAATAGAAATGTTTCCTTTGCATTTATATTTTATTCAATGCCGGTTACTTTAATTTTATTTAGAGTAAGGAATTTTTATTTTATTTTATTTTATGCATTTAGTTTTAGTTAATAATAACAGCGAGTCCCAAACACCACCAGAAGAGGGGGACAAAGAGAAAAGCACGTTCAGAATGCATACTGCCATCATGCTTATATACACTTATATACATTATATAAGTAACTATAAAAGTATTGTATTGTGCAAAAATCGTCACACTGTTCTGATAAACATAGTACCCCCCCCCTTTTTTTTTGCATATACGAATTTTGCATATTATGTAGTATACATACTTCTAAAGTAAGCTATTAAACATAAACCTTACACATTTTATTCATTTTTATGCACATATTGTCACATCAATATCATTAATAAACATTATGCCTATATATTACATTTAATATAAATATATGACTGATTGTTTTAGAACATTTGACTATTTGAATATATATATCTTGAAGGCATAGTTTACCCTAAAATATCCAAAAAAGCATTATTATAGATTATGTACTTGTTTTTTTGGCCAGAAGCGAGAGTTTAGAGTTTAAAAAGCATTGAAAATGTGTTTGTTTCTTACAAACATGCAGGTTTTGGCTTCTCAAGATGTTAACTGAAGGACTGGAGTGATGTGATGTTTTTTTCAGCTGTTTGGACTCTCATTCCGACGGCACCCATACGCATCCATTGGTGAGCAAGTGATGGAATGACACATTTCTCTAAATCTAATGCAGAAACAAACTCATCTACATCTTGGCTGGCCTGAGGGTGAACACATTTATCTTCATTTTTGAGTGAACTATTTCTCTAACTACTGATCTGTTAAGCATAATCTAACGTAACGCTGTTTGTTGATGCCACCAATGTTACGTTCTTATGACGTGTTACTAATATATTCCTGTCATAAATAAGGAAGCAGATGTTAGTATTTATTAGAACTCGTGTTTGTTTGTGCGATTTTCGCACATTTTTTAATCACTGTCCAATTACTCTTGTTGACAAGAACCTTAAAATTCCCAATTACTGCCTGTCGTCTGAACGCAGAATGTTTCTGCATCATTTCAGAAGCGCAGTGAACTGAGACGTAAGGAAGAAAAACACTAGAGCGAAAGGATCTTTACTAATTACATGGAAAGATGTAGCTACAATATTTCTGACTTCTTAGAGTCTGCTTTATGTTTACAGATTCACAAACACTAAGGATATTAGGAAGTTTAAAATCTAAAATGCCGAAGAACAAAACTACACAGAATAATCATTTGAGTTTTATTTTCATTCAATGGACTAAATCACAAGTGAAAAAACTAAAGCAAAAAGGTCAAGTTTCTGTTTTCAGTTAAGATGCATGAATAGTACAACAACTAGCAGGTTTCCATGTTCAATAAAACAGTCAAACCAGGATCTTATAGTGTCTATGCAGTAAACTAAAGGAATAGATCACCCAAAAAACATCATTTACTCAACCACGTTGTCCCATACTATAAATATACTATATATATTTATATATATATTTTCCAGGCCAAAATATATTTTAAATATATGCTATGTTGTAAAATATGTTGTTGGTGGTGAAAATCAATTAAATATATTTTTAAAATGTAAACATATTTGCTTTCAATCTTCATATGTCAATGGATATTTCAATTTCAAAAATACATTTCCAATCTTATAGTAGCTTACAGTTGGGTTTTATTGATTATTTGATTTTATTTAAATGTGTTCACACACGTTATAGACAACAAATACACTTTTTCTTTAAATGTGACACATGGGAATGTATTTTCTTGGACTGAAATATATAGAGGGCTTTTAAAAATATATTTATATTTTTAAAATATATTTTCAAAAATATAGAAATAATGACCAAAATATTTCGGCAGAAAACATACATTTTGAAACATATTTTTCACCTTTTTTTTTTTAAATCTATTTGAATTTGAATATATGAATATATGAGGTTTGAAACAACATGAGTGTGAGTTAATGATGTCAGAAGTATTAGTTTGGGTGAACTAGTCCTCTAAACACCTTCAAGAAGGTTTACAGAAAAATGGCACGACTGTACATCTCCATTAAATGTCTATTCTATTCACACTCGACTCAAATATTCCGAACTTGTCTTGAGAAATAATCTGTGATCGACATGTTTGTTGCAAATCAGCTGCCACTATAAAACATCTCCTAATCGGCATGCACGTCCATGTTCCGGTATCCAGAGACATAAAAGTGACTTTAAAGGTGTTAGACTCAAGTAGCAGATCATTTTGCCAGTGGTTTCTTAATTATTTACAAGAACACATGAATTCTTGTTTTTCTTCATCTTGTTTTGCTCTGAGATTCGCTGCATCTGCATCAAAGCTACTGCTTTCAAAAGCTTCGTCACAGAATGAAGCAAAATACGCTTTGATTTTCTGTACATGCGAGGAATATTACACCCATGCCCGTTAGCGTCAAGTTGAGCACGATTTAGAGCTGAAGATTCAGATCCTTTCAGTTCATGAGTGTGAATCTGAATTGAATCAGCTGCTGAATTCCAAAGAGGAATTCCATTAAGCTAAACAATGCAAGCTCTAAAACATAAATATTTACAGCATTATTTTTGCCTAATTATGCCTATTTATTCCCTGACATTTTAATCAACTGATCAGACATATTTATCTAAACAAAGTTGTTTAATTTAAGTTTAAATATATTTTTAAAATAATAAAAAATAAATATTACCATCAAAATATGACTCTATTGATATATTCTGTGAAATTAAGTGTTGGCCCACTATAGTCCATAAAAGGAAAAATAGCTTATTAAATCAAAATTTAAAATACAATTAATTTTATTTTATTTTAATAAAATAAAATTTATTTTAATAAAAGTCAATTAATTATAATAAAATAATGAAATAAATTATTTATATTATTTTTTTTTTCTCGTTTCAAAATTTGAATAACTCAATAATTAAATATAATAAAATAAATAAATAATAATTTCTTTACATTTTCTCTGAATTCAAATATTTCTGCTTCCTGAAAATCAATTCAAATTCACTGAACTTGAACTTGAATGTAAAAGCATCTGAATTCAGTTCTGAATGATGCACAACCCTGTTTAACGGTTTGTTTTCAGTGAACTATCAGACAGACGTTATCTATAAAATGCAACACAAAAGCGGCGTGTGTGTCACACGTACAGTTGACTCATCTGATTTTTTTAGGTCTAGTTATTAAAGACACACCGGGGTCATTTTTCATATTGGGGTTCGGCGGTGGGCGGTGAAGGGTGTTTTGTTGCTGCCGTTAGTTGTTTGTCATGATCCACCAGGACGCTGTGAGAAACAAACAGGTAGAGATATTAGAGAAATGAAACATCATAACTCCTCATTAAGAATCAACAGTCAGTGCTTTCGGCTCCGGGGTCCACATTTAATTGCTTTTGCTTACAGGCTGAGACAGACGCATTCAGCTTTAAACAACTAAACGTAATAAATGACGTCGCCCACACGCTCTTACCCGGCATGAGCATCGTGGAGACGATTTCTGGATCCTCCAGCATGTCTATGATGCAGCGCTGGAACATCTTACTGGCGTCAGACTGCAAATAACTGCAGAGAGAAATGACAGACGTCAGAAGAAACAATCCCGCTCACAGTATGACATGATATAATCAACAACATCCTGCAGATGAAAACAGCCAGCTCTTAAACACTCCGTTTTGAGTTGCAACTCATTTAAAGCAACAGTGCACCCAAAAATGAAAATTTGCTGAAAATGTCCTCACCCTCAGATTCATTTAAAAAAAAACATTTTGAAAGATCTTTTTACTTCTTTATAGGGGAAACACACCATCTATTAAAGCAGGCGAGTGCACACACTCTCTCCACAGGAGATAATTACATTGCGGTATTATTCACTGCAAGTTATAATTTACATTTTTATTTCTGAAATTATTTCCTAAATTATATAACTACATAATCTTTGAAGACGATGAGCAGATGAGACCCACACATGAGGTGCATGCACTTCACAACGCCGTCATTAGAAGCGTCACAAATGAGATTAAGTAACACAAGATGTCACGTGTAAATCTTCTAGGTAAGCGCGTGTCACGCCGTGTGTGTTTCTAAAATGTGTGCTATTAGACGAGCCATCTGCTAATTTGAAATCAGTCTCGTTAGACCATCAACAATCTGGCTGAAAACACAGAGGTGCATAAACACACACAAACTTATCTAAATATCAAAACAAAGACATACATTATTGTTCAAATGTCTGGAATAATTACAGTTTTTTTTTTATTTATTTGATCAAAAATCAAAAAAATATTAAATATTATCGCAATTCAAAAAAGTGTTTTTCTGTGTGAATATATGTTCAAATGTAATTTATTCCTGTGATCAAATCTGAATTTTTAGCTTCATTACTCCAGTGTCCTTCAGAAATTATTCTAATATGCTGATTTGCTGCTCAACAAACATTTTTGATTATTATCAATGTTGAAAACAATTGTGCTGCTTCATATTTTTGTGGAAACCGTTAAACATTTTATTTTTGAATAGAAAGTTCAAAAGAACAGCATTTATTTGAAACAAACTCTTTTGTAACATTATAAATGTCTGTACTTTTGATTAATTTAATGCATACGTGATGAATAAAAGTATTAATTTCTTTAATTAAATTTTATTTCTGATGATTATTTCAATGCTAGTGTATCATAGACACTCATATCTTGAGGAATTGCATTTAACTTGATATTTTGATGAAATATGTGATTCTGGACCACAAAAACCCTGGTCTTAAGTAGCACGGGTATATTTGTAGCAATAGACAACAATACATTGTATCGGTCAAAAATATACATTTTTCTTTTATGCCAAAAACTATGTTCAGTGAAGATATTTTGTAAATTTCCTACTGTAAATATATCAAAATTTAATTTTTGATTAGTAATATGCATTGCTAAGAACTTCATTTGGACAACTTTAAAGGTGATTTTCCCAATATTTTGATTTTTTTTGCACCCTCAGATTCCAGATTTTCAAATAGTTGTATCTTGACCAAATACGGTCCTATTCTAACAAACCATACTTTGATGGAAAGCTTATTTATTCAGCTTTCAGATGATATGTAAATATCAATTTCAAAAAATTGACTCTTATGACTGGTTTTGTGGTCCAGGGTCACATATAAGAGCGTGATGAAAACATACTGTGACTTTCACAGCTCCAAATTTCTTCTCCACCCCAAAAAGTGCATTTATTGAATCTAAACTGCACAAACGACTCATTCTGAGCTTCTGCAGCTTCCTGGCATCACATAGATGAACATCAACACAAGACCATCCACATTCATACATAAGCACACCATCAAAATGAAACGCTCTTTATTCATGTGGAGATTTCTCCGTTAGTCAAGTTAATCATGTTTCAGCGAGTACATGTAGTGGACACAACAGAATCGTGTCAGTCCATGTACCCGGACAGATGCAGGACTCAGCAGGAGCTTCTGCCCATGAAGGACTGCAGCAGGAGGCTGAATGAAGCCTCAAACAAGACTGTGCTTATCTTATGTTCAGTAAAATTGACTTGATTAGGATTTGATTTCCAAAGACCCCTGAACTGACTCTCCAAATCATTACACTGCTCAACACACACACACACACACACACCTCATCCAGGAAATACGGTCCTGCCAGAACTCATAGATGATGTAGCAGCTTTTCTC
Organism: Cirrhinus mrigala; assembly: GCA_036247105.1. Classification (NCBI taxonomy): domain Eukaryota; kingdom Metazoa; phylum Chordata; class Actinopteri; order Cypriniformes; family Cyprinidae; genus Cirrhinus; species Cirrhinus mrigala. The sequence continues at coordinate 34,606,602 of CM070012.1, read as the reverse complement.
TGGAAGCTTCTGGATGGACACACTGAACGAGAGATACAGACAGATGAACAATCAGTGCATGTTTGGGCTTCTGAATAAAATTGAGCTGTTTTTATCTCCATATTCTCACTATCGTATACTACATGAGCCATAAATGCCTGATTTATCAAATAAGATATTCAACAAAAACACGTCTTCAATAAACCGTTCCATTTCAAAACAATTAAAATTTTCTAAATATTATGAAGTATGTTTGGTTTTACAGGGTTATGATTCTCATGGAATATCATTATATTATAGTTCATATCTTCATAATAATGATATATTTTGGTGTTTTGGTTGTTTTTCTCACTGGAGGTTGTCGTTCTGATTGGCGGTGGTGTCAGCGTAGGTCTTCAGAGCCTTCTGGAACTCCTCGAGATCATTCTCTGTCACGCTCATTTGTCTCTGCACCAGCAGAATGTTCTAGGCGAGAGCAGAAAGAGACACAATCTTCAGATGCCCAACTATTGAGAGAGAATTAATGCCTACCACATTCAATAAAATTAAGCACACTTCTCTTTCAAAAGGGTTAGCGTCAGTCCTCATGCACTTTCATTGCATTATAAAATCACTTTATTATACACAAGGACATGCTTCATTCTAATGTGCACTTGTAGTGTACTCAAAAGTATATATATTTTAAAATATAGTATGAATGCAAAAAAAGCCTACTTAGAACAGTAGAACACTTTCATTAAAGTGCTTTTGTTAAGTACATGATTAAAAAGTGCACTTTGTTTTATTTTGAGGTACTCATTCAACCATGGAGCTTTGACAGATATAAAACATGGACTGGATTTTTGAAGTGGCAGATCGGATCACTCACCGATTTGTATGTGCTGGCCAGTGTATCTTCTTTCAACGGCTCCAACTTTGGACTCTAAAAATGCAAAATCAAATTGCTTTAAAACATACAATCTTAATATACATGCTCAAAACTGAAAGATGATTGTGTGTGAATGGATATTTCAACATTTTCACCTGACACTCCAGTTTGTCGATGAGCTGCTGCAGTCTGTTGATCTGAGAGCACCAGTGCTCATCTGTATCTACGGTAACGCCTGAGACGCAACACACACCAACACTCAGTACACAACTCCACTCTTTACCAACACGGTTATTGCAGTTAACTAAAGATAGCGTGACCATACGTCTCTTTTTCACAGACATATCCTGGCCAGGATTTCTAAATTTGCTTTGTTTTCCTATTGTTTTCATACTTGCTGCAGGCACTGACTGAAAAGTAGATTAACCAATAGCATGCAGGCATTGTACATAATCGACCAATTGTGGTGGGAGAGAAGGCGGGATCTACAGAGAACGGCCAAAGAGATGCAGATATACATATATGTGACCCTGGACCACAAAAGCCAGTAATAAGGATAATTTTTTTTAATTGAGATTTATACATCATCTGAATAAACAATCTTTCCATTGAGGGTTTGTTAGGATAGGACAAATTTTTGCTGAGATACAACTATTTGAAAATCTGGATTCTGAGGGTGCAAAAAAATCTAAATATTGAGAAAATCGCCTTTAAAGTTGCCCAAATGAAGTTCTTAGCAATGCATATTACTAATTAAGAATAACATTTTGATATATTTATGGTAGAAAATGTACAAAATATCTTCATGGAACATGATCTTTACTTAATATCCTAATGTTCTGGCATAAAAGAAAAATCGATCATTTTGACCCATACAGTGTGTTGTTGGCTACTGCTACAAATATACCCATGCTACTTAAGACTGGTTTTATGGTCCAGGGTCACATCCATATAATCCAGACATTTAAGGCTATTTAGACATCTGGGCCAAGAAAAAAGTGTACTAGTAACTATTAAAAACATTTTTGCTAATTAAAATTATGGTCACCCTAAAAATAATTAATCTATTAAAAACATTTTTGCTATTTAAAATTATGCTGCAATAAAATAAATTTTTAAATACCAGATAAGCACTAGTTGCTAAATGGAAAAAATTAAAAAGCAAAAACTAAATAAAATTAAATTAAAAAAATAATAATGAATTAATTAATTAAAATAAATAAATAAAAAAACTACAAAAGGATGTAACGAAATGACAAAATATTAAATTAAAATAAAACAAATAACCTTACTTAGACATATTATAGGAGATATAGAGTGACAACTGATATTTTTTACGTTTTTAATGTCAGCATCTGCACAAAATTGGATATTTTTATTCATTTTGAGTGTCTGGATAAAACTAAGGAGTTCCATGTTTCCTAAAATTAAAATAATACCTTAAAAAATAAATAAATAAACAATTAATAGTATATAAATAATACTCCACACTCATAATAACAATAATAACCAGTGTAAACTGTGTGGGTGTGTGTGTATGTGGGTGTGTTTTACCGGTAGTGAGAATGCCTGAGTACGGATCAGTCGGGGACAGACACATGTTCTTCTGCACTCGACGGCCACATCTTCTGTTGTTTTTCTGTATGACCAGATGCTCCGGGACTTTAACTTCAACCCTACAGAGAAAAACAGCACAGATGCTCTGTTATTGTTCTGCATCATAAGAGCATATGAATATTTTTGCCTGTTTTTTTTTTCCAGCAATAACACAGTGCTTAAAACTAGAACACTTAAAACACTGTTTTTTTCAGCGAATATATTTTGAGTGTTTTTAATCGTGTCCAGCGTGACCAGCCAAACGGATGGCAGATTTGACAAAGCACAGCTGCTCAGTGAAAGAACACGGCGTCTGCACTTCTGTGTTCACTGCCAAGAACTGATGAGCACAAGCGAATATCATTGAATGAAAATAACCTTGTCAACGCTGTAACCCTGCTGACGTCACACACATATGTTCACATGAGTCAGAAGTCCCTCTCAAGGCTGTTGTTGACCCACTTGTACTATTATCATCACCTCAGTAACCATCAATGTTCCCTTCGAGTGCACATTTCTGATGTAACAAACCACAGACTCAAAAACGTGTGAAAATGCTAGAGATTTCTGTTTCAGCTGATATCAACTGCGTATGTATTGATTTTCAGTATAAAACTGAAGCTGTAAGAAATTTTCTGCTGAAATACGCAGCACTGATTAATTTGAGACACGCCGAGTATCCAAGAACAGAACAGCGATGTTCAACACACCAAACACAATTATAAAACTGTCCATGATTTATTGTTCTCAATATAACAAAATTCATTTCTACAAAAAATACCTTGAGAAAAAGTTAAGTTCATAGTTCACAGTTACACCAGTAGGTGGCCGCATTAGCGAGCACTGATTCATTCATTCAACTGATTTGCTCAAAGAAACCGAATCATTCAGTAACAAGTGTCAATCATTCTTTCAGCTGATATGCTCAACAACAATGAATCATTTGTTATCTAAACAAATCTCTTAATGAGTGAGTCAGAGATTCATTCATTCAGCTGATTTGCTGAACAACAATGATTCATTCAGTAACGAGACAAGTGTCTTTATGAGTGAGTCATCAAATCACTCATTCAACTGATTCTTTTAATAACACAGAATCATTCAGAAATGAAATAAGTGCTTTGAGTGAGTAACTGAGTTATTCATTCAACCAATTCACTCAACAACACTGAATTATTCAGTAATGAAACAAGTGGCTTTATGAGTGAGTCACTGAATCATTCATTTAACTGATTCTTTCAATAACACAGAATCATTCAGAAATGAAATAAGTGCTTTGAGTGAGTCACTGAGTCATTCATTTGACCAATTCGCTCAACAACATTGAATCATTCAGTGATGAAACAAGTGGCTTTATGAGCGAGTCTTTGAATTATTTAACCAATTCTTTCAACAACACTGATTAATTTAGAAAAGCAAACACGTCTTTGTGAGTGAGTCACTGAATCATTCATTCAGCTGATTCTTTCAATAACACTGAATCATTCAGAAAATAAACAAATGCTTTGAGTGAGTCACTGAGTTATTCATTCAACCGATTCACTCAAGAACATTGAATTATACAGTAAAGAGACAAGTGGCCTTACGAGTAAGTCGTTGAATCATTCCTTCAACTGATTCACTCAACAACACTGAATCATTCAGTAACAAAACAAGTGTCTTTATGAGTGAGTCAGTCAAATCGTTCAAAAACACGGATACATTCAGGACTGAAACACCTGCTAACTGTTCTTCTAAAATTAAGTTACTAAATAATAAATTCTTGTTTACTTAACTGTACAAAAGTCTGGCTACTTGGCATGGTCAAGTTACCCCCAAAATGCCATAATTGTCATTGTGAATTGTGAATGCTTATTTATTTGTTCTCCAGGTATTATGGACCTCTGTAGAAATGACACAATGAAAAAGTGAACCAAGGATGTGAAGTCCAGTTCAGCAAGAAAAATCTGTCACTCAAAAGTCCATAATCCTGAAGCCATAACATCAAGAAATGATTTTTATGTTCACCAGGACTACAATAAACTCAGCTCTCGTTGCTGTTTATGGGTACCCGCTGAACTGTACAGGCAATCATGTTATGAAATCGTCCTAATGGGGCTTTTCTGTTTGACAAATGGGAATTACAGTCAGAGAGAAATAACAGCAGAAATGTTCTTTCACTTATTGAGCGATTAGTAGCAAACAAAAACATATGCAAACATTTTCCTGTTGTTCCGTCACATTAAGAGCTCTTTGGAGAATACCGGCGTGTTTCTGTGACAGCTGCTTCGTGAGGAAGAGAATACCCCATGGATAAACAAGACAAATGTGCTTCATCATGAAGAAAACATTACATTACTTCTGCTGCTCTTTCTGTTCATCAGTTCTCTGTATTTCTCCCTCTTTTTCTTTCCCTCACTCTCATAGATATTAAATGCTAAGACAGGTGAGCATCCCTCAGTGAGCACAAACTGCACCCTAATAAAAATAAACTTCAGTCATTCTTTGCAGCACCTTTGGTTCACTGAACCTTCTTCATGTCAGGAGCTATTTTTGGGTTCTAAAAAAGAACCTGAAGACATACAGGGTTCTTCTAAGACACCACAGGAACTTTAGGTTCTTCTAAGCAGGTTTGTGTCCATTCAGAATTGAATAAAAAAGTTGTACTTTTACATTATTGTGAATTTAGATTAAGATAGATAAACAGATGGATAGATAGTTGATGAATGGATGGATGGATAGATAAACAGATGGATAGATAGATGATGGATGGATAAATGGATAGATAAACAGATGGATAGATAGGTGATGGATGGATGGATGGATAGATAAACAGATGGATAGATAGTTGATGGATGGATGGATGATGGATAGAAAACAGATGATAGATAGATGATGGATGGATGGATGGATGGATAGATAAACAGATGGATAGATAGATGATGGATGGATGGATGGATGGATGGATGGATGGATGGATGGATGGATGGATAGATAAACATGAATAGATAGATGGTGGATGGATAGATGGATGGATGGATGGATGGATAGATAAACAGATGGATAGTTGATGAATGATGGATAGACAAACAGATAGATAGATAGATGAAGGATGGATGGATGGACAGATAAACAGATGGATAGGTAGTTGATGGATGGATGGATGGACTAACAAACAGATGGTTAGATAGATGATGGATAGATGGACTGACAAACAGATGGATAGATAGATGATGGATGGATGGATGGATGGATAGATAGATGATGGATGGATGGATGGATAGATAAACAGATGGATAGATAGATGGTGGATGGATAGATGGATGGATAGATAAACAGATGGATAGTTGATGAATGATGGATAGACAAACAGATGGATAGATAGATGATGGATGGATGGATGGACAGATAAACAGACGGATAGGTAGTTGATGGATGGATGGACTAACAAACAGATGGTTAGATAGATGATGGATGGATGGATGGATGGATAGATAAACAGATGGATAGGTAGTTGATGGATGGATGGATGCTGGATGGATGGATAGACAAACAGGTGGATGATTAGATAGATAGTTTTTCTCATCTGAACTGCAAGAGGAATCTCCTAAGGTGTTACTGGAACTCCTTTCTGGAACCTTTATTTTTAGGAGTGCAAGACAGAAAACATGTTGTGCTTACGGTGTGTGTGTGTGTGTGTGTGTCTGTGCGCATGTGTTTAACTCACGGAGTGGTGCTGCTCTGCGCCTCCACGGCCTCCATTGCACACTGCAGAGACATCTGGAGCGACAGCAGCTGACTGGACGTCTCCCTCAACATGAAACGGGTCACAAACTGCCCCAGAACCGATGAACCCTGGTACTCCTGCACAGGAAACACTCATCATCACGCTGAATTAACTCACACTTACCCTTTCTTTACCCGCTGCTTTAGTCAGTAAATGTCGTTATTTAAAATCCTCCGTTTTTTCCACCATCAAAGCAGAAAAACATTAACCTTCTGCTGATGAAGGACACCAGCCACTGACTTTAGTGTGCACTCAGGAAAACATCTTGAGAAGTAATGACCGGTCTGAAAACAAAATTAAGGCCCACTTTATCCTGAACGAACAGAGATCGCCATGTGTCAGATACAATTACTGCTCTCCACACGGTGTAGAGAGTACTGAGAGAAGCAGGAGCTCCTTTACAGAGATCATCAGTCGAACCTAAAGATCAGGGCTCAGTGCTGGCACACAGAGACAGCACATGCTGAGTCTTACTGTTTGCACTTTCTTCTTCACATATAATTTAAATGTGCACTTTAGTCACACTTTAAAACATCTGACTATCATTTTCATTATATTTATATATATATATATAAACAATACAATACTACATATATATATATATATATATATATATATATATATATGTATATGTATGTATGTATAAAATGGATAGTTCTGGTTCTTGATTCTGATTGGTAGAGCTGTGTTCAAAGCTGTTGTAAATTACTCCACAAACATACACCTTTGTTTACATCTGTGTGTTGCACGGCAACCACTTTGGTGCAACCACAACTGTTTCTGAGGAACTAAATTGTACACAACTACATTGAACTACATTGAACTACAATGGAAGAATAATGTTTTTAATAATATCATTACACCTTATTTGTTCTGTTTTATTTTGTGAAACTGTACTACATATATGGAATAAACGTTATAAAACTACAGTTTTATAAAAGCAATAAGCTAAGGGGTTTTAACATTTGTTTAGCGGTTTATTTGACGTTTTAACAACGCCTCTTAGTGGTTATAAATTTACTGAAAACCACAGCTTCTTGGGGCTTATATACATATATATAGGTACAGAACAAATATACTGTTATTGTTATTTTAGCTACTATAGTTTTTACTAGTTTTGAATAATTTTTTGATTCTGCTTTTAATTTTATATTTTCCCTTTTTTTAATTAAATATTTTAAAACATATTTTTTTTAGTAAATTGTATGTGCTTTTGACATTATTATTATTATTATTAATAAAATATTTCTATTAGGGTATTATTCATTTTTATTTCAGTTTTAGAGTTTTATTTATTTCTAGTTAATTTATTTTAATAAGCTGAAAAGGCAACATATTGAATTTCCGTTTAGTTAATTTAATAATTATATTCATTTTATTGCAGCTTTATTTAAATTTACAAATATAGTTTTAGTTAACAATAATAATTCTTGCTGTTATATGCTGAATTAATTTTATTTCTGTTCATTTTTTCAGTAATTTTGTTATGTGCTCTTGTGACATCATCATCATTATTATTTAAATATTACTATTAAGTTTTAATTTATTATAAAATGTATTAAATTTATTTCAGTTTGAAATAGTAAAAAAAAATCAGTTTTTATTTATTTCCAGTTAATAATTTATCTCAGTTAGTACATTATATAATATGTAGATTATATAATATATTTCTGTATATTATATTTATATTTAATTCTATTGCAATTTCAATTCAAGCCACAAAAATCTTTTACTAGTTGTAACTAGTTGATGTGATCTCATTCTGATCCTATTTTACCTCCTTCGTCTTGTCCATCGCCTTTAGGACGGCGACATTGAGTTTCTCTAAGGCTGACAGAACATCCAGGTATTCTCCAAGATGCTGGGAAAAGTAATCTGAAACGAGAAAGAGGATAAATTAGAGATCAGAGACAAAATATCAGTCCTATACTTTCTCCAGTGGATTTTTAGGTGTGCAGTTTTTTTGAGCTAATATTACCTAATATTTGAGCTAATGTTAGCTACAGCCAAAACAGAGTTTTGAGAGAATGGTCAGTTTAATCTAAAAACACTGAGGAACAAAAAGAGCATTACAAGTCAAAATTTGTTTTATGGCCACTGAGCCATTTACAAAGTATGAAACAGAGAAGTTCAAGGAAATGATGTCTGAAACGATCAAGCTTTATAGTCTGTTTTTATCACCAGACCGTCCTCCATCTCTCTCACACACACACTTGTAAAGTAGATTAAAAACTGTACTGCTCATAAATTGGTGACTGTGGCTCCTCGGCTGTCGATATCAGCTTGAGTAGCCTATGAGAGTCAATGAATTATGTTTTGGGGACAGGAAGGTTTTCAGATCATGTTGACTAATATCACTATTTTTATCCTCTGGCCTCTGAGCACAGAAGATTTAGTCTGCGTTTGAATTCATATAGGTATATTTTATAGTAATATAATGTACAGCACAACAGTCAGCATGTAGTTTTACAGTGAACTTGGTTCTTTTTTCCTATTCAGTTTTTCCATGGGGAGCTCAGAAAATTCTGAAAATAAGCCATAAAACCCACCATAATTAAAATTAAAATATATGAAAATGAATTATTCACTTTTAAGTTCATGCATTTTAAAACCGTCTAATATTAGCTCAAAAACATGCAAGCATGCACAAAAATCCAGCAGAAAATCAAATGCACCTTTGAAATACCAGCTTTAGAATACAGTTTTAAACATATTATATAATCCTAATCTGGTATGCTATTCAAGACGGATAATATGCAAATCAGGGTACAGCGGCGGATGTTCAGATTCTCAATATAGTTGAAAAGCTGAGAATTAAAAGAAGCATTAATTAGCAGAATATGACCTTGCAAGGGAACAACAAACCACTTCTCACACAAGCCAGAAAATCTGAAAAGTTTGACGAACGTGAGAACTTCAAGTAAAATTTGATTTGTTTTTTTAATTACTGCCACTTCAAACACTTCTTGAGTTTTTTATTTTCTTCCCAGAATGGTAATTTAAAGGAATTATCCACACCTACCTGATAGTTTGTCTGTATCGAGGTTACTGGAAAGAGAAGAGGAGAGAGAATAAAATGAGTCTCATAAGAAAAAAAAGCCTTAATTGAATTGGAGAAGAGTCAAGGATTTGAAAGCGGTGTCATTAGCGAGGAGGATGTGTGGGCCGTCCACAGCTTCAACTGAATTTTAAAGTGTAAACAGTCCAATTATGCCTCGTTCTGTTAACATGGCGGGGCTTAGGTGATATTTCTCAGCAGATGGTAACTCGCCGAGATAATGATCTCGCTAATGGGGTAAAACCGCTATAACAAAAATATTCTGTACTTTAACACTTTATGACTTTTACAAACTCAGATTTACGCTAAAGCAGTTTAAATCAATTTAATAAAGCTACACCGGTAAAGTGTCTGCATAATATTTATATTATGTGTTTACTGTGTTAGCATAGTGTCTTTCTGACAATCTGTATCGCAAACTGGTCTTTTGTTGCTGTAAAAAAAAAAAAAAATAAATAAATAAATAAAAATATTTTAAAAATGCTTTAGAGATTTATAGAAATTAAATAGAAAAATATTTATTATATAAATATTTATTATATTTTTTAATAAATATTTCTATATTTAATCTCCATAAATCAAAAATTTAATCATTATAATCTCTATAAAGCAAAGAACAACCACAATTTTTTCCAAAAGCTTTTGAACTGTCTGTATAATATTTATTTTATGTCCAACTCTGTTGCTGATCTTTCTTATGTGTATTGCAAATTGTCAATTTGTAGCTAACAATAATATAATATCATATAATCATAAGGGCAAATTTTTTATACATCATCTTAAAGCTGAATAGGATAAGACAATATTTGCTGAGATGCAACTATGTGAAAATCTTCAATTTGAGGGTGCAAGAAAATCAAATACTGAGAAAATCGCCTTTAAAGTTGTCCAAATGAAGTTCTTAGCAATGCATATTACTAATCAAAAATTAAGTTTTGGTAGGAAATTTACAAAATATCTTAATGGAACATGATCTTTTCTTAATATCCTAATGATTTTTGGCTTTAAATAAAAATCGATAATTTTGACCCATACAATGTATTTTTGGCTACTGCTACAAATTTACCTGTGCTACTTAAGACTGGTTTTGTGGTCCAGGGTCACATATGGGATACAAAAATATCCTGACCCAAAAAAACATGCAGATTATCTACTATCTAATAATATTATTTGCATATTATTTAATAATGTAAATAAAAATATGTAGATAATAAAAACTCAAATATGATAATCTCCATAAAGCAGATATATAATATAATAAAATATAACTTTATTTTTTTTATAATTATCACTTAGTGGGATTGTAAAGTCCTTCATTAACATCATGAAATAAGACACAAAAATATCCTGACGTATGAAGGAAAACATGAAGGAAAAATGGCAAAGAATAAAGCATTGAATCACACCATCCCACATCTTTAGGATTGTGCATTTCATGCTGAACTCCACACTCATATCCTCATGCAGATGAAAACAAATCTAAATACCCCAGTGCGTGTTGTCACATTAAATCGCCATCACAGCCAAAACACAATTATGAAAACAGAGTCTCAGGCGCCATAATTGGCCAGATTTGCTTTGAGTGCTCCCTGATAGCATTAATGGACTTTTAATATTTCACTGAGCGAAAAGAGAAAAGGGACTATTTGAATGAATTGGGTGACTGAATTGCATGGACAAAGGTGTCCAAACTCATGTCTATTAACACACAGACTACAAAAACCGATCATTATTTCATACATGCCTATGGAATAGGCCACTTACCCTTATGCAATGAAAACATACTTCCGTGTATATTAACAATCAATATATTTAGGTATTTAATTTAGAATAACGGGTAAATTTGGGTAAACTGGGACCCTTTTTGTAATATATTATTATTATATTACAATATATTGAATAATACATAAGGAATTGCTGCTTGTCTTATTTAAAAAAGAAATGTGACAATATATTTACATAAACACTGTAATGCATGTCAGTTTTACAATCAGTAATACACTTCATAATATATAGATGTACATGAGATAAAATATGCTACTGTGTATATAAATATATTTGAACATTTACTATCTATTCACATTTATATATTAACATGTATGTGCTATATAAATATGTACATATTTATGTGGAAAATATATATTTTTTGCATCATAGCTATATATTTTTATATGAATTAATATATAACCATCCATGGCCCATGCATATATTGCAGTAAGCTGAAAAATATAAGCACTAATTTCACATCTAAATTAGAAAGATTTTTATGAAAATGTATACAGACATCCATTCTTTAGAATAACATGCACTGATGAACCATTCATATTAAGACCAGGAACATGCAATAAAAAATATAAAGAGTCAATTCGCTTTTATATTGACTTGCCTATGTAGAAAGATAATATAAGAAACATAAAATCCCCAAAATAAAATTAGCATATGTTGCTACATATGTTAATAATATCTACATAATGATTTTTTATATGATATTGAAGCCACTATTTGTAGCAACTACATATGTTTTATTTATATATGCAACTTTATTAAGGATGATGACCTAGAATTTCCCAAGATAAATACATTTGCATGCTGTAAATGGAAAAACTGTCCACTTTTACATTATGTTTAATGTTTTAATGGTCTGTTATCAGCTGAGAAACAATTTGCATCCAAATAAAACTGTGCTTTAAACATTGTGCCATATGCTGTAACATGAGCCTTCAGTAGCATGCACTGTGTTTCTAAAGAGTTTGAAGCCAGTATGTGTTCATTTTACACATATTGTACACATATACACAATATGTGTTTATTAAATATGTGGCAGTTAAAGGGTTAAAACATGCATGTTTATGTTTGCTTTTGTAATGCTTTTTTTTAAATACATCTATATCTTTTACACGTATAATATCAACATATTGATGGGCTCTAGTACAGGTTAGATAGACTATATGTTAATATATAGAATTTTCTCATTTCTAATAGGTTTCATGTATGTTTTTACGTCATTTGAATATAATTCATATATGTAAATTTTATATATGTATATATGTGCCCCTGGTCCACAAAACCAGTCATAAGGGTCAATTTTATATGTTTTACACATCATCTTAAAGCTGAATAAATAAGCTTTTCATTGACGTTACGATAGGACAATATTTGGCTGAGATGCATCTATTTGAAAATCTGGATTCTAAGGGTGCAAAAAAATCTAAATATTGAGAAAATAGCCAAAAATAGCTGTCCAAATGAAATTCTTAGCAATGCATAATGCTAATCAAAAATTACGCTTTGGTATATTTACGGTAGATCTTTATGGAACATGATCTTTACTTAATATCCTAATGATTTTTGCCATAAAATAAATATTACGATCATTTTGAGCCATACAATGTATTTTTGACTAATGCTACAAATATACCCGTGCTACTTAAGACAAAACTTAAGGTTTTGTGGTCCAGGGTCACGTTTGTTACATTTGCATATGGATTAGATGGGTAAATCTCACAATCTCCAGATTTAAAGTTTCTAAAAGTACGCTTAAGACTGATTTGTCAAATTCAAGCCCACTAACACAAATTCCAGCAGGTGCATTTATGCATAGGATAAAGAAAAAAATGATCTCATTATCCCATCAGATAATTCCCAGCGGTCTGCGAATCAACACCCTCGTAATGAGGACAAGAACTGTTTTAAAAAAGAGTGGAGATGCACGCTTTGCATGAAGCAGACCTATTTTAGACTCTGACTTGACTAGACTAATCTACTCCGGGCATCTGAATGCAGTAATTACGCGGTGACCATTCTGACTGATTGCAGAACTATGCTCCACTTTCAGAGGAAAATCTGAGCTCGGAACGTCGTGTGCGTCGCAGCTCTGCAATGCAGTTCTTTGTGGAGTCAAATTTGCAGCTTTGTTCTGTCGATGCCTCGGCTTCCCGGAACACAATTCTCAATGCTTTGATTCGAACACGCCACCTCGGGTAATACTTTGATCCTCCTGCGCGTCGACGTTCGGCTGCTTGTTCGTTTTCGTTCCAGATGCTTCAAAAAGCAACGGCGTGCGGCGCAATATAATCACGCCTCTCTGAAAGGCGACTAATTAGGGAACGAAAATGTAAGGTTGCCAAGGATACAGGTCACCCAAACTCAAAGGCTAAACGGCGGGGAGAGTTGACGAAGTGTGAACTGCGCCCACTGATTGCACGCTCTGTTTGCGTTGTTTTAGCACCTGATTCGCTAAAGGAATTATGCAAATCGGATAACGATGCAAAAAGGCATAAATAATTAGTGCAGGTCGCTTGTGGAGGATGCAACAATCAGGTTTACTTTAATGTGACTGTACAGCATCATGAAAGCCGATCTTAAAATGTTGAAAGTGTACTCGACTACACCGTGCATCTGGATAGGTGCGATTAGAAAACTCTTCTACATCATTTGATCCTCATTTAAAGAATTACTGCTGCCAAGATCAATAAAAATGTAGATAAAGGTATTTTTTACATAATATTTTGTTTACCACCAGCATTCTATGAGCAGTAATGCCTTATTTAATTATTAAGTGCATTAACTGCACCAGAAAAATAGCACTGAGTTTTGTAAACAAGTTACAATATATAACAAACCTAAATTGCATAAATAAAACATATAATATAATATAATATAATATAAGTTTTTAGAAGGAAATCTCACAGTCCTGCATTCGGATTATAAAATGAGACACAAAAATATCCTTACCCAAAACCCAAGATGTATATAATCTGCGTAAATCTATATTATATATCAGAGTGGCTATAATGCATATTGCAAACTGTTTGTTTGTTGCTGTCAAAAAATAAAATAAAATAAAAAAATATATATAAATGTAAAAATAATATAATATAATAATTATTATAATAAAATATAGTAATTAACATACTATAATTAAGATATTAAAAAATAATATAAAATTATATAATAATTATGAATTAAACTAATTAAATTAAAATTAAAATAAATATAATATATATATATATATATATATATATATATATATATATATATATATATATATATATATATATATATAATATTAATAATAATTGCAATAATAATTTTTCAAATTATAAATATTATATTTTAAAGGTTAACAATACACAACCATGTTTTTTTGTGCAATTATCAGGTGTGTTTGCAATTTTGTGAATTGGCTCGTGTGTTTGTGAGGGTTAAAGTAGTGTATATACTTTGTCTGCCGTCCATCGATGGAGTAGAAGAGCTCACGCAGCTCGTCAGTTGTCAGTATCCCATCTGCAAAGTACGCTTTGAACTCCTCAAAGGACAGCTTCCCGTCATCTGCAAGAAGACACAAGAGGAAAGCAGACAGAGAATCAGCAATTGCATCTGTTGCCGATTCCATCCAAGGATTTTTTGTGAAAAAAATATTTAGAACATCAAAATGTTTACAGATAAAGCTGTATGCTAATTATCACTAAAATGTTGCAATTGTCATCAAAATATTTGTAAGTTTAGATCATAAATTATATGTTGATACTTCACAAAGAGCTAGTTTAGTTTAGACAAAAAACACCCATTTAGACAGGAAGAGACCAGTTATTGGTTGCATGCTGTTTAGGGGTGGTTTTAACAAAAATAAATAAATAAATAAATAAAACTATGCACAAGTACACAAAATATCAAATAAAACGTGGAAACATGTGCATCCAAAAGTACAGATTTCAAAAACCATTTGCATATGATCTTTATTTCCTCAAATAAAACTAAATCTTTTAAAGGTTTGATGCCACAAATCTTGCATGCTTTGGAAAACAGTTCTCCTTCACTTTCTGTTCATAATATCAACCCAGTACCTTGTTTAGTATGCATCAGGTGAATAGAATGTGACTGTACAGCATCACAAAAACACTTGGATTGATCTTAAAATGCAGAAAGTGTCCTTGAGTACACCGTGCAATTATAACGCTCTTCTACATAATTTGATCACCATTTAAGGAATTACTGCTGTCATAATGATCAAGAAAAAGTGCAGACAAAGGTCTTTTTAAAAATAATAATCAGATTACTTCCAACTTTCTATAGACAGCATTGCCCTAATTAATTAAGTGCATTAATTGCACCAGAAAAATAGTTTTGTAAATAAGTTGCAATATATAATAAGCCTAAATTTCACGCTGCATACTGAAATGGTGTATACCACATCAGTTTAACTAAAAAACTTTGTGTACAGAAAATGTAAATAATTTGTGGAAACATGTTCATTAAAAACGTAATGCAGTTACATATTAAATACATTTGATTTCCTAATGGCCTGATGCCAACATGTGCACCTTGACTCTTGGAAATTGTAATGTAGTCTGGTTGGAGCTTACAGTATTTTCTAGATCTTTCCAGTTTTGTATGCAATCAAACAATCAGCGAATGGACCGGAGGTTGAGCATTTACCCTGCTGAAATACAGTCTCCTCAGCCCACAGCGAGCATCTTTATCAGGTCAGATGAACACCTGGCAACGCTTTTTACTGACGGCAGATGTCGTAGATCAACCTTGATACGTGAACTACCATCTGCCGTTAGTGCATCTACTCTTATTATTAGGTAAAGTGGAGAACGTGTCATCCATCAAGAGCCCAAAGAGAAATATACACGGCAATATGTGACAGCGCTCGTTCATGGCTGACGGATCGTCTAAATCACTTCCTCCCCGAGCGCGTCGCCGAGCATTCGGCTCTCTGACATTCATCAGCCTCCTGAAAGACACGAGAGATTCTTTTAGCCCTCCAGTTGTGCATTTGAGGTTTGATGACACTTCAGCTCGACGTCAGGGGTGGCGACTGACTTTTCACAACGTGAATGTGAGGGGAAAACTCTGCTGTAAAATCTAAAAAAGCCAAAATAAAGCCAATATCAACTAGCCTAAGAGAAAACAGTGTGCAGAAAATAATATCACAAAATGTGTATGTGGAAAAAAAATCAGATGTTTCTTTGCAGTTGCTAAGGGTCCAAAAATATTCGGAATGATATTCTAAACCATAAAAAGCCTGACATATGAAATAATAATCTGAAAAACATTTTATTGAACTTATAGATAAAATCTGAAAAAAAGTGTGAATATGTGATTTTGTTGTTTCATATTGATGTATCAGGCTTTTATGTCTCATATATTGTTTGATTGTGAGAATATGGAGGACAAAACTATGGAAGCCTGTTTCCGCCACTGAATAAAAAATAAAAAAGGTAATTGCGACTTTTTATCTCACAACTTTTTTTCTCGCAATTTCGAGTTTACATCTCGCAAGTCTGACTTTTTTTCTCAGAATTGTGAGATATAAACTTGGAATAGCGAGTTATAAAGTCCAGTTCTGAGGAGAAAAAAAAGACTGATATGTATACAGAATTGCGAATTCACAATTCTGACTTAATTTCTCAGAATTGCGACTTTATATCTCGGAATTCTGACTTTATAACTCACAATTCTGAGAAAAAAAGTCAGAATTGTGAGATAACAAGTGGCAATAACCTTTTTTGTTTTTTTATTCAGTGGCGAAAACAGGCTTCCATACAAAACACCTCAATTTTATTCAGAGACTCAAACCGGACAAAAAGAGGCAATTTATATGATATTTATAATACTAATCTGTGTTACTTTAAAGAAATTTGTACCTTTGTTAAGCAAAGATGCACTAAATTGATTAAAAGTGACACATTTATAATGTTACAAAATATTCACATTTTAATTCATTATTTCTATTAATCAAAGAATTCTAAAAAAATTATAAATAAAATCACAAAAATATTTATTAATCATAAAATTAACTATTATTATTTATTTAGAGTAATGATGCTAAAAATTCAACTTTGCATCACAGGAATAAATTACATTTTATAATATGTTATAATTTTAAATTATTATTTTAAATTTTAATATATTTCAAAATTTTTACTGTTTCTACTGTATTTTTGATCGAATAATTTCAGCCTTGGTAAGCAGAAGGGACTTCTTTCTAGCACATTAACATTTTTTGAACAATTGTGTATATTGAAATAAATATTTAAAAACAAAAATAAAAAATATATTTTTAAAATAAATTTTTACTGTATTTTTGATGAAATTATTTCAGCCTTGGTGAGCAAAGACTTCTTTCAAGTACATTAAAGTTTTTTGAATAGTTGTTATGTTGATATTTAGATGGCCATTTATTTTATTTACATTTATTTACAGGTCTAAAATTGTGTCAAATATGATCCAATAAGTGATTAAAGAAGGGGTTAAAGAAGATTAGATTGAGGTTCAGAGAAAGTTATTATTATTTTCTACAGTGATATAGAAAGTAGCCTGAGTTTGCGCCTCTGAGAACTTTTTATATTGGAACAGAGAAAAGTTTCAGGGATAAATCAAAGAGAGATTGCAATGAGAAGCAGTTTGTCTCCAGGGCCAGAGATCAGACGAGAGCATCAGTTCACTCGTCTTTGAGAAAGAATACAGTGGAAATTAAAGTCAAATACTCAAAGCGTCACTTATAAAGCACATATTTTGATCTAGACATCAACTACGGATGAATAAAAAGAACAATTAGATTGATTCTGTAGAAATGGCACAAAAGGTAAATTGCAAGTGTTCCGTCTTGCGATTTTCACAAAAAAAAAACAGAAAGAAAACCATCTTCAAAATCACACAGATACAGGTCGCTTGACTCAACTAGATTTCTTTAAATAGCCACCTAATTCACAAATCTGCATTTCACTCACACACAAAGGGTTTTGAATGTTTTTAAAGTTAAAAACTACATTTTTGTGGCCAAATGGATACTTAATTACACCAGAGGCTCTGTGCGACAGTGGGCATATTCAGAGCATTAGAACACTGTCCAACGTCTCCAATTAATTCAAGAGCAAATCTGACGGCCATCTGGGTTCAGTCGCTTCATAACAGACGGTATCACTGATCAGACTCTCCGCTCGGCTCTGTTTCAGAGCCAAATAGTGGCACCTTCTTCATTCTCCGTCTACGGGTAATTAAAATACACACTAGCCAGCCAAAGAAGCACTTAAAAAATGTTATGAGCAGAAATTTAATTATGGTGGAAGAAACATCAGCACTTTTCAGAACATTTTTTTTTTTCTCCAGAGAACTTTTTTAAAGTTCCTAAAGTATATTTGGATTAGCATTTAGATACTAAACATTTAGTGGGTCACTGAATTGCGTTATGCACAAAAATTAAACAGATAAATCTGTTTTTATACAACAGTGTAAACAGCAAAAATCACATCAGATCTCAGTCTTCAATACTAATCTGGGTTACTTTAATTGAAATAAATGTATCTGTTTATGAAATATTACACAAAAGTGATAAAGCGATGTAATATATAATTTTTACGTTTGTTAAGCAAAGATGCACTAAATTGATTAAAAGTGGCACATTTATAATGTTACAAAATATTCATATTTTAATTCATACTTTCTATTAATCAAAGGATCCTAAAAAAAATCAGAAATAAAATCACAAAAATATTTATTGATCAGAAAATTAACAATTATTATTATTATTATTATTATTTCTGAAAGAACATGTGACACTGAAGATTGGAGTAATGATGCTAAAAATTCAGCTTTGCATCACAGGAATAAATTACACTGTATAATATGTTGCAATTTTAAATTATTATTTAAAATTTTAATATTTTTTCTAAATTTTTCTGTTTCTACTGTATTTTTGATTAAATCATTTCAGCCTTGGTGATCAGAAGAGACTTCTTTCAAGTACATTAAAGTTTTTTTGAACAGTTGTGTATATTCAAAAATATATTTAAATACAAAAATAAAAAATATATTTTTAAATATATATATTTATGTACATTATGTAAATTGAAATTTGTAAGTCTGAGCTGTTTCAACTGAATGAAACTTGCACTGATTGATCTTAAAATATGTCAGTGCCCATTTTTGTCTCAAAATGCATACCAGTAATGTTTTTTTTCTAAGGCATGTTTATAAAAAAATACATAAATTGAACAATGGCCTAATTCTAAATATGTGAAACCAGGCCTATATCTTAAATGTATAAGTCAATACTAATGCATACATTTAAAAAGGAAAAATATTTTAATTTAATAACAAAATATGCAATATGCACCAAATATGCAAAATATGAGATTATACTGAAAAATATTTGTCTATGACGTTATGATGAACATGACAGGTTAAAGTGTGTGTTTTTAGACTGATATGGGCAACAACTACAGTCAAACATCCTCCAGATTTAAGCATCAAAATCAAAACTGAGCACTCTGTGGTCTAAACATAGCCTGCATCAAGTTTGCGTTTGGTCATTTACGGATTGAGAACATTTGCTTTGTTTCCTTGCGTAACATCGCCTGACATTTCTAGGTCAAAGTTTAATTCTGAGTGATATCTGAAGTCCGGTAAGAGCTCCAATCTGCCACAGACTGCTATATAGCAGCTCTTGCGGTTAATGGAGACACCAGAGAGGACAGTTCGGCTCTCAGGAGAGTTTTATCTTCTCTGCTGCTCTGCCTTATTTAGTCTCAAACTAATGTGCTATTCTGTGTTGTTGTCTAGGGATCAGCAGACTCTAATGCATCTTCCTAAGCGTTTCCCACCCATCCCATGCTGTGCTTCAAACACACTTCCTTCAGCGAGGGTGGAGCAGCGTGATAGAACGTCATCTGGTACGGTTACTTCAGGGATTTATTCTGTTAAAGCCTAATTTGTTTTCCCTCACACACACATCTGCACTTTTCAAACATTTGTGGGTTTCAGGCATTCTAAAATCATTTGAATGCACCTTTAGGGTCATTTTAAAACTAAATTCACTAAAAGAAATAATGCAAATCATCGTGCAAACATGCACGAAATGTGCCGTTGCAACGTTAAACACAAAATTCATCCCTCATTATCTTAGCCTCTCAATAGTTCACCCAAAAATGAACATTTTAATTTAATCACCCTCAAGCCATCCAAGATTGTAGATGAGTTTGTTTTCTTCATCAGGTTTGGAGAAACGTAGCATTACATCACTTGTTCACCAATAGATGTGAATGGGTGCCATCAGAATGAGAGTTCAAACAGCTGATAAAAACATCACAATAATCCACAAGTAATCCACACCACTCCAGTCCATCAGTTAACATCTTAAGAAGCCAAAAGCTGTGTGTCTAAACTGTAAACCATTGCCTCTGGCTAATATTCAAGTTCAAAATCCATAATAATGCTGATCTTGTCTGAATCAGGAGAAGTTAAAAATGTCTTAATGATGTATTTGTTTCCTACAAACAGCAGTTTTTGGCTTCACAAGTATTAACTGATGGACTGGAGTAGTGTTGTCAGGATGTGTGTAGCAGGAAGGAAGATGAAGACTGAGGAATTATGTTTTGAAATAATATAATTTTAATAGGAATGGAAAAGACAGGCTGTCGGGGAGTAAACACAAATAATAATGACTAAGAACGGACGAAGATTGTGGGGAACTGAGGGTTTAAGAAGGGGAGCAAATCAAAGGAACTAACAAGTTAATTAATAAACACAGATGAACAGAATAACAATCAGGAAACAGAGGAAAACTAGGTCACAGGGGAAGAGGCCAAACGAAAACTCAATGAACACAAGGACAAAAACTAAACAGAACCCTGTGGATTACTTGTGGATTTTTATCAGCTGTTTGGACTCTCATTCTGACGGCACCCATTCACTGCAGAGGATCCGTTAGTGAGCAAGTGATAGAATGACACATTTCTCAAAATCTGTTGGAGAAACAAACTCGTCAACACAATGGATGGCCGGAGGATGAATACATTTTCAGAACATTTTAATTTGTGGGTGAACTATAGTTTTAACATCAAAAAAATCTATTAATCTACAATTAAAAAATATCATCACATCAATCCAACTGTTGTGCTGTGCAATTATGTCTCGGCTTATTGCTTTAACTTACAGTTTAATTTTATTTCATGGTGTGACAAAATTACCAGGTATTTTTCACACTGGCTAATTTGCTCTCCAATGGCCTGGAGCTAAATATACCTTAAAGAGAGTCAAAATCCCCATGAGCGATTCTGTCAAAAGTCACCAGGTGTTCACCGGGGACAAACCCAGCAGTCCATCCAGAACCTGCCCCGCGGGTCAATAGCAGACAAACGACTCTTTTCTCTTGCCCACGTCTGTCCCTCGCTGTAAGGATCCAAAATAATTGCCAAGAGTTTCTTTGAGGCTAAAACATATATTTCATCTCACAGCTGTCACAATGGGAGAAATGGCTGAATGTCAGTATGAAGGAGACTTTCTGAGAAATTCATTCAATGGAGGTCTGATGGAATAAAACGGAGAAAATTAGAATTCATTCTTCACCTCCACATGAACATAAGCTCGAAGCATCAGTAAATCATCAAGAGTGTGTTCAAATAAATATGCAGCAGGTGGTCAAACTTAAAGCTATTTAAATGCATGCATTAAATGCATATATTAAAAATAATTAAAGTCCAAGATGACAAAATTTAAACAGTTTATGAGCGGTGTGGACACAGAATAATTCATTTATGTATGAGTGACACAATTACCCTGCAGTAAGGACACACTGCAAACAACAAGCTGTGATGATATTCCAAATAAATATTTCATGCCTAAAGTAAATTTATTTCCACGTGGGACAAAAAAGACTGAATTTCAATAGTTAAAGGCACATTTTAAAAGAGGCACTATCTTCCTTTGTACACAGAAACTGCTTTTTTTCCCCTGAATTCATGGTTCAAAGGAAATTCTTTCATATGAAACGGCAAGAGAGACTAAGTTAAATTTGGTTTTCACAGGACAGTCTCTGGCTTCTGTGAGAGCTGTCAAGGCGATGCTTTATTTCAGCACAAAACCTCCAGTCATCTGCTTCTTTAAGCTCTTTCTCATTCGGTGGCTCTCACTGCAGAATTGCAGTTTTTTACATGTAATTTTTCATCTCAGTATGGCTGTCGGATAACTTTTACTACTCAGAAAAGATCTGAAAAAAGGGCCATATTTTACAGATAATTCAATTCAAGCTAAGGTAAAAGAGGCAGTACCTTGACAAAATAAAATAAAACAAAAAACTAAAGGATGTTGCCAAGGTGTTCTGGATGGTTGCTCACTGGTCCCTAGTCTCATTAGCCAATAATATGATGCGATTTGAGGATTCACTCATGGTGCTCGGCCCAAAAGCACCAAACTAGTTGTGACGTGATTCACTTATCTTTTAATATAATTGTCTCATTGCCTCTTTCCTGATACCTAATACTAGGCTGTGCAATATTTAATGTCTATGATAATATAATATATTACTGCATATGTCACTCATTTTGCAAAAAACAAACAAAAACACGTCTTTCGAGTCCAAACGCATTCACTGGGTGATGAAGCCTGTTGAAATATAGTTAAAATGCCCATATAATGCAAGTTATGAAAGCAAATAATAACCTTTTTTTGTTTTTTATATTTATAAGATATGATATAGTTAAGTAATATCACACACAGGGAAGAGTACAGTTTGTCAGTGCGACTGCAAATGTGATATTGATTTTATACAACAGTTTCATAAACAAGAAGTTAATATTGACTGAGTTACATTTTAGACACAATACTGTTTGTTTTTTTCTGTTTCACTAATGAAAATACTTTCAAATGAGCCATTCCTGAATGGATCTGTTTTTGAACAAGTCGTTAGATTCAATGATCCATTCATTAAGACATTCACTTGCTTTGTTTGTAAATGAATCAGCCGTTTTAAACATCAATGCAAAAAAACTGTTAATTGCTTTGTTTTCAAATGAATCTGCCGTTTTAAATGAATAATTTGTGTCTGTGATTCAATGACTCATTTTTATAACAGGCACTCACATTGTTTCTAAATAAATCAGCCATTTTGAATGGATCGTTTGACTCAGTGACTCAATGATCCGTTCATCACGACAGTATCCTGCTTTGTTTCTAAATGAATCTGCCTTTTTTGGATGAATCATGTGAGTCAGTGATTCAATGATCCACTCATTAAGAGTCACTTGCAATGTTTCTAAATGAATCTGAAGTTTTTGGATGAATCATTTGAGTCAGTGAGCCAATGATCCATCCACAAAGGCAATCACTTGCTTCATTTCTAAATGAATCAGCCATTTTAAACAAATCATTTGAGTTAGTGATTCAATGATCCATGCATACAGACAGTTAATTGCTTTGTTTTCAAATGAATCTGCCGTTTTAAATGAATAATTTGTGTCTGTGATTCAATGACTCATTTTTATAACAGGCACTCGCATTGTTTCTAAATAAATCAGTCATTTTGAATGAATCAACTCACTCAGTAATTCAATGATCTGTTCATGACAACAGTCACTTGCATCACTTCTAAATGAATCAGCCATTCTGAACAAATAATTTGTTATAATAATTAATTATAAAATAATTTGTAATGAATCAGCTGTTTTCAACAAATCATTTGAGTAGGGCTGTCAAACGATTAATCGCAATTAATCGCATACAAAATAAAAGTATGAGTTTGCCTAATAAATGTGTGTGTAGTGTGTGTAATTATTATGTATATATAAATACAAACAAATTAATGTATCAATTTAAGAGAAATATGTTATTTATGTACAAAATATTTTTATTTATATATAATAGAAATTATATAAAAATTATAATAAATACATATACTTGTAAATATTTCTTAAATATATACATGAATGTGTTTGTATTTATATATACATAATAATAACACACAGTACACACACATATATTAGGCAAACTCAAACTTTTATTTTGTATGCGATTAATCGCGATTAATCGTTTGACAGCCCTACATTTGAGTCATTATTCAATGATCCACTCATTAAGAGTCACTTGCAATGTTTCTAAATGAATCTCCCTTTCTTTGAAGAATGAATCATTTGAGTCAGTGATTCAATGATCCATTTCTTAAGACAGTCACTTGCTCGGTTTCTAAATGAATCAGCCATTTTTACCAAATCATTTGAGTCATGATTCAATGATCCACTCAATAAGAGTCACTTGCAATGTTTCTAAATGAATCTGCCTTTTTTGGATGAATCATTTGAGTCAGTAAATAAACGATTCATTCATAAAGACAGTCACTTGCTTTGTTTCTAAATTAATCTCCGTTTTTTGGATGAATCATTTGAGTCAGTGATTCAATGAACCATTCTTAATGACAATCACTTGCTTTGTTTCTAAATAAATCAGCCATTTTTAATGAATCATTTGACTCAATCATTTGATTCAATGATCTATTCATTATGTCACTCAAGTCATTTCTAATGAATCAGCTGTTTTAAACAAATCGTTTGAATAAATGATTCAATGAATCACTTACTAAAACATTCTGGTGGTTTTACCGTTACATTTATGTATTCATGATGACAGGCCTAAACCAGCCAAACTAACAGCACTGAAATACACTCAGCAAAATATTGTTTAATTAATATTATAGAAAAAAAATACTGTCGCACACCCCTACTTTCAGCCTCTGCATCCTCATAAACACACTCATCTTTCCTCTCCAATTCTGAGAAGTTTTTTCTTCCGCTACGAACTCGACCAGCAGTGCTGTCAGATTGAGTCAACAGATGCAAGGCGAGCAGACAAACACTCTGAAGCACGATCCAATCTGTCTGTTTGTCTGAGCAGCGAGAAAAACAGAGAAAGAGGGAGGAATAAAGAAGGGATTGAGGGAAGACAGCAGGATGAGGATGAGAATGGATGGAGAAATGATGAATATACAGACAGAAAGCTAGAACATTTGCAAACCGCCTGATTTGGGGAAGGAAGATGCAGAAGAGCAGAAGGGAAATGCGGTGGCTGTATGTGAAGAGACAGTCGCAGTGGGCGTTCACAGCCTGTTTTGTCTCTCTTAGGCCTTTTTCATTACATTCTCCCACATTCTCATTCTCTCTCTGTGTGTCTGTGCTGACAGCTCCAGTATTTCGGGCCCCGCCGAAGGGGCCGTCAGACACGCTTGACGTGCCGTTTGTCATTCGATTGGCCGGCAGCGACGGGCTCAGGCAGATGCTGAAACTGACCTTCTTTCAGGCAATACAGTTCCGTTGCGTAACACGGACGACTGTGGGGTAACACAGTTAGTAGAAGTACAAACTACAAACAGAATATTGAAGCATTAAAGCTGCAGCATGTATTTGCAAATTAGGAGCAAAAAAGCTAAATAATGACTGTTTTCAAACAGGTTTTACAAACAGTACCGCCCCTTCTACCCTGCTCCCTGTCTGCCATTGGCCAGTCAAACTAATAGCTCCGCCCCAAACGCACACCATTGGTTGGTAGTGGCTCTAAACACGACGGAAACTATTTGAAAGTTCATACAATTGAACTTAATTGTTAACTAATTGAGTATGAGCTAATTACAGCATTGAAATCAACAAGCAGTGCTCTAAATCTGTTTAACTAACCCAACTAACTCTTAACATGCCCATTAATTTTTTTACACAATACATAGTTTCAGCATATACTCAAATAATTTTGTAAATTATTAATTATTATTAGTCCTGCTATTTGATCAAAAATAGTTCATTGCGATTAATTTTGTGAGTTTCTACCAATGTTAATATATAACTGAAATAAAGTAAAATAAATATAAATATTAGATTAAACATTTTAAAAACATTTTTAAAATGAAATGATAATTTGAAATGTAGCCTTGGCAAATATCAGAAATAAAACAAGTTTAAGCTGAAATACTGAAATTTTTATATATTAAATTAAATAATGAAAATGACAATAAATAAATAAATACTACTAAAACTTGAACTAAAATTAATCTGAAAAACAAAGAATAAATAATATATAACTATATAAAATATAGAATAAAATTGTTTCTTTTTTTTGGCATTTAACGTGACTATGGAAGTAAAATGGGTTGTAAAAACAGCCTATCTTCGTGGGACAGTAAACTGAACAACTGCTTAAAGGTGGTATTTCACATTCACATACAAATTTAATGCTTTGAATGAATACCAGAAATATTTAATTAATGCTCTAAAGTTAATTAGGCAGTCCTAATCAGTATAATCCCTTCCTCAAAGTGAAATTTCAAAGTTTAACAACCACAACCCAGAAAAGTTGGCTTTAGAAAGGACCGGCACAAATCCACTCGCACATCATCTCGGTACCACGGGCCTGTGGGAGAGAGTTTATTAACTAGGTTAGTGTGAGGCTGGACGGACTGGTTTTAACTCAGCTTCTAATCTTTAAATAATCTCCCTTCAAGTCGCTGAGCTCAAAATCCTCACAGGAGAGCTGAAGCTCGAATAAAAGCTCAGTTTATTCTCAAGAGGAGAACAGCAGCCAAACTCTGTCTAACTCAGTGGTCTACTTAGCAACCGTGCTCTAGTTTGACAAGACAGGTCACTGCATAGACGCTTTCTGATTTGTCATTAGCTGATCAAGTGCAACTCAACTTGGGAAAAAAACATTTGTTTATACAACATAAAAACGCACAAAAAATACTACAATTTTAACTAAAATTAAAATAAACAGAAAAATTTTAAATCTAAAATAAAAATCTTAAATAAAAACTAAACTTAAATGCTTGAGCATTCTGGTTGGTTGCTAGGATGTGTAAGTGGTTGCTAGGGTGTTGTGAACAGCTGCTATGATGTCTCAGGTTTTTAGGGTGTCCTAGGCGGTTTCTAGGGTGTTGTAGGTGGTTGCTAGGATAGCATATGTGGTTTCTAGGATGTTGTAGGTGGTTGCTATTTTGTTATAGGTAGTTGTTAGGGTGCTATGGTTTTCTAGCTGGTTGCTAGGATGTCAAAGGTGGTTTCTGTGGTGTTGTAGGTAGTTGCTAGAGTGTTGTGGGTGGTTGCTATGGTGTTCTAGATGGTTGTTAGGGTGCCCTAGGTGGTTTTTAGGGTGTTGTAGGTGGTTTTTAGGGTGTTGTAGCTGGAAGCTAGGATGTCATAAGTGGTTTCTATGGTTTTCTAGGTAGTTGCTAGGGTGTTGTGGGTGGGTGCTATGGTGTTCTAAATGGTTGTTAGGGTGCCCTAGGTGGTTTTAGGGTGTTGTAGGTGGTTGCTAGTTTGTTGTAGGTGGTTGCTAGGATGTCATAGGTGATTTCTAGGGTGTTGTGGGTGGTTGCTATGGTGCTGCAGGTAGTTGTTAGGGTAAGTGCTATGTTGTCCTAGATGGTTGTGATGATGTTCCAGTTGCTAGGATGCCCTAGGTGGTTTCTAGGGTTTTGTAGGTGGTTTCTAGGGTGTTGCAGGTGGTTGCTATATTGTTGTAGGTTGTTGCTAGGGTGTTGTGAGTGGTTGCTATGGTGGCCTAGATGGTTTGTAATGATGTTCTAGGTAGTTGCTAGGATGCCCAGGTGGTTTCTAGGGTGTTGTGGGTGGTTCCCATGGTATTGCAGGTAGTTACTACGGTGTTGTTACTGGTTGTTATGGTTTCCTAGATGGTTGCAATCATGTTTTAGATGGTTGCTATGATGCCCTAGGTGGTTTCTAGGGTGTTGTAGACGGTTGCTAGGATGTCGTAGGTGGTTTCTAGGGTGTTGTGGGTGGTTGCTATGGTGTCCTAGAAAGTTGTAACGATGTTCTAGATGGTTGTTAAGATGCCCCAGGTAGTTTCTAGGGTGTTGCAGGTGGTTGCTCTGGTGTCATAAGTGATTCCAATGATGATGTAGGTGGTTGCTAGGATGTCGTAGGTGGTTTCTAGGGTGTTGCAGGTGGTTGCTATATTGTTGTAGGTTGTTGCTAGGGTGTTGTGAGTGGTTGCTATGGTGGCCTAGATGGTTGTAATGATGTTCTAGGTAGTTGCTAGGATGCCCAGGTGGTTTCTAGGGTGTTGTGGGTGGTTCCCATGGTATTGCAGGTAGTTACTACAGTGCTGTTACTGGTTGTTATGGTTTCCTAGATGGTTGTAATCATGTTTTAGATGGTTGCTATGATGCCCTAGGTGGTTTCTAGGGTGTTGTAGATGGTTGCTAGGATGTCGTAGGTGGTTTCTAGGGTGTTGTAGGTGGTTGCTAGGATCTCATGGGTGGTTTCTAGGGTGTTGTGGGTGGTTGCTATGGTGTCCTAGAAGGTTGTAACAATGTTCTAGATGGTTGTTAAGATGCCCCAGGTAGTTTCTAGGGTGTTGCAGGTGGTTGCTCTGGTGTCATAAGTGATTCCAATGATGATGTATGTGGTTGCTAGGATGTCATAGGTGGTTTCTAGGGTGTTGTAGGTGGTTGCTAGGATGTCGTAGGTTGTTTCTAGGGTGTTGCAGGTGGTTGCTATATTGTTGTAGTTTGTTGCTAGGGTGTTGTGAGTGGTTGCTATGGTGGCCTAGATGGTTGTAATGATGTTCTAGGTAGTTGCTAGGATGCCCAGGTGGTTTCTAGGGTGTTGTGGGTGGTTCCCATGGTATTGCAGGTAGTTACTATGGTGTTGTTACTGGTTGTTATGGTTTCCTAAATGGTTGTAATCATGTTTTAGATGGTTGCTATGATGCCCTAGGTGGTTTTTAGGGTGTTGTAGGTGGTTGCTAGGATGTTGTAGGTGGTTTCTAGGGTGTTGTAGGTGGTTGCTAGGATGTCATGGGTGGTTTCTAGGGTGTTGTAGGTGGTTGCTAGGATCTCATGGGTGGTTTCTAGGGTGTTGTGGGTGGTTGCTATGGTGTCCTAGAAAGTTGTAACGATGTTCTAGATGGTTGTTAAGATGCCCCAGGCAGTTTCTAGGGTGTTACAGGTGGTTGCTCTGGTGTCATAAGTGATTCCAATGATGATGTATGTGGTTGCTAGGATGTCATAGGTGGTTTCTAGGTGTTGTAGGTGGTTGCTAGGATGTCGTAGGTGGTTTCTAGGGTGTTGTAGGTGGTTGCTAGGATGTCATAGGTGGTTTCTAGGGTGTTGTAGGTGGTTGCTCTGGTGTCATAAGTGATTCCAATGATGATGAAGGTGGCTGCTATGCTTCCCCAAGTGGTTGCTATGGTGCTCTGGGTGGTTGCCGGTTCATCTAGGTGGTTGTTAAGGTGTTCTGATTGGTTGCTAGATAACATGTAATGTTAGGAGTTTGTTCAAATCACTAACAGTAACTCAGTAAGAACAACAGTAATATTGACGCAGCCTTAGCAAAGTCCGCTAATTATGGCTTTTTCACAGCACAAACGCAGGCTCTTATATTCTCCCACTCCACTTCTCTTTCTATATCTCTCCGTCCTTGGCAATGATGAGAGCATGATTGAAGTGGCAAGAAGGTAATTGGCATTCTGGAACAATGGTAATGACCTCTGAAAGGACTGTGCTGCCCCAGTGACAGCCACTCATTTCTGATTTGTTTGGACAGCGCATCGTTCTGTTCATTTTGCCCTCTCCCTCCTCATGCATTACAGGCCTTTGAAGAATAAACAGGCATTTCATGACAGGCTGGTCATTGGCTCCGGCTCAGATTAAGTAGCGGGCCACCCGCGCATGTGCCTGAGGGACTCCGATTGCTCTCAGGCTTCAAACTCTCACAGATATTATGCGTTCTGAATAAAAATGAAGTTTTTTGCAACCGCCTATATTAGCATTCCCACAAATTACAAAGCAAATTGTGTTCAGCTCCCACAGGAAAGAAAGATGTGACCTGATTAACATCACAATTGTATCCTAGACAGCAATAAGATTAACTGAGAGGCAAATAAAGATCTCAACAGCATCTCAAACTGTGCTCAGTTCTGAGAGGCAATCAAAAAGTCTGAAGAAGATCTGCAACAGCAAGATTAAAGGGAAAGTCCATCCAAAAATGAAAATTTGCTATTAATTTACTCACCCTCAGGCTATCCAGGATGTAGGCCACTATTTTCCTTCTAAAAGAAGGTTTTTAGCTGAAACCGTGCTCCTTGGTGATTTATTCAATTCAAGTCAGCGACTGCCCATTTTTGAGAATAAAGAAGCATATCAAGAAACACAAAATTAATACCCGTGGCTCCTGACGATATATTGAGGTCTTATGAAGAGAAACAATTGGTCTGTGAAAGAAACTGAACATTATTTACAGCATTATTAACTGTAATCCAAAGCCTCAGGCAAACATGGAAATACGATTCTTTCTTTTCCGTATATTGGTTCTTTTGGACAGTTTGATTCAATGAACAGATTTAATTCACTAGTTTGTTTATGTAATCACACAATGACATAACACATGTAATTATATATATAATACAATAATCATGCAAAGCGTTAATGTTTTGCATGTCTGAAGCATATAAAGTGAATAAACAGGTCTTAAACAAATTTGGTCGAACTGTTTCCTTAGTTCAGTGACTGTGATGAACTGGAGCACTGAATCAGTTCAATCATCACAGGGTCAGATTTCAAGTCAGAGTGAATTTCAGGGATCTGAAAGTGCGTTTTGATTGAGTAACTTGTAGATCTGTGCTGCTCAAGTCACAAACTGTTTCTGATGTTTCAGTCCGATTTGATGAGCTGGTTCAACTAGTTCACTAAAAAGAACCGATTCAGAAGAATGAATCATTTGTGAACCGGTCATCACTCCAGAACTTCTGCCGTAGGCTCTGGATTACAGGTTATAATGTTCAAATAATGTTCAGTTTCTTACACAAACCAATCATTTCGCTTCATAAGACCTCAATATATTGACTGGGATTCATTTTGTAATCTTCGATATGTTTTTTATTCTCAAAAACAGACAGCCACTGAGTTGCATTTTATGAATCACTAAGTCCCATGGTTTCAGCTGAAAATCCTCTTTCCTGTTCTCTGAGCAATAAATCTTCTAGGTACTTTCAAATTTATGCGCATCCGGAGAGACTGTCAACCAACGCATCAGGATATTGTTGCAAAATCACTACGCAATTGATTTATTTACAGTGACTAAGCAGAAATCTAGAAAAATGTTTTTCGTTTCATTGATTTCACTTTGAAATAAGACTTGCAACTGAGCCGCTGTGCAAAAGTAACAAGAGAAACACTTTAACAGTGACATAGCAAAAGGTCACACTCACCGTTTTTGTCAGCTCGACGGAAAATCTGTAAAGAGATAAAGATGAAAAAACAGTCAATGGGCAGTTTATCAACGCGAGCAGCATTCAGAAGCGTAGAGGACTGGCGGAAATGCACTGAGCTGATCAATACTGAATATAATTTGGCCTGAATGTCTTTAATGAACTGCCCCTTTAGAGTTTTGCTGTGTTCCTTCTTCAACACTGATGGAACGTGACATTATAACTGAGATGCCTTTATAAAGCCTGTTAGCTACAGAAACAAACAAGCCATGCTCTCAAAAACCATCCACATGCACAAACCACACACTTATAATTGAGGCAAATGTGCAATTGCTATAGTGGTGCTATAACCACAGACTTGCACTAGGAGAAAGCTGAGCTGGGATAGCATCCTGGGATGATCCGCTCCAACTAATTCATAACAATGTACAAAACTGTTCAAAAGTTTGGGGCCGGTAAGATTTTTTAATGCTTTTTACCAATATTACAGTAAAAAGAGCATCGTTAATTATTATTACAATTTATATGAACTATTCAAATATATTGTAAAATGTAATTTGTTGCTATGATCAAAGTTGAATTTTTTAGCATCATTACGCCAGTCTTCAGTGTCACATCATTCTAATGTGCTGATTTGCTGCTCAAGAAACATTTCTAATTATTATCAATGAAAAAAGTTGTGCCGCTGAATATTTGTGTGGAAACCGTGATACATTTTATTTTTTAGGATTCATAGACGAATAGCAAGTTCAGAAGAACAGCATTTATTTGAAATAGAAATCTTGTGTAACATTATGTTGTTTAATTTAATGCATCCTTGATTAACAGAAATATTTATTTCTTAAAAAAAAAAAAAAAAAAACTCTCTGTCCCTAATTTTTTAGTTTTGTAACTAAATGCATATGTAGGCACAATTTATTTTTGCCTAAAAACTAATTTCAAGCATTTCAGCAGAAGCCTTTAGATCAAAACATTTGTAAAATCATGAAAACCATCAATTCCTCTGTTGCGCACACACTCCGAATCATCATAACAGAAAATGGTTGCTATATTCTCAAGGGCAACTAATCCTGTTATCTGTCAAATTCTCTCAAGCAATTTTTGCCACTCCTGGCTACTCAGGCCGGTAGTGCAAACATCAGATTGTGAAGGTCTGAGACTCATCTGAGATTCAGGGTGCGAACGTTTCTGCACAGTTTGCCTTTGAGGATTATGTAGGTGTTGACAGTACAATCATCTAGTGGCTAAGCATGGCTCTTTCACACCTGGACGGGTCACCACACTGTTATAGTTTTTTTTTTTTTTTGACTCCTCAAGTGCTTTTAACACCATCTGACCTTCACTTCTGACGGGCAAGTTACTGTCAATACAAGTCGATGCCCACAAGGGTTTGTTCTAGTATCTGTTTACAAGCCTCCGTCTTTTATATCACATTACCTGCAGGTGTCTGATTATTCTGTGGTTGTATAAGACTGATATATTTCCAATATAAATAAAAGCTTCTGGAAAAAAAAAAAAAACTCACGTTCAGCTAGTTTCGATACTTTTTTCCCACCTGTCCATTTTAAATAAAATTATTTTATCACCAAATATCATATGTATCATTGATAGCAATGTATTTCATTTGCTATGTGTTTCAATAACTTCTGTTCGTTACATAAAAGTGTCTTTAAATCACTGAATTAAATTTGGATGAACAAATCTAAAACCAGATTGTTTGTTTTCATATGAATGTCAAATCTTCAGAAAAGATTTTTCATATGTTTTGCTAATATTCCTCATTTTTTCATTAGCAGTTTTCAAAGCCATTTCTGTTTACTTCTTTTATGTAGTTCTGGTCTTTGTAAACACCACTGTGAGAGCTGAATCTCTCCTCTGGGATCTACATTTACATTGTTAGGTGGCTGGTTTATGATATCTTATAAAACAGTTGCAAGTGGTTGAATTTTCCAAGACAAAACAGCAAAAA
Source organism: Cirrhinus mrigala (assembly GCA_036247105.1). Classification (NCBI taxonomy): domain Eukaryota; kingdom Metazoa; phylum Chordata; class Actinopteri; order Cypriniformes; family Cyprinidae; genus Cirrhinus; species Cirrhinus mrigala. The sequence goes on along the minus strand of CM070012.1, from coordinate 34,573,376 downwards.
CAAGCAGAACAAAGGAGCACTGAAGTAGCGTGTCACCTTCAGAATAACTAAGCTCTTTTCTGTCTAGGCCTCATATTGACAACATTTACAAAAGCAAATTCTGTGCAAATGGATGAATCTTAGATCTTTTTGAGATTTATTTCAAAGAAATAGTTCATGCAAAAAATGAAAATTCTGTCTTTATTTATTCATCCTCATGTTATGATAATCTTTCCTTCTGCTGAAGCTATGAAATCTCATTCAAGTTCATGTACCGACAAAACTTGAATACTTGAAAAAAGTATTTGCTCTTTGCTCTTGATCGGTCCTTGGTCTGTGCAGATTTCTCTCCTGATTCAGACCAGACCACGTTTTCACTACAGAAAGCAACATTATGGATTAGATTTGTTTCTTTTCACTTCTCAAGATGTTAATTGACGGACTGGAGTGGTGTGGATTACTTTTGGATTATTGTGATGTTTTTATCGGCTGTTTGGACTCTCATTCTGACGGCACCCATTCAAAAATGCAGAGGATCCATTGGTGAGCAAGTGATGCAATGCTACATTTATCCAAATCTGATGAAGAAACAAACTCATCTACATCTCAGATGGATTGAGGGTGAGTAAATTTTCATTTTTTAATGAACTATTTCTTTAACATTTCTAAATAAATGTGCAGTTTCACAAGCATAATAAAATACAAACAACTTTAAAACACAGCTAACTGGCTTGCAGCATTAAAATGTCATTTAGACAAATAGTATTAACTAAAACTAATAGTTGGATTCCCACACTATGTGCATTTGGCTAAGAGCCACACAAATAATCAAACCAGAGCTGACTAATCCCTTTAGAGCAGATTAATCTAAGCAAAACGACACCGGAGATTACAAGGTGAAATATACTCTGTTTATGAAGAGCAGGTCGCATGTCTGTTGATTCTTCAGCTTTATATGACACAATAAGGTTTGTAAAAGCCAGATGTGCAATAGCGCATTGCCAAAAGATAAGTGTAGGATAATGCATCATTAACAATGTCCTTTAAAGGTCATCTGAGCTTCCTGCCGAGAGATCGTTTCCAATGGCTCTCTGGCAGGTGTTGAGCCAGTGGGGAGACACGGGTCCTACTGACTCCGTTCACTAGAAAGAGAACAAACGATTCACAAAGCACAATATCAGTTGAGTCACGGTTTATAAATAGGCCTGACAGCATCTTAGTTAATCCAAATCTCTTTCTCCTTCAGAGCCCACGGTTCAGTATCAGCGCACAAGAGCTTCAAACGCGGGCCGGGGGAATTATAAGTAGCTGTTCGCTCTTCTCATGTCAGTCGGCTTTAGAAATTTCGAGGATACGGACCCGGGAAAGATGATTAGCAATTATCGCCTCGGGGAGCGAATAAATACCTCCCACAAACACAGCCTCTGTCCGACACGATGCGAAAAGCGATATTTCAACACTTGAGACTCACGGCCTATTTCATTGACAAAAGCAACTTTTAATGTAATTTAATGTTTGAATTAGCAGGTCATGTACCTCATTTCTTTCAATAAGAGTTATTTATCTCTAGGGGACATATCTATCTGCTAATAATCTCAATCTGATGTACATACATATATGAAATACACAAATAAAAAATCTTATACGAAACCTATTAAAACATGGAGCAATTTTATATATTGACATATATATCTAGTTCATACAAATATGCATGTCTATGTATGTGTAATACAATTTTTGAGATTTTTGACATGTACCCGTATATCCATCCTAAAACCTGTCCATACATGTACATATAAGTAATTATAAAAAATAGACATGCACATGTAATTATTGATTTTTCTTTTATGCCAAAAATCATTAGGATATTAAGTAAAGATCATGTTCCATGAAGATATTTTGTAAATTTTCTACCGTAAATATATCAAAACTTAATTTTTGATTAGTAATATGCATTGCTAAGAACTTAATTTGCACAACTTTAAAGGCGATTTTCTCAGTATTTTGATTTTTTGCACCCTCAGATTCCAGATTTTCAAATAGTTGTATCCCTATCCTAACAAGCCATACATCAATGGAAAGCTTATTTATTCAGTGCATTTAAGATGCATAAATCTCAATTTAAAGAAAAAAAAAAAATTACCCTTATGACTGGTTTTGTGGTCCAGGGTCACACATGTTGTTTTAATAAAGAAGTTGTATATATAAATAAAATATATATTGTTTCAACATAACATACCATATAAAAAAAAACATATAGATAGTATTAAATCGTACAAATTTTACTATGGGGATTTTATATATAAAATGAAATACAGCCTTACAGATATAAGCAATGTCACTCTTGATATAGGGCAATATATGTCATGTATCTCCATTAACATTCTTCTGTTTTTACACCCTAGGAACCACCTAGAACATTCTAGAAACACACTAAAAAGCTCTAGAATCTGGCTGTGAGTTTTTGCACTTACAAGTACCTCTTCGTAAAATGTAAAACTCTAGTTTGGTGTTGTTGTGGAGAAACCGATATGAGAAGGCTCAGTAGTACTTCCTGCAATATTTAATTTCATGCATAATTCTACTTCCTGAAGATAAATTCATAAATAAGAGATGCTGCAACATGATCTGAAATGCACGGCAAAAGACAGCAACATTAGCAATGGTCTCTTTAATGAAACTATGAGAATATATGACAGAATCACATGCTGAGATCAGCCTGCACTTGAACAGATTGAATCCTTCCAAGCAGCGCAGCAACATTAATCATGATGCACATCACAACTGTCAGAAAACTTTGCTGTATTTGCTGTGGTGATCAAAGACACGCAACTTCTTTTTCCCAAGCGCACGCTAAAGGATGAAAGCTTAAGATACAAACACGATGCTTGGTGTTTTTATACCTCCCAAATGCACACACCAAGCTCTTAATTTACAGACAACAAAATCTGGAGCTGTGTAAAGTCAACATAAAATGTCTAATGTGATTTGAAAGGATATTCAAGACAAAAATGTAGGACGGGACTTGATTTTATCCAGCTGGAATCGATTGGATTAAGAAAAGCGAGCGTTTTATATCACAATGCCAGATCCAAATGTGGATTGCAATGGAAGATCAATTTCACTCTCTACAGAGCTTCTCCAATTCGAATCATAGATTTTAAAAAGCATCTACAACAGCAATCTAAAACAATGACTTTTAAGTATTTGGCTAGTGGCTAACATTAACTAAATGCCTGCAGCCAAAAAAAAAGGAGTTGTTTCAGAGAGGAAGCAAGTTAATGCTTTTTAATTAAAGATTGTGCTAATGAATCATGCAAAATAAGACCAGGAGTGTGTGCTAAATAAGGTCAGTTTTGATTTCAGGTTGACTTTAAGGATAAGCACGCACATACGCACATACACACAAACACACACACACACACACACATCCTCTCTGTTGTCAGACCCCCTCTATGACAGCTTACTTAACCCTGCTGAGAGAACATCTGCAACTTTTTATCTGTCACTAACACGACTGCACACAGCCTTAAAGGTGCTGAAGCAGGTACTGCTTGTACATTAAACACATACACAATACATACAATAAAAATGCAATACAGGAAGATTATATAAGTATCAACGCAATGCAGCATTGGTGATATTGATTTTTTTTTTCATGTTTTTACACTTTTAATTTGACTCTAAAGGCTCTACTTGGCAATGATTAGACATTCTTAACAAAAATAATATTTCATGCACATGAGCACAAAAAACAAACATGTGAACATCTATCCATTTTTAGAGAATATATCACATTGCATTTGTGAAATCATGACAGCCGATTCCTGCAAATGTGATTCACCAGTGGCTGCTGCAATTGTTTAATTGTACAGCATAAATGCACACAAGCATCAAAATCATTAAGCATGAATGACAATTCTGGGAGAGTGACAAAGGCATTCTCACTAGAATAAAAAGAGATGACAATTTATGTTCATATGCATATTGAAGCCTCTACATTACATATGCCTTAGGCCTATATTTAAATATGTAAATGAGCTGTATATACTGTATACTATATATCTGATGTTCCAATGGAAGACTAAAAACAAGACATGACAATGCATCTTCCTGTGCTTCATAATAAGCGCATAAGCGTATGCATTATTTATTCCTCGAACTGTCCTTATAACAATCAATGCTCTATAGCATAACCTATTTTAAGACTATATTTTCATATGTGCATAACCAACCTCTCTCTGTGTCCTACATTAATAGAAGTGACACAATGACTTGTGCTCTTGGGTTCAAGGTTAATGTTTGCATTGTCACCTATTGCTGGGTTCACTGACCGAACGTTTGTCTACTTACATCGTGAAAGATGGACAGTCCGTGAACCGCATCCTGGATCTGATGCTGCTGCTGCTGTTTGGAGCGGAGATGCTCGCGCTTCGCCGACTGGAGACACATCGTGATCATTTCGGTGCAAGCCAACATCTTTAAACGAGCTGTTCGAGAATTTAGAAAGAATGATATGCACTTAACGACACGATATATAAGCAGATCTCGGAGGTAATGAGATCGGAACTGGGGTGTGAACAGCAGTACGGCGCTTGTCTTCTGGGCGAATGCTTCTGATGCTGAGGAATACTAGTGAACGCCAAAGAATCGTTTTTTTTGACTGAACCGGTTCTTTTGAATGATTCGGACGTACTGATTCGAAAAGCGCGGGTGAAGCTTTGTGGATTTTTTGTCTGTTGACAAGATTTTTGGAGTGATGAAAAAATATATCCAAAATATTTTCTGTAAAAAACGTGAATTTTTTTTACCTGGGTTTATCAAAAGGTTCAGATTTCAGTTCTGGAAATATGTACATATTTAATCAGATATTGGCTCATTTATTTATATAATTATTCAACACATTTATTTTAAATGTTATATTATTTATATCATTTATTTTCGTAATTTCAGATATGTGTTCATTTTCACGCCAATAACATGTGTGTCTTGCCTTATGGGGATGGTTTTGACTGGAGGACAAAACGAATCGATGCATTTTTTTTGTTGCAGGGCTTCACAGAAATGAAACCTCCGAACAAACCGATTCGCAGAATTGAGTCAGACTTTCAAGAGCCACTGAGGAAGTTCCTGCTCTCCGTTTCTCCACCTCCTCGGATGCTGATTGGTCCAGTAGTTCAACATCACTCCCTTAACTCGCTTTTGCTTGGACAAATCCATTTATATTATTTACAGCAATTTATTAGATGATATGACATGATATTACAATGAATAAATAAACATTAACATTTAACATTAAAGATTAAATAAAATTTAATTTTAATTTAATTTAATTTAATAAAAATTAGTTATAATGTCTTAAAAACAGTGTTTAAATGTCCACAGATTACCTAAGGGCCAACATCCATTGAGAACCACCCTTATTTAAAATACATATTCAAGGTAATCACATTGTTAACCGAAGTTTAATTTCGAAGTTCAAAAAATGTGACAAATACCATGGTACTCACTGGTATATCCAAAAACGCATGGCAACCCATGTTCAAAAAACTTGTACCGCAGTAATATTATATTTCAAAGTACCATAGTATTACGAGGAGATTTGTGCTTCACTGAAGAGTGTTTAACTTTTTTCTCCTGCATTCTACTGTTTTTGAACTTTTTTAAAAGTAACGCAAGTAATGTAAATGTACCGCAACAAATTACTTTCCATAAAAAGTAACCAAGTAACGTAATTTGTTACTTTTTAGGCAGTAACGCAAAATTATAATTCTGGATACCATCACTGTGCTATGATTACCAATGTATTCCAAAAGAAACAGCGCCATCTCGTGGAATAACAGTCCTTAAATAATGTGAATAAATCAATTTTCTGATCATTCCGAAGTACTCACACATACCTGAGTACATTTTTTATTTTACACGGGTAAAATAAAACACTGTACACACCTACCCTATACAAACAAATGTTACAATATCCAAATGGACGCGCGTCGCGTCACGTGACGGGGCCGCGCAGTGACGTCACGTTGACATGGAGCCAGTGCTGGTGGCGGACCTTTGGTCACCCGGTTGAGATGGACCAAAGTTTATCCAAACGACAAGAAGTTGACCTCAGATCCCGTTAAAACCGAGATCTAGAAACATTTCCCGTGATCATAAGACGGTAAGACATAAGCGACACACGCGTTCAGAGGACAATATGGAAGAAAAACAGCCGTGTTTTGATAACGCGTTAGCTCGTTTGACCGGTGACTGACTGTTAGACTGTGTGGCGGGTGATGTTTTGACAGCTCATTGATTAATGTACGTAAATTGTAGTCTGAAACGATTATAAACTATCAGTTTTAGTTTCCAAGACATATATGCATTTAGTTGACTCGTAAACATCCGTCTGACGTCTTGCTGATTTTTGTAGCTGCGACACCGTCAGTCAGAAACGCTACGTGACGTCACTTCTGGACTTATTACAGTATAATAACAGTGATGGTGTTTATGTAAACCTATCTGACACCATGGTACGGAAAATTATGTGCCACGAAATTTACATGCTACTCCAAGATGCTGGGACTTGTTTATTTCTGTGGTGTATGTCAAAGTATCATGTTGTTGCCATCTGATATCACCTCTGTACTATGGTAAAACCACAGTGCCTTATTGCATTGCGTTTTTACAAACTATTAAGGCAAGACACCACAGGTGAATAGGGTAAAAATAATACCTACATTGAGACTGAGTCTTCATTTACAAGTTTTCTGAAATGTTCACAAATGCAAACGAGGCATTATCTAAATAAATATGGACTAATTTGCATACATTTCCAGAACAGAAACCTGAACTTTGGATAAAGCCAGGTTCAAAATCATCGTAATTTTGTTGACATATTCGAGTTAAAAGCATTTGCAGAGGTGATTTTGGATTTCTCTTTTTATTATTCTATAGATATTGTCAACAGTGGCGGGAAAAAAAAAGTGAAAAATAAAGTCATAAATCAAGTGAAGGACATATAAACAAACCCTTCACAATATTGATAGGAATAAAACTGTGAAGTTTGTTGTATGCAGGTGAGGTATGCATTGGAAATGTACTGTATGTGATAAGTATTGGGAATCTACAATATTGGGAATGCATATAGATAAAATGTACAAAATGGCCTGTAGTGTCTTACCTTATTAAAAGTGAAACCACAGTTGTTCAACAGTTCCTGTGCTAATTTGTAAACTATTTAAATCATTACCGGTCAATTTATGAAGTGCTTAAAAATCATCATCATTTTTCATGTGGTCAACTAACCCTCTGACAGTATGCTGATGTGAGCTTTTACCATGATGCACTGGCAGGCAGAAGTAAGGCAGAAAATACTGAAGATGGATTAGAGGAATATCAAACCTGTTATAATGACTAATAGTGTATTGGTTTATTGATAAAGCCGTCAGCTCTGCTGCTGGCATCTGTGTGGAACTGATGGATGAATGTTAATCAGGCATCTTGACAGAGTTTAGGCCTTTTAATCGAATATTTCTCACAAAAATGGACTCATCTTCAAGTCATTGAGAGTGAGAATTAAATATAGTCCACAAGATGTACAGTATGGATGACTGTTGTGATACTTTTATGTTCTTATTGGAGTTTGACAGCTCCAGTGCCTTTTAACTTTCATTGTATGGGAAAGAATTATAATGTGGTGGTGGAAAATATCAGCAGAGCAAGTACAAATCTGAACAAGTAGTTCTTATTGATTTCTTATGAACTTGAAGAAGTAAAATGATTTACAACCAGCATTTCATGTTGACATTTACCGTTTTCCCCGTCAAGTTCTGTTTGTTCTCTTTTTTTCATCAGTAGAATGTCATTGGGCTCTTTGTAAATGTCTGTGTGTGTGGACAAACGGATTCCTGTAGTGACTGAGAGATGTGGAAGTCTCTTGAAATTGCATCATCTGTAATCTGCCAAGGATTACTCGAGACTTCTGTTGTGAGATTAGCTGTTACCGCAGACAGAGCGAGGACATGCATCACACACCAGCACTAAACGACATACAGCACTCATCAGGGATAAGATGTGTCAGTGGAGTGCATTTAGTGACAGATCAGCCAGTAAAAGACAGTGGGTTTTGCTGGCTTAGTCAACATGACATCATATCCTGTTTCACTCATAAATTGGGCGCATTACAGAAGTAAAATAGGTTGCGAATGCTGTTACATGTTGATGAAGTGAGCTGACCTTTTTTCCACTATTTCCTTTTATCTCAGGTCATAAGCTCTTGTGATGATGATGAGAATTAACAGAATAAATGTTGATCTATATGCTTATTTGTTTCAGATTCGAGCCACAACAAGTGTTTTTAATGGCTGAACAATGAAGGCTCAACTGCAGATAACAGGTGAGTTTTACAAAAAAATTACATTTTATTTTAAGGTGTCCTTGTTGCAGTGTATTTATACATTTAAGTACTGAGTTATATTAATTAATTAGATGTACTTACTATATGGGTTAGGGTTTGGCTTAGGGTTACTTGCATGTAATCATGCTTAATCATTGTTATTATAATAGTAAGCACGTGTAACGTGTAACAAGGACACCTTAAAATGAAGTGTTACCCAAAAAACTAAATCAGAAGTGGTAAACTTAATTTTATGTTATTGCAGGACTTCACGTTTGTTGGCTGTTTTTTTTGTTTGCCTTATACCCTTAACATTTTGAGATGTCAGCTGTATTGCTATTTGCTGTCTTATCTTCAGATGAATACTTTTAATAAATCTGTGATTATATTTGTCATCTTTTATCAGTTCTGTCCGCTAAGCTGCGGGACAACAAGAAGAACTGGTTTGGGCCCAGTCCTTATGTTGAGGTGTGTGTGGACGGCCAGTCCAAGAAGACGGAGAAATGCACCAACACTCACAGTCCCAAATGGAAACAGTCTCTCACTGTGTAAGAGTGAAATAAATACTGAAATAAGTCACTGCTAAGTTACAGAATGGATCCAGGATCAATGTTTATTTTATTTTTTTATATTCTCCCTCTAAACAAAAATTAATGTTGTTATTCTGACTTTGGCTGTTATTTTTATATTATCAGTTTTCATTTATAAATTTTCTTTTTGAATAATTTTGTTTTGTGTTTGTCATTATATTATTTTTTATATTTTCAAACTTTATTTTAATTTTAGTAGCTTGTGTATGTTAACTTTAGAGCAATATGTCTATTTTTAATTCATATTTATATTTTATTTAATTTTTATACTTCTGTGGTTTGTCATTTTTGTTGTTTTTATTTTATTTATTTTTTGCTTACATTTATTTGTATTTTACTTTTAATAATTTTATTATTTCAAATAAAATGTAGGGCAGTATTTCTCATATTCTTTAAAAGTTTTATTTATTTATTTATTTTAATATTTATGTTTTATTTCAGCTTCATTTCAATTAAGTAAAAAATTGTCATTTTAATAGTTTTAGTTTTAGGCACCGGTAATAACGCTGCTCTGTTGATCATATTCCCTGTAGGATCGTCACCCCTTTCAGCAAGTTAATTTTCCGGGTTTGGAGTCATCAGACACTTAAATCTGACATTTTGCTGGGCATGGCCGCTCTGGAGGTCAGCGAGACCTTAAAAGCCAACAATATGAAGAGTGAGTTTCCATATTCTCCACTTGTGTGAATCTCATTATTTGGAGTCAGGTTTTTTTTATGGTGTGTTACAGTTAGAGTGTTTTTGTTTTTTTTTTCTGTCTTTGTAATGGAGGAAGGCAGGTGAACTGACTCGTAGCACCAAACAAAGAGTCTTTTCAGATACTTTGGTCACATGGGAATCATGTGATCACTCACAGCTAATGTGAGTTACAGAACTGCAGATTGAGTGAATGCAGGGTGTTAAGTGGCCCACAACCAGGTCACCATTTCCTTTTCCTGTGACCTGAAGTGTCACTGTGAGCTTGTTTACCTGAAGCCAGTTTAGCCTTCCAGGTCAGCTTCTGTGAATAGCTTTATATTGCTATTCTTGTGGTAAAACATGCTTGCAAATTGCAGTAGTGATGCCTGATATGTGAACAAATCATTCATGTGAGTCAGTTCTTTTCAGTAAGTCTTTTAAATCAGTTAATAACTCAGTCTGAATGAGTCATTCATGAAATCAGTTCTGAAACAGGATGAATTTTTTAAAACTCATTATTCAGTAAATCCTGGAAACATCATGGAAATGCATTGATCAGTCAGGATGCTGGTGTTAATAATCATTTTTCAGTTTTGTAAGCAGCGTTATGTTAAAAACCATATGTGTATGTATGTGTCTCAGTTTGTGAGGTTGTGCAGACGCTGCAGTTGAGTTCAGACAGAGAGCGCTCAGAGGTGGTTGGAGATCTCTCAGTGTGTCTGGATGGATTGCAGGTGGATCCTGAGACTTTTGCTTCTGAGGAACAAAAGCACAGTTAAGACCTTCTTTATCCCTACAAAACACATTCAGCTTGTTTCCAACAACAGTTTAGAGATTTAGATCCTTTGCTGTTTAAAATAAAGACTTCTCACATGTGCTATTTTGTGTAATGCTTCTCTTCAATCACAGATGCTGTTGTAAATGGAGAATCCAAACTCAACGGGGACATAGCAGGAAGGTAAAGTAAAAATTGCTATGCCATTTCTGAGGGAATATTAACATAATATGTGTAGAAAGAGCTTGAATCTTTCTTCCTTGCTTTTGTTTGTGTTCTTGGTGAAATTAGGTCTCCAGGGAAATCTCTTGACTGCCTACTCAGTGCACTTGACATTTTAGATATCATAATGCATGGTTTATTGATACATAAAAGCTAAAAAAAAAATCCTTTTTCATTTTATCTGCTCTTATATGTTCTAATTACTTTGATTTAAACAAGATGCATAAAAGTTATGGTCAGATTATTGAATGTTAACAGTTGAATTGTGGAAATAAAAAACAGGAATGTTCTAGATGAAATTTAAAAATATATATATTTTTCAGTGTATATGTTGCGCATATATATATATATATATATATATATATATATATATATTTAAGAAAATGTTATATGTTATAAATATAAAAAAAATGATTTTTTTATCATTTTTATTTTAAGTTCAGTAATTTTAGTACTTTATTATTATTTCAGTTAGCTGCTAGTTAATTAATTGTTAGCAGTTACTTTATTTATTTATTAGCATTTAGCTGTAATTTATTTTTTATTTTTATTTTAGTTTAATTCAATTTTAATAAGGTGCATAAATTATGGGCAGGTTATTGAATGTTAGTAGATTAATTGTAGAAAATAAAACTTCTATGTCTTGCTCAAAACAGCAGTGTTCTTTTTTATTATTTCTTTTTAGCTATAATTTATTTATTTATTTATTTCAGTTTAATTCAGTTTCAGCAAAATACACAAAAATGATGGCCAGATTTTTTAATGTTAACTGTTAAATTATGGAATATAAAACTTGTATGTCATGCACATAAAACAGAAATGTTCTAGACATTAAAAATATGTATTTTTTAGCTGTTATCTAAGTTGAAAATCACCTGTTTTTAAGTACCTGAGTAAACCTCAGTCTTTGCACTAATGTAATTTTGACATTTGCATCTGTTTGTCATTGGTCTAGTCGAGATTCCTCCCCATCCAGTGACATCGCTGATGAAGCGCCGCTGCCCAACGGTCACGCAGTGGGAAGTACGGGCTCTGCCTCTCCATCCGCAGGGGCTCTGAGACCACGCCCACCAAGACCCCAGCGGCCACCGCCCGCTTCACCTCATAAACCTACTTCCTCCACAGGTAGGGGACATTATCAAAGGAGTCACATCCTGGTTTTTCATAGCATTGTATTTAGTTGATATGGCTCCTTTAAGGCGAAGTTCCCAAACTATTCACTGTATTGTTTTTTCAGCATCCTCTGCTGGCTCAACTCCCACTCACGGCAGCAGCGTTCCCAGTCCGGAAACGTCTCCACGGGTGTGTGTGAATGGAGAAACGGAGAGTCAGGGGTCAAGCTCAGGTTCAGGGTCAAATCAGGCCCCCAGGGCCAGTCCAACACCGCCCAGAGCTTCACTGATCAGTAACGGCCCTCTTCCTCCTGGGTACGTCATACAATTACAATAAAGAAAAGTCCGGGTTTACTAGCTATATCAAGCTCCCATATGATTCCATGTGAAGTCTTTAATAAGAGCAGATGCATGTCAGAATGAATGGATAAGAATAAAGTCATTTTACATTAATAAGCCTATATGTATTTAGTCTGATATGTTTCCTTTTTGTTTCGTGGTGCTTTTGTGTAGCTGGGAGCAAAGAGTGGATCAGAACGGCCGCGTTTACTACGTGGATCACATTGAGAAAAGAACCACGTGGGAAAGACCAGAACCGCTACCACCAGGGTAACCATGCTGTCTTCTTTAGATAGCACTTTTTAGTTTTACAGATTCATCAATTTGCTGCTTATTCAATTGCATGTCGAATACAAAGAGTGTAAAGTATGTACAGATTATGTTACCTAAATAGATGCCTTTTATGTAAAGCATAAACTTACTGCTGATTTTGGATTAGTATATTTTAAGCGATGACTTTTTTTAATACCATGCTTTTTATTGTTTTTATGCTTTCCAAAGGTTTGTTTTATTTTTTGACCTGTGGCCTTTTAGCTGAATTATTTGTAAGAAAGAAATAAGTATATTTTACCTGTGACCTCTGACCTTTATGCTGAATCTTGCATGATTTTTTTTTTTATATATTTATTTTTAGCTTTCTTTTTGATATAGTTTTAAGTTTAAAATAAATGCTAAACAAGTATAATTTTCCTTTAATAATAATAATAATAATGTTGTCATCAGTAATCATCAAAACTGATCATTGTTCATTTTTAAATACGAATAATAATAGTAATAATATTAACAATAATAGTGTTATTATTAGGATTATTATTATTATTTAAAAATGTATTTTAAATGTAAAAATTGCCAGTGAATAAAAGACAAGGTCAGAAAGTGTCAGTGATGTGCAGTTGTTTAGAGAATCTTGTGTTTTGTGTTAGTTGGGAGCGTCGCTTGGACCCGATGGGTCGTGTGTACTATGTGGATCATATAAACAGAACCACCACATGGCAAAGACCCACAATAGAGTCGGTCCGGAACTACGAGGAGTGGCAGAACCAGCGCAGTCAGCTGCAGGGAGCCATGCAGCGCTTCAACCAGAGATTCATCTATGGAGTGAGTAAATACATAAAATATAATGTACAGGCAGCAAGTTAGACTCTTTTCAAGGGATTTAAAATGGAAGGATTTCCTCTATAACCCGAGCTGTCCTTGCTCTTTCTGTCTGCTCATCTCTTCAGCTCCAAGAACAGCTTGCGCCTACAGCTAATAAAGAGTTTGACCCTCTGGGTCCTCTGCCGCCAGGATGGGGTGAGTCATTTTCATTTTTATGCTGCAGAAAGAGGAAATCACATTTTACCCTCATAATAGAGCAGCTCACGCCGTCTTTTCTTAAACCTGCGTGCGTCTGCTGGTTTTGCCCACAGAGAAACGGACTGACAGTAATAGGAGGATGTATTTTGTGCACCATCCTACAAGATCCACACAATGGGAAGACCCTCGAACGCAAGGGTGCGACACAGTCACAAACCACAGCCAGCGTTATTTTATTAATTATTTACAGACTATTGTTGTTTTTATTAATATTTTGGATTAGCTTTTTTATATTTTATATTTCTTTTTTTTTTTTCTTTTTTTTTGTTATGCATTTTTGTTGGGGATTTTTTTTGTTAATTTCTGTTTCAGTTTACATTTCCATTTAATATTTTTTAATTAATTGCCAAAGCAAAATTTCTAATTTCTGTTCAGTTCTTCGTCTAAAATCTATTTTATTTCGGCTTCATTTTAAATAACAAAATGTGTTTTAATACTTTTAATTCACTATATTAACTCTAAATTGTCTCCTTATTATATATTATTTTTTATTCTTATAAAACTCAACAGAATGAGCTGACATGCAGCATTATGGTTTTATTGTATTTGCTTGAGTTAAATGTTTTTTGTGCGTCAGGTTGTTGAATGAGAAGCCTTTGCCAGAGGGTTGGGAGATGAGGTTTACAGTGGACGGGATTCCCTATTTCGTTGATCACAACAGAAGAACGACAACGTATATTGATCCTCGTACAGGAAAATCTTCCCTGTGAGTCCTTTTAATAGCTTCATATGTAAAGAGAAGGTCTTTTGTGAAAAAAGCAAGACATAGAAGGGTTGTTCTTGTCTTAGGCTACAAATATTTTTACATGGAAATAGAAATATGTCGCAAAAGTCAAATGCTGTTAAATACAATTTAATGCTGTTTTAAATAATGTAGCATTGATGTTTTGGTGCAATGTTACAGTCTGTTTCTATCTTTGTGAATCTGCAGTGAGAACGGCCCTCAGATCACATACGTACGAGACTTTAAAGCCAAAGTGCACTATTTCCGCTTCTGGTGTCAGGTAGGACCTCATATAACTGGCATTGATTAGAAATGCTCATTAAATTACAGATTTTTAGTTGCTTTTCATTAATCTTCAGAACTCTACAAAACCAATCAGGCTTTTTGTTAAAACCTGCTATCGTTCTATCCTTAGGCTTGTAAATGTTTGTTTTTTAGTGTTAAAATCTTCATTGCTGTAAGTTTTAATCAGCAAAAGAACAGAATAAGTGTAGTCTTTTTAATGATTATTTCAGTAGCAGACAGTGCAAAAAACTTTTTGCAATTTTGTCGGTAAAGAGACGTATTTAAAATTTTGAATTTTAAATTCATGTATTATATATAATTAATAATCCTAATAATTAAGAATAATTTGTATAATTAAAACACGACAATTATTAAATGTTATTTTAATAAATAAATTCATTATAAAAGTATTATGCAAAATATTTTTAGGTGTGTTTAAAAAAAAATGTTTTGTAAGTATGCATTAGCATTTGAAAAATGGATGTTTAGACGTGAGTACTTAAAGAGTTTTGAAAATGAATGGCTTATGAAAATAGTACCAAAGCAAACAAAAAGTATTTGCACATGTGTTTTTTTTTTTTAATAAATTTTGTTTTTAATACCAAAGCAACTAGCAATGCCTCAGCACATTAAGATCCACGTCAGTCGCAAAACACTGTTCGAGGACTCGTTTCAGCAGGTAAATGATGCTTTTTCTTGTTCATATTTGACATATTTCTGGTTTACTTGTGTAATCATGTGCCATGCAGAAAAAAGTTAAATGTTTGTGGATTGATTTTTTTTAGATTGTGAGTTGCCACCCGCAAGATCTGAGGCGGAGATTGTGGATTATTTTCCCAGGAGAGGAGGGACTTGACTATGGAGGCGTGGCCAGGTATATTGCATGATTTATTAGTTGATATACGTACACGCTCACACACATACATACAATAATGTTGTGTTTATGTCATAGGGAATGGTTCTTCCTGCTGTCTCACGAGGTCTTGAACCCCATGTACTGTCTGTTCGAATATGCCGGCAAAGACAACTACTGCCTGCAGATTAACCCCGCCTCCTCCATCAACCCTGACCACCTCAAATACTTCAAGTTCATTGGCCGGTTCATCGCTATGGTATGGACTGAACTGGACAGTGGAACTATCGAAGGATCTATTAAATCCAATGAAAGTTTCTGAGTGTTATTTGTGCATTCTCTCTCACACAGGCTCTGTTTCATGGGAAGTTCATAGACACAGGCTTCTCTTTACCTTTTTATAAGCGCATCCTGAACAAACCTCTGGCTCTGAAAGACCTGGAGTCCATTGACCCGGAATTTTACAACTCGCTCATCTGGATCAAGTGAGTGAGAATGAGTTATAGAGACAATAGTGAGGACTTGGGGATTAAAACTGTGATCATTAGGGATATGAATTACCAGCAGATTATGAAGCCCAATTGGTCCTAACTGAAATGTTTTTCTATAGGGATAATAATATAGAGGAATGTGGCTTGGAAATGTTTTTCTCAGTGGATAAGGAGATTTTAGGAGAAGTCACCACGCATGAACTCAAACCTGATGGAGGAAACATTCAGGTGACAGAAGAAAATAAAGAGGAGTATATCAGGTAAAGAGTTCACACACCACAGATGAAATACAGACAATATTTGAATTGAAAATATATTAGTATTTTAATGTAAATATTAAGATATAATTTAACATATTCTATTTATTTAATATTATAGAAAATATTTATATATGCAGTTTACACTTTAAAATGTTTTATTAGAAGTATTATATATAACATATGAAGAGTTTATTTGCAAAAACAGATAACTTTATGATGTTTTTTAAGATGTTTTTATTGTTTTATTGTTAATTAGCTGTATTTTTTTATTTTAATTTTTGTTATTTTTACTTAATCAAAATAACCCAACTGCAGTTTGATTGAGATTTAAGTGAAGTGCACAATGAAAAAACATGATTTTTTGAAAATTGTTAAAAACTGAATTATCTGTTTTTGCTAATGAGCTCTTTATAAATAATTATATGTAAAAAAAATATATATATATATAAATATATTAAATATTTAGATTATATTTAGAAAAAAGTTAGCCACTAGGACTGTAAAAATATCTTATGAAAGTTCAAAGTATTGATTATTTGTTTCTGTTTTACACTTGTGTCTTAAGCATATTTTTAAAAATAATTATAAATGGTATAATAAAATAATCATAACAAACCAAATTTTAGATAGCATGATGCATTGCGTTTTTTTTGTAAAGAATCTTGACAATCAGCATATAGTTTCATCACTATTAGCCATAATATCAGTAAGTGATTGTGAAATCAAACATGTTGCAGGTTGGTTGCTGAGTGGAGGTTGTCCAGAGGAGTTGAGGAACAGACTCAGGCGTTTCTCGAGGGCTTTAATGAGGTCTTGCCGCAGCAGTACCTGCAATACTTTGATGCCAAAGAACTGGAGGTACGAACTATGTTCTGAGGCTTTTGTGTACTAATGCAATATGTTCAAATGCATCACTGACCTTCAAATGTCGCAAGACTTTTTCAGCTGTTTTTTGTGTCTGCTGTTAATATCAGATGTAAAAAAAAGCCATAGTTTCACTAAATGTAAGCGCACTATTTTTGTATGTTCTGAATGTGTAATTATGGTACAGGTGATGCTCTGCGGGATGCAGGAGATCGATCTGGGCGACTGGCAGAGGAACACCATCTACAGACATTACGCTCGCAGCAGCAAACAGATCGTCTGGTTTTGGCAGGTTGGACTAACCAGTAGCTGTTAATCTCACACTTCAGCATCAGACCACTGGTTAAATCAAACCCAGATGTTCATAGATGTGGAGATGCTACCATATTAGTATCAGTGATCCATCGTCTCTTGTCTGTCTTTGTTTAGTTCGTGAAGGAGATCGACAATGAGAAGCGCATGCGTCTGCTGCAGTTTGTGACCGGCACGTGCCGACTTCCTGTCGGGGGATTCGCTGACCTTATGGGTAAGAGTCAAAATTTGAGAGCGTTATGCCAAATCATGCGTACTAACTAAAGCTAAAACTATAAATAGCATTTTTATTATTTGAATTTGGAAAAAATGTTTTTTTTTTTAATTGCTATGGAAATATTTCTCCTTTTCTGATTTACTAAAATAACTAATACTGAAATAAAACTAGATGAAAACTATATAGACATATTTAAAACATTTAAAACTAAAACTGCAAAAATGCAAAACCATAACAAAATTACTATAACTAAAAATGAAAAATATGACAAATAAAAACTAATGTATACAATTAATCAAAACTATAATTCTATCTATAAAATCGTTTGATGGAAAGCAAATAATTAATTAAATCATAAAAATGTAAAAATGTTAAATGAAATAATTTTAAATTAAAAGCAATCAAAATAAAAAGAAAAATTTGCTTACCTGCATGTCTTGTGAACATTCGAAAGTGTTGTTACATTTTTGAAATAATAGCTTAAAAACTTAGGAGAACTTAAAGTAGATATTTAAAAAGTTTTTTAATTCAAATTTAGTATGTAAAATTCATCTAAATAAAATAGTATCTTTCCCTTACAAAGTATAGAAGTAAGTAAATAAAATTTCTTAACATATCGTATTGGTTTACATGCAATGCCAGTTCTTTCTATCGCATTTTACACAATATGTTTTTATTATAAAGTATGTTTTAATTTCTGTAGGGAGCAATGGGCCGCAGAAGTTTTGCATTGAGAAAGTGGGAAAAGAAAACTGGCTGCCGAGGAGCCACACATGGTAAGATCAGAAATCATATTTGACTCTCATAATAGACACTAAACAGCGCTCACTTAAGCCCTGTTAACACTGAGTGCGAGGAAATACACAGATTTCATTAGGATGAGATTAAGAAATAAGCTTTTAAATCATGTTTATGGAATTTTATATAAATAACCAGTTTGTACTTTATTCATTTTGATCAAAAATCACTAAAATGATTACATTCAAATCAAGATGAAATCATTTACTGTTTCAAGGTAAAATGAATTATTCCTATAGGTAATCACACCCAGTCTGCATCATATTTGCTAAATGAAATCCCACTTTTTAAAAATGTGGGCTGCTGATTACAAAAATAGTCTGTTGCACTTGCACTTGCAGGAAAAACACCACAAATACATGATTTCTGTATTCTTTTGAGCCAGATTACAATGTTTGTTCAATTCTCAGTACATTTTCACATGTATGAATGATTCTAAAAACATTATTTTACGTCGAATCCTCATTTCTACTTTTTTCTGAACATTTTTGACATTTGGACTGCTTTGTTATTTTAAGTGCATTAAAGCTGATATTTGTATATAACTTGAAAAATCTAACATTCTTATTTTGTGAAACAGCTGTATGATGTCAGTTTAATCGATACTTTTGAAATCAGCATCATCATCAAAGACCTTTTTGGCCAATCAGGCAAAAGATGCAGGGGTGTGTAATATGCACAAACGCAACTTGATCAGTGTTTTATTTTATTTTTCACCCCACCAGCTTTAACCGTCTGGATCTGCCGCCCTATAAAAGCTACGAGCAGTTAAAGGAGAAGCTGCTGTTTGCCATTGAGGAAACGGAAGGCTTCGGTCAGGAGTGATGCATGCACACCGCAGCGTCTTTAAACGCCTTTCCATGACAACACACATCAGCTTTCACCGTCATATCGAACGCTGCCGCCGCTGCTGCTACTTCAAACTGAGAACGAGTGTTAAACACTCACTATCTGTTAGCTTAGGCTTCCATTTCCCGTTTTCTTACCACCCACTTCATTATTTTACGCTGCCTTAGTCGATGATGGATGCACAGCACTGCAGCCGGATTGAAGATCCGCACACCTCGGCTCACTCTATGCACACTGTGTGATCCTCATATTAACCCGTTAATGACTGCCGCCCGTCTCTACTGTAGTAATGCACATGCAACAGACTTTTCCTCTAGAACTTGAAGTTTGAGTTTGCATGGTATGTGTCTGACTGAGTCTCTACTGTCGTGTGCACATGTAAAAAGGAGTGCAAGATGCAATTTCATACAGTTTTTTAATGCCACTGCGGATCTGTGTGTTCATACAGATACTAAGCATTTGAAGACATGGGTTTACCAATTGAAAAGGGTTGCACTTTATTAGTGAAAGCACTGGCAGAGTGATAACGGCTAATATGAAGCATGCAGCAGATCATATTTCACCTCAGAAATCAAGAGAAATATTATTTTGCATGAAGAAAAGAGTTTAATGAAAATCAAGCACATTTTCTCTTAAAAAATTGACTACTGTAGTGCAAGAAAATCTCATTCTCATTAATGAAAAAAAGAGTTGCAAAGAATGGGTTTCATGTTCTTCATGCAAAATATATATATTTTCGTTTGATTTCAGGTGAGCTGTGAGCTGGAAATGCCCAGTAAGAGTATAAATATGCACATATGGTTGGATAAACATATAGCAATAGCCCAAAATGCCATTTAATGTCATTTCCACATGCCATTATCAAAATATTCACTTTCCCACCAGTCTTCAATTCACAAACCACATGACTGAAGCTATAATGTTCACTGTTTTAGTATGATCAAATTCGCAGCTAGAAATATAGATCTTTTTATACCTTTAATGTGAAAAAAAATCACAAAATGTGCAGGAGGAATTGGTTCAAAACTAAAGAAATGTGCTTTATTTTGGGAAAAAAATCATTTGTGTGTGGTTTAGAGATGTTACAGCATTTGGTTGACACCTTTTGTTGTTATGCTGAAGATTTAACATTGAACTCATGGACTTTCTGTGTATTTCAAAGACTTCTGATTCAGATGCAAAACACAAAACCAGGACTGTAAATACCAAGATACCTAGAATAACTTACCGATGTCAAAAAGGAGTTTCTGGTGTTCAGTTTAATACGGATTTTGAAAGGATATTTCATCATGAATGTGATATGAGTCGTATGCATTTCTTTCCAAAACATGATTTTCTGAAGTATTTGAAAGTGATTTGTTTTCTTCAGTAAATGAGTACATATCATGAATTGAATCGTTTGGGTGCTTGGATCAGCATCTGTTATTTTCATTAGGATGTCTTGCTACACGGCACTTTATTTTAGGTCATATTTTCTAATTGCCAGATTGTTTGATTTAAAGTGAACTGACAAATAAACGTCACTGATGGAAACTGTCCAGCTAAACGCCTCACGTCTGATGTTATGTGTTGTCATGTCTTAAAGCGTTTTGTAGCTCTGAATATATGAAGGCCAGATGAGTGGCTTACCTCTTTATTTTCTTAACACTGTAAATCATGTAACAATTGGCCTGTGATCTACAACACATTAACATCGATTAGGCTGGGTTTAATGATTTGAATTATATTTATTTTTCTTAAGTGAATATGTACAGTTGGATGATTAACCAATTTATTCTCAGCTAAATAAAAAAATAAATACATTAAAATGTGTTGCTTCTTTTATTCTCTAGGCAAGGCAAGGCAAAGTTTGTTTTGTAACAGCACATGTGATACACAATGGTAATTTAAAATGCTTTACATATCAAATAAATCATATTTAATTTAATCATTTAATCATAAAAATAATTGCAACAATAAAAACAAGAAATGTTAACATTTTTAAATGATTTATAAATTGATTTAAAATGAATTAAAACAGTGAAGAATAAAAAAAAACATGCTGTTGGATGGTTTTGATGACTAGAGTAAATAAAAATTCTACTATATTACATTTCCTGCTTCAGTGCTTTAATTCAGAGGGTTATTGGAAAAATGTTATTATAAATATTAATAAAAAAATAATAAATAGTAATAATAAATATTAATATTCATATAATATATATATATATATATATATATATATATATATATATATATATATATATATATATATATATATATATATATTATTTATTTATTTAATTATTTTTCAAATAACCAAGGACAGTTGCTCACAATATAATCCTTACTTAAAATTAAACCAGGCAATATATTAAAACCTAGAGAGAACTATTTAAAGAAATCAAGAACGAATTTTACAAATTATGTGATTTATTCTTGAGTTATATTTTTCCTTCCTTATTTATTCATTTTTTTATTGGATACTATTTTTTAATCAGTTTCGCTTTTATTTAATTAAAAGTGTGATGTTTTTTCTTATAAATATATATAAATTACTTTTTGTAAAAATTACAAGCAAAAGGCGCAAAACCGGACAGTTATATCGTGTTCCGCGTTTCCGGTCGGACTCCTGTCTTGTCGCACTCTTTTCCGCTTCGCCTCCATTAAAAGACTCAGCGGCGGTTCGCGGGTCAATTTTTAAAACTTGTTTGGTAGAATCCGATATAAATCGGAGCCATCCGAACAGCAACCATGGTAAGATTTTATTATTTGATTTATTAGTGTATGATTAAACAATCACCTTAATATTTATGTTGTTTAGTGAAGATTTTGAATTAAAACGGTGTACGTTATCATTACGTTGTTGATACGTAGCGCGAAACAGCTTGCGATTTTGAAAGGGAAAGCGGCCGAAAACTAATTAAATTAGGATTTTTAAACGTGTTAGAAATGGTAGTTTGTTACTGAAACATTTCTGAAACTAAATGCAGAAATCTTTCTCTAAAATCAAGTCTGGAGAATGAATGAGCTCTAATGGTGATCGTCGTTTGTTTGCTCTTGCAGCACCGAGTTCGATTTAAATCATGTTATTATGCCCAATTACATAAGTCTTAATGCAAACTAAGAAATTATATTTTGCTGCGCATTTGTAGGAGTTTTACGTCTATTTTACGTCTATTGTTTACGTTATTTGCCTTCTCCAGTGAGGAAGAATAAAGCTGTTTGGTTATGCAGCGCAATAAGGAAGAAGACTTTTATTTTGGTCACTCATTACTTCCGTCTTGGCCATTAATGTCTTTATTTATATTTTTCTCTTCTAAGAAATAGAATTGCATGCTTCAGATATTCACGTTAAATGTTATATTTATTCTTTCTAAATCAGCCCTCAAGACACAAGGGACAGTAAAAAGCATTGATAAATTGCGTACCTTGAATAGTGTAAATTGCAAAATAAAAGTCCTTATTTTATCTATTACCAGTATTTGCTGGTTGCTGTTCATGTGCTGCTTCTGTAACTTCAATGTTGTTTTAATTCCTCCTTGCTTGTCTTTCAGACGGTCGGTAAGAGCAGTAAGATGTTGCAGCACATCGACTATCGGATGCGCTGTATCCTGCAGGATGGGCGAATCTTTATCGGCACGTTTAAAGCGTTCGACAAACACATGAACCTGATCCTGTGTGATTGTGATGAGTTCAGAAAGATCAAGTAAGTCCTTGTGAACCTCAGACTCAGTCCATTATTAATGTTCATATTTTACAATCAATATTTACATTCTATGTCCTTCACAGACCCAAGAACTCCAAGCAGCCAGAGCGAGAGGAGAAAAGGGTTTTGGGTCTAGTTTTGCTCAGAGGAGAGAATCTGGTTTCAATGACTGTGGAAGGACCCCCTCCTAAAGACGTGAGTCCACTTTCTGGGTCTTTTGAATGGTTTGTTGTTGTAAAGGTGGAGAATGACGTGCTGTATTTGTGTCTGGTCGCAGACTGGCATCGCCCGTGTGCCGCTGGCAGGAGTGGCTGGAGGTCCAGGTGTCGGCAGGGCTGCAGGTCGAGGTGTTCCCGCTGGAGCTCCAATGGCACAGGCTCCTGCTGGACTTGCTGGGCCTGTAAGGGGAGTTGGTGGCCCATCACAGCAGGTACAGAATTTAAATGCAGTTTATCTGCCCTTTTTGTTTTTTTTTTTTGTTTTTTTTTTTTGTTTTTTTTTTTGTTTTGTTTTTTTTTCCCCTCCTCCTCCTGGATAAATTGTGACTTTAGTTTTTCTCTTGTAAATTATGGGTCATTGTTTCAGAGTTTTCAAACTTTTCACACAATTTAATACAATTAATTCAATTTGCTAATGTGTAAATCAAAAAATAAAAAAAAAAAAAAAAAAAAAAAAAAATCTGAGAAATTAGTCAGTGTAATACAACAATTCCAGAACTGTTTAAAGGAGAGCAATCAAGACTGGGCTTTACAAATTTTTTTGTATAGTAGTCAATGTTTGAAGTGGGTCAAAAAAAGTTCATCAGAGTTGTCCTAAGACAAGAATAGTTGTTGCTTTGGTTTTAGGATGACTTTGGAATGTTTTGATCCACTTTAAAAGTAGACTTTTTCTTAACCAAAATTCTTTTGGTTATTTATTTTTTTTATATTGTTCATAATTTAATAATTTATGAACATAATATTTATAATCATCACTAAACTGTATTTATTTTATGCTATCGTTTTAATATTAAGCGGTATGCTCAGTAAGGTACTTTAGTAAGATTTTACCAGAAAATGTTTTTTATATATATATAATATAATATAATATTATATATATATATATATATATATATATATATATATATATATATATATATATATATATATATATATATATATATATATATATATATTTATATATTTATTTATTTTTAATAATATTTGGGTTCTTTTTTTTATATTATTATTTTTTTTATATTATTTATTACTATTTATTTATTTTTTAAACAGTTTTTGATATGAAAGTAGCCTTAGATGCTGACATGGCGTTAAATTGATAACTAAAAAAAGTAATATAGTAATTTTATTACTGTTTAAAATGTTGTGTTTTTTTTTTTTTTTTTTTTTTTTTTTTTTTTGCATTTTTGTTGTTTTGTGCTATTTGAATATAAACAAAACTGGTTCTTTTTGTATAAAGCATTTGTCTCTTTCTCTCAGGTCATGACCCCTCAGGGACGAGGCACGGTTGCGGCTGCCGCTGCGGGTGCCAGTATAGCTGGAGCACCCACACAGTATCCTCCAGGCCGGGGTGGACCTCCTCCTCCGATGGGCAGAGGAGCACCTCCTCCAGGTGAGCGTCTCTCTCTTTATCGTTCCATTATGCTGTGTTTCTGACTGCTGTGCTGATTCAGCAGCTTTGATGACATCAATGTTTTCTGAGTCTGATGACGAGTCCGCTTGAGTGGTAGCAGGATTACGCTGAGCTCAGAATCACATGGCTGTGTAACGAATACTCATCCTGCTGCACGATGGTTAACGTTCACCCTCGTGCTCACATTTCTCTTTGCCACAGGTATGATGGGTCCTCCTCCAGGCATGCGGCCGCCCATGGGACCGCCGATGGGAATGCCGCCTGGCCGTGGCGCTCCGATGGGAATGCCTCCTCCTGGCATGAGGCCACCACCACCTGGAATGAGAGGTAAGGCCTGTTCCCTTGGTTTAAATGGATCTGATTTAAATGCATAAATGCAAATGTTCCCTTTTCTGTCTGATTTTAATTCCTCTCTCGTGTTTCACCAGGTCCTCCTCCTCCAGGCATGCGTCCTCCCAGACCTTAAACCGCCGCGCTGGACTGAGATGTCTAAAATGCATCTTTTCCTTGTATAGGAAAGTTTGGCTGCAAGTTCTTGTATAGTTTGTTTTTTGTATTTTGTCATTCCTTTCCTTTTTTTTTTAAAATAAAGCGTCTAATTGACAGTTATGTTTTAATATGACTCCTGTGTTTTGCTTTTAGTTGATACCAATTAGACATCCAGTACACCATATCCTGAGCTGGTTTGACTTTATTCTGATGTAGATAGATGGAAAAAAATGCATTAGTATTTCAGTGTTTCTACAAAGCATCACTCCTTGAACTTTTTTTTATTTTTTTTTTTATTTTTTTTATTTTTTTTTATATAAATGGTGTGTCATTGGCATTTCTATGAATGGTATAATTTGTACATTTAGCCTCTTGTAGAATGTATAGTGATGCAATGACACATTTTGGTGCTGCATATAGTTAACTTAGAGACCCACCTTTTTATTCAAGAACTGAGTTTTCTGGAAAAAATGCCATATTCCTTCCGTTTGGTAATGTGGTGTTTTGCCAGCACTTTATGGCCTATGCATACTAGCTTGCTTGCTTGATTTGTTAGTTGCATGCATTTCTGTCAGATCAG
The DNA here is from genome assembly GCA_036247105.1 of Cirrhinus mrigala. NCBI lineage: Eukaryota > Metazoa > Chordata > Actinopteri > Cypriniformes > Cyprinidae > Cirrhinus > Cirrhinus mrigala. Next base: position 34,547,900 of record CM070012.1, on the reverse strand, counting down.
ATTTCTGTCATATGGCCAAAAATAAATGCAAAACAAACGAACCAAAAAAAGAAGCTTTTTTGCGTAGTTGTGTTTGAGACATGAAAACTGTAACCATGTATCTTACAAGGTAATGTGATGTAACCTTGCTCTCACTTGACATGTTTATGAAATCATATTTTATTTTTATATATATATATATATATATCTCAAAGTCAACTTTGTCAATTTTGCCATATGTGCCAGACATACAGAGAGTTGAAATGGTGTTACTCTTAGACCCCAGGTGCATACATGTGACATTTAAATACAAAAAGTACAGTTTTAAAGATGCAAATAAATACAATTATGCATATAATATATAGAATATATAGAAATATTGTGCAAAAAGAGCTTATGATTGTAATAAAGTGACATAGTCTTTAGAGGTAGTCTGAGGGTAGTAATTGAGTAGTATGAGGTAGTTAGCGGAGCACCAATACTACACAAAGTGACTGGTGCCGGTCGGTGGGGGGTGTGTGTGTGAGTGAGTGTTTGTGTGTGTCCCAGATCAGGAATATCGTGGGGCAGGGCTGGGAGAGAGTTTAGCTTCCTGATGGCCTGATGGGTGTCACAGTACAGGAAGTTTGTGGGGCAGAAGAGGGGAGTGGAGGCAGAGCCGGGAGAGAGTTTAGCTTCCTGACAGCCTGATGGAAGAAGCTGTCCTTCAGTCTGCTGGTCCTGGCCTGGAGACTCCGCAGTCTCCTCCCTGATGGCAGCAGGCTGAAGAAGCCTATACATATATATATATTACATATGTGTGTGACACTGGACCACGAAACCAGTCGTAAGGGTCATTTTTTTTTTTTTAAATTGAGATTTATACATTATCTGAAAGCCAAAGCTTTCCACTGATGTATGGTTTGTTAGAATAGGACAATATTTGTTTGTGATACAACTATTTGAAAATCTGGAATCTGAAGATGCAAAAAAAAATATTGAGAAAATCACCTTTAAAGTTGTCCAAATGAAATTCTTCACAATGCATACTACTAATAAAAAATTAAGTTTTGATATATTTACGGTAGGAAATTTACAAAATATCTTCATAGAATCATTACTTAATATCATAATGATTTTTTGCATAAAAGAAAAATCAATTATTTTGACCCATACAATGTATTGTTGGCTTTTTTCCCCCTCCCAGGTTGTAAAATAAGGCTTGGGAGTCCAAACACTATCAAAATGTTTTCTCTGAAAGGACAGCTGTGATAAACTTTTTTTTTTTTTTTTTTTAACGTCATATTTTGTGTTCAGAGACTGTTTATTGTGGAGGCAGTCATCTGCAGTCTCAACTGACTTCATATAATATATTGTATTATTGTAATTTTGTGCAAAATTTTCCATTTCACAACGCTTTATCTAAAAAAAGGAATATTACAGACGTCCGCATCACTAGTCTCGTCCTCCGCGCCTCTAGGTGTCAGTGTGGTTTCATGAGGCCGCCGCAGCCACTAAATAACAACGTGTGAGAATGACGCAGATCCGCTGCTTCAGCTACACACGTGTGTAAATGAGTTTTTAACGTTGGTAGTGTGTCAAACGGACACAGTTTTATGTTTCTGATATATTTATGTATGTATAAGTGAATATATACACTATATATATAATTATTAATAATAGTTATTAATCATCTGTTGTTATTTAACAACGAATCTGTGAACGTTATTTTGTGAGTGCAGCACAAACATGTTTTCAGATCTGGATCTGATCGGAACTATTGATGATAATGATGATGTGCCTGAGGAGCCGGACTCAGCGTCTGACGATGAAGCCGTAAGTTCAGGAAAATATTGTCACTATGTTTTCTCCCCCGTACCACGGTAATACTATGATTTGAGCGCTGATTAAGGTGTAGCATTACGATACTATGCTTTCTGGGGATGTAATGTGGTAGTACTAAGTTTTAAACCTCATACTATGGTAATACCACGTTTTGTGATTTGCATTGTGCTAATAATATGTTATTTAGTGATATACCACAGTGGTATGGTAATACCATGTGTTTTGATGTGCATCATAATAATGCTATGCTATCTGTTCATATACTGTATCAAAATATTGTGTTTTGAGCCTCGTGCGATGGTAATTTAATATTTTGCATACCAGAGTAATGCTGTTTTGGAACTTGTACCACAGTGATACCGTGTGTTTTAGTTAAAGAAATGAATACTTTTATTCATCAAGGATGCTTTAAATTTATCAAAAGTGATGATAAAGACATTTATAATGTTACAAAAGATTTCTATTTCAGATAAAGGCTGCTCTTCTGAACTTTCTATTTAGCAAAGAAACCTGAAAAAAGTTCTACTCGGCTGTTTTCAACACAATAATAATAATAAAATGTTTTTTAAACAGCAAATCAGAATATTAGAATGATTTCTGAAGGATCATGTGACACGAGTAATGATGCTAAAAATTCAGCATTGAATCACAGGAATAAATTACATTTTAAAATGTATTCAAATAGAAAACAGTTATTTTAAACAGTAAAAATATTTCTGAATGTTACTGTTTTTGTTGTACTTTGGATCAAATAAATGCAGGGTTGGTAAGCAGAAGAGGCTTTTTATTTAAAAAACATTAAAGATTTTACTGTCCAAAACTTTTGACTGGTAGTGTACAAATACTACCTTTTATTTTATTTTATTTTATTTATTTATTTATTTATTTTTCTGATATTACTGTAGTATGTTGAACATGTACCATGCTTTTCTTGGAAGCACCTTGGTGCACTGTATAAATACCATGGCATGTGAGTGGTGTATTTTGAAGTGCTGTAGTATTACCATCTGATGGCATCACTGCACTATGGTAAGGATGTTATAGTGAGATGATGTTGGTGTGTATCATCAGGACCAGCCCATCGTGTTGAGTAAGGAGAAGCGCGCTCTGAAGGGCCGCAACAATGGAGACTTCAGCGCTGATTTTGAGTTCGGCGAGCGGGACGGGCTGTACAGTGAGGACTGGGCCATGGCAGACGTGATGGCGCAGCTCAAAAAGAGGGTATGTTGAATTCTCAGATCACAGCTCTGGATTCTACCAGGCAGTTGGTCATGTTGAATAATTTTCATCCTTCCTTTCACTTTTTCCAGAGAGCACCCACAACCCTGGACGAAAAGATTGAGAAAGTGCGGAAAAAGCGCAAAATTGAGGTAAGACAATGTGTGCAACATTTTAAAAGTTATTCAAATGGAAAGCAGTTTATCTGCGTTGTAAAAATATTTCACACTATTACTGTTTACTGTATTTTTGATCAAATAAAGGCAGCCTTGGCAGGCAGACAATTTTTAATGTTTTTGAAAGAAGTTTCTTTCGTAGTTTGGAAATGTTACCTGAAGTCTCTTGAGTGATTTCTGAAGGATCATGTGACACTGAAGACTAGAGTAATGATGATGAAAATTCAGCTTTGCATCACAGCAATAAATTACATTTTACAATGTATACACATTTTCCATTGTAAAAATACTTCAGAATATTACTGTTTTTACTTTATTGATCATATAAATGCAGCCTTGATAAACAGAAGAGACTTCTTTCAGAACATAAAAATTTTCCAAAAATATTTTGTTCTATGTTATTCTTATGTAATTTTTATTTTTGTGCATGCAACAAATTAACATTACAATAGAATTAAAATATTTCTGACGTGTGTTTTGCAGGAGAAAAAAGAAAGCAAGAAAACAGAAGCTTCAGCCTCTGAACTGGAAAACGACAATGATGATGAAGAGGATGATAAGGAAGAAGATGAAAATGACAATGATGAAGAATCCGGTGGAGATGATGATAATGATAATGAAGAGGTGGATGAAGATGAGTTCACGTCAGGTGATGAAGAGGTGCTCAAAAAAGCAGGTGTGTGTTAACAGTCAATCAAAACACCCTTTATTATTGTTCTTTATGGACAAATTTGATATTTCATATTCTTTTGTTTCTTCTAGACACTTTGAGAGAAAAACAGAAGAAAGGCAAGAAGAAAACAGCAGAAACTGTAAGTATGGATCAGTTTTCTTGAGCTGCCGTTGTTGTTTATGATATAAACTGATTCTGTATTATATATGAGTGAGGTTGGATCAGTGTTTTACTCCTCCTTCCAGCCTGAAGCCTTTTTTGAAGACGCCTCGCAGTATGATGAGAATCTCACCTTCCAGGATATGAATCTGTCCAGACCTTTACTGAAGGTGAGACTGACGTCACATTCATCATAAAAATACTGTATACACAGAGGATTGATAAAACTAAAACTCAATGTTTTTCTGCCTTTTACATTCTTTGTATCATGTTTATTTCTTTGCTCTTAAATTACCTTTTCATTTTCTGAAAGTAACAGCATTTCAGTACATTTTTTTTTTTTTTTATTTTAAAAGTGTAGGCTCAGATATTTAGATAATTTCAGATAATGTAGTTTTAATATATATTCACTAATATATAGTAATCTTGTAATGTTAGTGATCATTTTTGAGTGGTTCTCAATCTTTACTGACATTTTTGACCTAGTAATGTTAGTTTAGGCTGCAATGTAAAGAATTACTTTAGCTTGTACAAGTGCTTTAAGGATGATGACCTGGAGAATTTCTTGAGATAAATACACATGCATGTCGTGAATGAAAAAAACTGACCACTTTTGCATTGCATTTTTAATGTTTTAGTAGTCTGTGATCTGCTGAGAAACAATTTGCATCCAAGTAAAACCGTGCATTAAACATTGTACCGTATGATGTATTGTGAGCCTTTAGTAGGGTATACACAGTGTTTCTGAAGAGTTTGAAGCCTATATGTTTGTTTTCTTTGTGTTTTGCTCAGGCCATCACTACTATGGGCTTTAAGCAGCCCACTCCTATTCAGAAAGCCTGCGTCCCTGTGGGGCTGCTGGGAAAAGACATCTGTGCTTGTGCCGCCACTGGCACTGGTGAGTATGAATATGGGATACTTTGTATTTTAATGAACGAGAAGCTGAGGTTGTAAATGAGTGTCTATGTGAGGCATTTAGATGACTCTCTGTGTCTCGTCTGTTGTGTGGCACAGGTAAGACGGCGGCCTTTATGTTGCCCGTCCTGGAGCGTCTGATCTACAAGCCGAGAGAGACGCAGGTGACGCGTGTGCTAGTTCTGGTGCCAACCAGAGAGCTGGGCATCCAGGTGCACACTGTCGCCCGCCAGCTGGCACAGTTCACCAACATCAGCACATGCCTGGCAGTGGGTAAGAGCAGTGCTACTTTTATAATATTATTTATTTACTGTAGTATGTATTCATATTTTGAATTGGCTTGTATATGTGTGTGTGTGTGTGTGTGTGTATATATATATATATATATATATATATATATATATATATATATATATATATATATATATATATATATATATATATATATATATATATAGTGAGAAAGAGAGAGAGAATCTAACAATTTAATATAAAATTTGATGTATTTACGGTAGGAAATGTACAAAATATTTTCATGGAACATGATCTTTACTTAATATCCTAATGCTTTTTGGCATAAAAGAAAAATCAATAGTTTTGACCTATACAGTGTATTTTTGTCTATTGCTACAAATATACCCGTGATACTTAAGTCTGGTTTTGTGGTCCAGGGTCACAATTATGTGCTTTTGGCATGTTTATGTTTTATATATTGTCTTAAATTTTAGTACTTCATCCTAAACTGTTTTTTTTTGTGTGTGTGCGCTTTTGGCATTTTTATTTTATTTTTATTTTATATATAATTTTTAATGTTTCTGTTTAGCTTAATTTTTTTATTTATTAATTTTTTTTATTTATTTCCATCTGTCTTTAGTTGCCAGGTGAACCTTTTAATTAAAATTTTCATCTATTTATTTTAGCTTTATTTATTTTGAAAGAATTTTAAAATGTTTTAGTATCTTTAAGTATTAGTAATTATGTGTTTTTGTCTTTTTTATTTTTTTAATATTTTACATGCTAATTTGTATATAATAATAATAATTTTATATGCTAATTTGTTTTATTAGGGTTTTTTTTTTTTTTTTTTTTTCACAATTTTTTCACCAATCTCTCTATTCAATAAAAATTCAATTCAAACTAGTTTTAGTTAAAAATAACTGCACAGGTTAGGAGTGGATCTGTTGCTTCAGTTCTGTCTTTCTCGAGCGGTTCTTTGTCATTGCATTAAAATAAGACATTTGTAGGTTTTGAAATAGAATGAAGCAATGGATGTACTGTTGGAAAGGAAAACACTAAGTATTGTGACAAGTTTGTGACACGTCTGTCAGGTGGGTTGGACCTGAAGTCTCAGGAGGCGGCGCTGAGGGCGGGGCCAGACGTCCTGATCGCCACACCGGGACGTCTGATCGACCACTTACACAACACGCCGTCATTTGAGCTCAGTCAGATCGAGATCCTCATCCTGGACGAGGCCGACAGGTGAGAGACAAACGTTTAGAACTACAGCTGAGACTTCCTCAAAGTGTGCCCATTTGTTCAGACATGTGTCTTTGACTCAGGATGTTGGACGAGTACTTTGAGGAGCAGATGAAGGAGATCATCAGGATGTGCTCCTATCAGAGACAGACCATGCTTTTCTCAGCCACCATGAGTGAGGAGGTGATGCTGCTGACCTTCAGCTTTACTTCAACTTTATTTGATTTCAGCTCAGTCATTGTTGAAGGATGCTTTATGTATCCACTTTTCAAGTCTGATTATGTTATGCATGTAATAAAGACATAGATAGATATGAATAATATATACAAAAATGCAATTAAAAAATTAATAAATGCATCAAAATGAATACATGAAATAATTTCTAAATAAATATCTAAAATAAATACTTCAATAGAAAACATGAATGAATGCTTAAGTTAGGAAATGCATAAAGTAAAAATACCATAAAACCACATTTTCTAATTTTTTAAAAATTTCTTTGCTGGCAGAAACAATTGAGATCCAAACAGTGGCTCAAAAAAAAAAAAAAGTAAAAAGTTAAAAAAGTGAATCAAAACAAATAAAAATGTCAAAATAAAAAAAAAAATATATATATATATTAAATGCATTAAAGGATACATTATACATTATTTACCAAAAAAAAAAAAAAAAAGAACTATGAATTACATAAAATAATTACTTTTTATACAAACAATTTCTTTACTGACAAAAAAAAAAAAACCAAAAACAGTTAAAATCCTCTTATTTTGCTATACAAAAAAAAAAAAAGAAAAAAGTAATTCCGTTCCAATCTCTGGATGCACTAGAGATCATATCAGTATCACACCGTTCTGTTGTTATTTTATTTTTTGGTGTCAATTTGATTAGGCCAAAATTAGCAATAGATGAAATCAATTGTTATATTTTAACAATTTGCACAGTAATTTGTGCTTGTAGACAAAACATATTAGCCATCACATGGATTGTATCCCATATGTATAATTTTTGGCTATAACTGTTAGTACAGTGAACATATTTATATGAGTGTGTGTGTTGTTATTTTCCTACAGGTGAAAGATCTGGCCTCTGTGTCGCTGAAGCAGCCGGTGAGGATCTTTGTGAACAGTAATACAGATGTGGCACCGTATCTCAGACAAGAGTTTGTGAGGATCAGACCGAACAAAGAAGGAGACAGAGAGGCTATAGTCGCAGGTAAGTTGCCCTAATGAGTGGCCTTGTTAGTCTGCTGTCTACATAGGGTATTCTGACTGATTTCAAGTGTTTTTTCATCAATAGTTATAGATTCCAGTAGAGTTTGGCATTAGTGTGTTTTTCTAATAAGCACAAAATAAGCATAATCACACATAAATGTGCCTTTTTTTATATTATTCAACTATTTAAAATCAAAATATAAAAAAAAAAAAAAATTATTTGTAATGTACCTTTAATTTGAAACTGTCCACCATCTTTGAAGGAAATTATTTTAGCTAATTGCAGTCAGTGTTATTTTAGTATTAGTGTTATTATAGTATTATTTTTAGTATACAACTATAGTGATTGGTATTCTTTTAAAATAGCTTTAGTAATCAGTTGCGAAAGCCAGTTCTTATCTAAAATGTAAATTTAATTTAAAGTCCAAATATTTTTAATAGATTTGGTTTTGAACAATAACAACACTGGACATTGGAGAGCATTGTGGCATTGCATATCAATGAAGGATGCATGCAATATTGGCTTTGATTTTGACTAAAAATGAGGTATTTAAATGTAAGAAAAAAAATTGGGAAGAGTCCAGATTGTTCTTGGACTGCATTTCATTCTGAAACGCTTGTATTAAATCCAGTTACTGTCCTCGGTCCGCAGCTCTCTTGACCAGGACGTTTCAGGATCACGTGATGCTCTTCACTCAGACGAAAAAGCAGGCTCACCGCATGCACATCCTGCTAGGATTGATGGGGTTAAAGGTCGGCGAGCTTCACGGAAACCTGTCGCAGACGCAGAGATTGGAGAGTCTGAGGTGAGTTTCATGCAATAATAAAACAAATATTTGACTTTGATAAGTCGCCACATGAAAGACACCTTTGTGTTTCAGGCGTTTCAAGGATGAGCAGATTGATATTTTAGTGGCTACAGATGTGGCTGCCAGAGGTCTGGATATAGAGGGAGTGAAAACTGTGAGTTCTTATCAGTCTGCACATAATATCTGTGTTAATAAACACATGAGTATCAAAGAACAGTGAATGCATTCATGTTTGCAGGTGATAAACTTCACTATGCCCAACACAGTGAAGCATTACGTGCACAGGGTCGGACGAACGGCTCGTGCGGGGAAAGTGGGCCGATCCGTGTCTCTCGTGGGTGAGACTGAGAGGAAGATGCTGAAAGAGATCGTTAAAAAAGCCAAAACAACCGTCAAAGCTCGAGTCGTTCCTCAAGGTAGAGATGTTTGCTCTCGTCTCGAGTAAGACCTACTCACAATTATATTCAAATTTATAACACATCTTCTTATTTCTGATTATTCTGTCAAAAAGATTCCTAAAACTGTCTGATTCTTTGCACGTCAGCCTAAATCCAGGGTTTCTGCTGGTCTTGAAAAGGTTTTAATGTTTTAATTTGTTTTTCCACAATTTAAAGCCTTAAAAAGGTATTAAATTGGAGCAGAAAGTCTTAAATTCAAGTGCATAAGTTGCATTTATTGCTAAAAATGAATACATTTTTTCTTGTTTTTTTTTAATACAAACATCTAAACATCCTTAAATCAACATACATTTACTTGAGATGCAAAATTATAGTCTTTTTTTTCCTGAGAAATTGAACAAAATTAAGTTTAAAATAGGAAGAAATATGTCAATGGGGTATGAAAATTTGCTTCCCTTTGAATTAAGTTGTTTTTTCTCACTCTCTTGGCAGATATGTTATTTTTTTTAATCATAAATCACTTAATTTTGAGCAACTTCTCATAAAAGAGAAACTCTTAATTTATGTAATTTTGTTTCTAAAGGGGAATATAACTTGATTTAAGAGTCATGAGACATTTGCACTGGAAAACAAGACAAAAATTAGTAAGGAAGAGCATCAATTTATGTATTTATTTATTTATATTTTTTTAATGAGCTCAGTACATTAAAAGTCATTTCTATTTTCAATTTTCTTTCTTTCTTTTCTTCTTATTTTTTTGTAGAAAGATTTAAAAATTAATGAAGATTGGTTGGAAGTTTTGCTAACGCAGCTCATTGTATTCCTTAAAATGTCCTTACTTGATCTTAAAAAGGTCTTAAAGTCTTACATTTGTCTTCATAAAACCTGCAGAAACCCTGTAAATCAAAATGATTTTAAAAAAAAATTGCTGTTAATGACGATTACTCCATTAATGAAGTGTGTGTTTCTGGACGTCTCTCAGAGGTCATCCTGAAGTTTCGGGATCTGATTGAGAAGTTGGAGAAGGACGTGTATGCGGTGTTACGCTTGGAGAAGGAGGAAAAGGAAATGGTTCATTCAGAAGCCCAGGTCTGAAATATTCACTTACATCATGAGTGATGAAACGCACTTAGTTAACCGTAGTAAACCATATGTGTGTGTTTCATCTTTCTGTCGGGTTCCAGATCAGTTCAGCTCAGAAGAGGTTAACGCAGAGTGCAGACGAAAAACAGGCACCCCGGACGTGGTTCCAAACGCATGAGGAGAGAAAGAAAGACCGGAGTGAGTTGAATTTGTGATCTTTCATGAAAATCAAATCTTGGGGGGGATAAACAAAGCTGCATTTATTTGATCAAACATACAGTAAAATTGTGAAATATTATTATAATTTAAAATGGCAGTTTTCTATATGAATATCTGTTAAAATGCAATTTATTTTTATGAGCTAATACTGAATTTTCAGCATCATTACTACAGTCTTCAGTGTCACGTGATCCTTCAGAAATCATTCTAATATGCTGATTTGCTGCTCAAGAAACATTTCTGATTATTATCAATGATGAAAACAGCTGTGCTGCACAATATTTTTGTAAAAACTGTGATGCATTTTAATTTTCAAAGTTATTTGAATAGAAGGTTCAAAAGAACAGCATTTGTTTTAAAGTAGAAATCTTCTGCGACATTATAAATGTCTTCACTGTAACTTTTTATCAATTTAATGCATCCTTGATGAATAAAAGTGTTAATTTCTTCCAAACAAATAAAACAAATCTTACTGACTCCAAACTGTTGGACATGAGTGAACACATAGAAGTGTGACAATTTAATCCACTTGTCATTAACACATTAACCTCAGATTTGTAATAAATTCTCATTCTTTATGATTCAGTAATGTTTGTGTGTATCTTTACATTATGGAATTGTTTTAAGTCTCATCCTTCATTTTCATTTCTTTGTTCCTTGTCAAAGTGGCAAAAGCACTGCAAGATTTTGATTTGGCTCTGAGAGGAAAGAAAAAACGTGCACAGTTCCTGAAACAGGGCAAGAAGAAAGAGTTAACGGTAAGATTATTTCATCATATTTTGCTTTATGCTTTTATGACCTGCCTTTGTTCATCACTGTAGCATCTGAAATAAAATTTGCTCTTTGTATTGAATCCACTCAATCAGCACTATATGAAGCATCAGATGTTTTTTTTGTATTTTAATGCTTAAGGCATGTGTTTTTGTACCCAGGCGGAGGAGAGAGCTCAGTTCGAGGTGCTGAAGTCTCAGATGTACGCTGAACGAGTGGCCAAACGTGAACGCAAGCAGAAGAGAGCCAGAGCCATTCCAGAAGACGAACCGGTGAAGAAAGGTCAGCAAATAAACGCTTTTAAACCCGATCGTTTGAACATGTGTATTTAAATTGACTTGGATTCAAATTCCGACTTTCTTCCTTTAGTTATCAAAGACAAGGGTGGCAAAAAGCAGTCTGTGTTTGATAAGGAGCTCACAAACACCAGCAAGAAAACTCTGAAGCAGTACAGAGCGGGGTGTGTGTCGTTACATGTGATACTGAAGAGAATGTAGGCTTTGTATTCTTGTCTCTGAGTCTAACAGTGAATTACTCTGTCTAGGCCGTCCTTCGAGGACAGGAAGAGACTCGGCATTCCGAACAAGAAAGGAGGACACTTCAAGTCAAAGGCCAGGTAGGATTTATTACAATCAACCTCCTAAAACACATTTTATTAAATGTGTACTTTTCATGCATCTAGGGGAAAAGAAAAAAAACACACAAAACCTTTTTAGAAATTAAAATTTCATTTAACAGAGCATTGTCAGTGGTAACAGATTTTTTTAACACAATTTTTTTTATTGAAAAAAAAAGAAAATGCATTTGTTGGGAATTATGGATGGATTTAAATGACTTTAATATGTAAAAAGATTAAATACATAATTTAATGTTGCAGTAAGTATATAAATGTACATGTAAGCAGAAATAAGATGTGGAATGCATTTAATATTTCATGTAGAGTAGAAAAGGATGCACAACACTACCTGAAATACATCCTATACTGAAAAAACTCATGAAATGAAATGTTGCGGACAGCATAAAGCAACAAGTCAATATATCATTAAATAATTAAATGCATCATAATCGTTTTTATAGGTGCAAAAAAAAATAATAAAAAGATTGTAAAAATATATTTTTGTATTATTTATAAAATGTTTATTTTGAGCTTGCATTTCATTGTGCTTCTATTCATTTATTGCTACTTTTCTTTATGTACGTTACATAACATTAACATCTAGTCATTTAGCTGACGATTTTATCCAAAGCAACTTACAAATGAGGACAATAGAAGCAATTAAAACCAACAAAAGAGCAATTAGATGTAAGTGCTATGACATGTCTCGGTTAGCCTAATGCAGTACATGTAGCGTTTTTTTTTTTTTTTTTTTTTTTTTTTTGTATAATAAATAAAAAGAAAACAAGCAGATAGAATAGAAAAAGAATAGGGAACGCTAGTGTTAGAGGGTCATTTTTTTATAATAAATAAAAAGAAAACAAGTAGATAGAACAGAAAAAGAATAGAATCATCATAACAGTAATATAATTATAATAATATATTTAATTTAATTCCTGCAAAGAGAATAACCATTTTTTTCCAAGTTTACATGCACGGAGTGTGATTAGGAAAAAGGATTTTTAAATATTTTGTAAAAATATAAAAACAAATTAGATATTTGTGTATATGTGTGGAATTCATGTACTCCTAAATAATAGCAAACATGTTTGAAATAGCTTCAAAGTAAGAACAAAATCTGTATTTTAGATGCATTTTGAGTGAAATGAGTGAATGGTGTGAGCATAATTTTGCCTGCTTTGTCTCAATTCTTTTGTATTTCTTTGCAGATACAGAAGAAAGTGAAGCCATGCCTGATGCATACGAAGCAAAACTTCAGCGTAATATTAGCCTCTTTATCATTTTATCATCATCCTCCCTCCAAACCCTTCCCCAACATAAACCCTTCAAATAAAAAACTACAAACAAAAACCTGTATTTCTGTTTGTCCATGCATTTGTCATAGTAGAGCAGAGTAAATATGAATTAATGGCTAATGAGTTTCGGAAATAAGATTAATTTCCCTTTAATTAAGCCAAATGATTCCTGCAGAGTGAGATGATTTGAAGGTTCTGTAAGAGATCAACCAGCTGTCTGTAATATTCATGACACCCGCTTTACAGCCCACCTGAAATAATGAACCGGTGTCCATGACTGGTAACTCCTTAATCAGCCAACCTTAAAAATAATGCAGAGAGAAGCCCTCCCTGGCACCATAAAAAAAAAAAAAAAAATTAATGAAGCTCTCACAGTATTCTGCACAGTAAAGATGCATAATATAATAAAATTGGATGTTTTTTATATTTAATTTTTAATAAGAATTTTTAATCCATTTTATATATTTGATTTATTTTATTACTTTTTTTTGGCAATTTAACAATGATTTATTTGCTTATTTACTGTAAAGAATGTGTTGGCTTCATTAATATATAAAATATTTAAAAATGCAAGTAACACTTCGTACATCCAGAGTGAATTATGCTGAACTACATACTTGTGTAAATATTATGGAGCTTCTGTATTTATTGCAGCAATTACTCAAATGTTTATAGAGCACATTGTAACAGAATATGGGTGAACATTTGGTTTAACTACTAGAATTTAAATATAAATATTAAATGCTGATAATAAATCGTATAATACTAAATAAAATAAATAAAATGCCTGTTTTCATTGAGAATGACCTTGTATGTTTGCGTATGACTTTCTGTAAAAATCATTTCCTCAAATAAGGCACCCATCCACCCGCTTTGGCAAACCAAACGGAATTGCTGGTGTTTTACCCCTTTTTTTTAGGGGCAATTAGCAGTGTTTGTGTAGAATTATGCTAAAATTACACTGGGTGTAATTAAAGCGGACATCTGCATCTAGTGTCTTGTTTTGAAGCTTTATTTCTTAATAGAAAGTAAACATGAAGCTCCAGTCAGGTCAAAGTTCCACTGTTTGTTTGTTCATCGGACAGACAGTGAGTGTCGAAAACAGTTTCCTCAATTTAAAAACAGGACATGTTTTCTCAGTAAGTCTTGCTATGCCTTCCTTTATTTAAGATTTTCTCTGTTATTACAGCTAGTCTCTCTACAGTCAGTCTTTTTTTTTTTTTATTGCAGCAGGTCATGTTTGCATGAGTTTTGCATGAGTTTTGCATGCTTCAAGACTATTTTAGACTATTTTTTCCCTTATTGCTCTGCCAGATTAGATGGAGTTGTTGAACAGCAATTTGCAGATCTTACCACTTTTACCACATTATTGCTTGGGCTTGCATTTGCTTTGCATCTGTCTACCCGAATGCTTTGCATTTATTTCCAAGTAGATTTCAGTTTTCTGAAAAGGTTTTGGGGAGGTGTTTCAATGCAGTCACCCTCCTAAAGAGACAGGAAAGTCTTTAAAGATCTAAGAATGTTTGTTTGCAAACATATTGCAAAACACACGTTTGCAAAATATAAATCAGTGAATATAACACTCAATTTAGATTGTTTACTTTAAAGTTCAGGATATGCATACTTTACTTAATTTTAACAAAATATAGAATCCCCTCTTTAGTAGTGCGGAAATCCTGTTTTTCTTATACTTTTAATTAATTTTCATCTAAATTATTACTGTTTCCGAGAGAAGTGTTTACTGGTAGGTCCAATGCAGTGCCTTGCTGTTTTGTTTTCTCGGATTTTGACTCAAAGCTTTATAGTTAAGATACATCGTTTGTGACAGCTCAGCCCGGTCTCCCCCGATGTATCTCTCCACGGTAACCGACTTTTGTTTTCCGTTCATCACTTTCGGTTCTGACTCAGAGAAACCGGCTGATGCTCCACCCATAGCCGCGAGAAACGAAACTAAACCGGTATTTAAAGCCACCAAGGAAATGAAAGACGCAGTGTTACTGAAGACAGCATAACCAGGTGAGTGCTTAAGATCATATTAAATAAGAATCGCTTTGTTTACACTGTTGCTAATATTTTATATCTAGTGTCATTTGCCGCTGCTGTTTCACTCGTCTCAATGAGTCCGTTTTGTGTTTGTTTTTTTAGCCTGGTCATTTCCGGTATGAGACTAGCACGCAGTTATTTCATTTTATTTATTATTTTTTTTAAAGAGAGAATAACGCGAGTAATATATAATATTCTCGTTTTATATTGTAATAAGTTGTAACATTATTATAACAATAATAAAGCGTTTGGGGAAAAAATTATAAAAACATGTTATTTCATTTTATATATTTATATGCGCGCGCGCGCGTGTGTGTGTGTGTATGTATATGTGTGTATGGTTCTTTGCGATGTCACGTTCTATAGTCTGTGCTGATATACACTGGATATAAACACTGTGCTGTAGGTTCACGAGAAATGAAACTGATATTACACAGTGCCACATAAATAATTCACTGATGTGTCCGTTTCAGATTGGCTCTATTTGACTAAGCAGACTAATAATCAATAGATGGATATCTAATTTGTTATCTAGTTTGTGAACAATAGCACAATATGTCAATCTAATGGTACTGATACTTTCATTAACATAATCATTTATTTTTCTGAGTTACAGGTTCCAGGCTTTGCATTAAAGTTTGTTTGTGTCAATGCAATGTTTTAAGAAATGCACTTACTGTTTTGCAAGTGTTAAGGATGATTCAAGAAATGTACAAAAAACTAAAATATATGAAAGCAATTGTATTAGATCCAGGGTTTCAGCCAGATGTCCAACCTAGAGGGAAGTGACGGTATTGTAGATGTGTACAGAGAAGAATTATTCTCAGATTCTTTGTTTACTGTATTGTATAATCACCTTGCAGCTATATTAACCACTGCAGAATGGTCAATCCAAGAGGAGGAGGACAGCAAAGAGGAAGAGGAGGCTTCAATGCCCCTCACAGAAGAGGTATAGATCTTTTTACTTCTTTATATTTGTTTATTTAAAGTTGCAGTCCATAATTTGTGTGTGTGTGTGCGTTCATAATTTACAAAATGTATATAATAAGTAAGTACATCATGAATCCATTTTCCAAACCGTGTTTTTGGTTTATCCTGAATCACTTTGGAACACCTATAATAAGTTTTTATATTCAGACTATTTTAGACTGGTTATTTTAGTCATTTCATTTAATATTTCATAGACATGAAAAGAGAGAAGTAGCTTCGGCTACAATATTCTTCCATGAGATGCATGCAGTTCTGTTTATTAACCGTGGAGTGCCAAAAATTCAGATTCAAAGGAGAAGTTCACTTTTAGAACAAAAATTTACAGATAATGTATTCACCTCTTTGTCATCCAAGATGTTCATGCCTTTCTTTCTTCAGTCGTAAAGAAATTATTTTTTTTTTAAGAATATACAAAAAAATATAGTGGACTTCTGTGGTGCCCCTGAGTTTAAACTTCCAAAATGCAGTTTAAATGCAGCTTCAAATGGCTCTAAATGATCCCAGCCAAGGAAGAAGGGTCTTCTCTAGCAAAATGATTGGTTATTTTGAAAAAAAAAAAAAAGTTCAATTTATATACTTTTTAACCACAAATGCTCATCTTGTCTAGCTCTGCGTATTGCGTACTCTGTGCACTCCAGTTCAAGACAGTTAGGGTATGTCGAAAAAAATCCCATCTCATTTTCCCCTCCAACTTCAAAATTGTCCTACATCACTGTTTGCACTTTGCACGTTCACCGGTAAACACTGGGTTGGTACTTCTGCAGCGATGCAGGGTGATTTTGAAGTTGGAGGAGAAAATGAGTTGGGAGTTTTTTGACATACCCTAACTGTATTGACCTGGATTACACAGAGTATGCATGTGCATCGCAGAGCTAGACAAGACGAGCATTTGAGGCTAAAAAGTATATCATTTGTAAATGTTTTTAGAAAATAACCCATCATTTTGCTAAATAAGACCCTTCTTCCTCAGCTGGGATCATTTAGAGCCCTTTGAAGCTGCATTTAAACTGCATTTTGGACATTCAAACTTGTAGGCACAAGGTCCACTATATGGAGATAATTCCTGAAATGTTTTCCTCAAGAAACTGAATTTCTTTACGACTGAAGAAAGAAAGACAGGGACATCTTGGATGACAGGGGGGTAAGTAAATTATCTGTTAATTTTTGTTCTGGAAGTGAACTTCTCGTTTAACTTGGCCAGTATGCATCCTTAGAACTTATACACCACATTTTATATTTTCTTGAACAGATGGTTCTGTGCCTGGTCAAAGACAATCAAGCAGGTCTTCCAGTCAAGGAAGAAGAGGCAGCAGAGATGGCCGAGGGGAGGGGGGAGGAAGAGGTGGAAGAGGAGGTGGAGGGGATGGAACGGGTCGAGGTCACCATCAAGCCAGTGGAAGTACAAACAGCCAAAGGGAAAGATGGCCAGATGAAAGAGCTCAAGGTACAAGAGGTGGTGGAGGAGGAGATGGAAGGGGCAGAGGACAGAGGAGAGGAGAAGGCGGACAACATCATCACGGAAGGCCAAGCTGGAACAACTCCCACCGCCCTATGATAAGGGGAGGCTTTACTAATGCATCTTCACCCTCTCGAGGATTTGGAAGACCTGTTCACGGGCTCATGCATCAACATTTGACCAATTATTTACTTCCAACTCCTTTAAATTCAAGCAGCCGCCCTGAAAACACACATCACCAACAAGCCAGTGGAAGTATGACTGATGTAAGAGCTGAAGAACCTCAAAGGGGAAGAGTAGAAACTCAGAGAGGTAGAGGGGGAAATGGGAGAGGGAGAGGAAGAGGGAGAGACGGCACCCCTGAAGTACGCAGACTGGGATATAAAATGCTTGAAGGCCTGCTAGAGAAAGAAGCGTCCGAGGTGGCCATCACTCTTTCCACCAGCAATGGGCTCATGAATCTGCTTGACGACGATACGATGAGAAGCGACCTGGTGCAGCTGGTCTGTCAAGTTCTCTGCAAGGCCTTCGAGTCTCGAATTGACCGCAAGATCGTGCTGCATCTGGCTCGCGTCGTCAAGGACTCTCGCTTTTTCCGTAACTTTCTGCCTTATTACGTGACTGGAATGATGACGGATTATGCGCAAGCTCGAAGGCAGCACTATCCCCAACATGTGAGCAACATCATCAGCCTTCTCTCTGAAGTTCTCAACATGTTTCCACACAGCTCTATCCAGTCGGTCTCCATGCTGATAGCTCTTTTGAAAACGACCGTCAACCAGTTGCGTGCTTCTGGTGTGGATATTCTCGACAATACAGATGAGGACTTGGAGAGGGTGCAGGGTTTGGTGCACCATCTCCAAGAGAAATCAAGGGAAGGCACCTTGCGGTCAGACAACTACTCCTTCCTTGCGGCTGATGAGGACGCCCCACCTGGGGAGGAAGACTTCAGGACGATGAGCATCTATCCAACCATTGAGGAGTTCCACCTAGACAACAAGCCGTTCCTGAGACCCAACATAATGTCTCAAAGTTTTCCTAACGCTCGCATCTATCTGGACACACACTTCCGACTTCTGCGGGAAGATTTCGTGAGGCCGCTGCGAGAGGGAGTCAAGGAGGTCCTAAGGAGCCAGCACAATACTGACGGAACATCGCTGAAAAAGAGGCAGTTTGATGACATCAGACTGTACCATGACACCCGATTGGTTTTGCCACTCTGCACGCCAACAGGAATTGCCTACAAAGTGCAGTTTGACCCACGGCCTCTTCAGGTAATAACAAATTGCAAGTTGTCTGAGAGAACTCCGTATGATCTGTAGCTCCCAACCTTGTCCTCCTACTAGGGATGCATGATATTGAATTTTTGCCAATATCTGATATGCCGATATATACTTGGTGTTGGAAACTTTTGTTTATCGTGGGCCAAAAGGTCTATCATGCCCTAGTTGTAAATGCTGTTTCTTAGTTCTTGTTCAACTGTTCTGTGCCAGGTTGGCCAGCCTCTCTTCCTCTTTCCAAGGCATATCAGGATATTGTTTTCATATAGGGTCGAGGCCAATATTTGCATTTTACGCCATTATCGACCGATTCCAATAATGTTTTGATAATATCGTGCATCTCTACCTGCTACCATTGTTGGTTTATTCCATTATATCTTACAGTTTGTCCGGTGGGAAAATTCCAAACGCCTCCTTTACGGATCCCTTGTCTGTCTCTCCATGGACAACTTCCAAAGCTTCCTGTTCGCCACTGTTACCGATCGGGATCCAAAGCTGCTGAGGAAGGGACAGGTGCATCTCTGTTTTTCTTCTGAAAGCAGGGCCAGCTTAGCCAGCGTTCAACCCTCAGACTCCTTCCTGATGGTCGAGACTACGGCTTACTTTGAGGCCTACCGATATGTCCTAGAAGGTCTCCAAGAGCAAGACGAGAATGATGTTCCCTTTGAAAGGTACGCAGATTTACTTGCACAAAACTTTGTGGCTGCTTTCTAGAGAATTGCTGTCTAAGGTATTCTGAGTGTTGTTTTGTGGTTGCTTGGGTGTTCTTGGTGGTTCCTGTGTGGTTTTATGTCTAAAGTACTCACCGCCAAGGCTTTGTATTGTTAGTTCCATGTCTGAGCAATAATAATAGTCATGCTACATTTTTGTTGTTTTAGGTACATAGTGGAGTGCAATACAAATGTAGATCCTCCGGCTTACCTTCGAGTGGAGGGAAGGTCATACGATCTGTCTAGCATCATGGCAGAAGGACAGGAGAAGATCCCACCCTTCAACCCCTTGACCCCAAACGCTTGGCCTGATGAGGAAAAAATGGGTCTTGATGAAAGCCAACTTAAAGCACTTAAACTAGCCTTAACCAATGAACTGGCCATCATACAGGGACCACCAGGAACAGGTGACTAAAGATTGCTGTGTACCAATGTGGTGCTCTCGAGATCAAGTTGCAAATGCATATAAAAGCACAATAGATGCAACCTATTTCTGGAGTGTAAAGACATCTGGTTTTGCTGTGCAAGATGGTTCATTTTCCAAACTGGAAAATTTGAAGATCCTGTTTGTTTTCTTCTTCAGGGAAGACGCATGTAGGACTGAAGATCGCTCAGGCTTTGCTAGAGAACCATAAGGCCTGGTCAAATGGCTGCCCTATGCTGGTGGTCTGCTATACCAATCATGCTCTTGACCAGTTTCTGGAAGGTATGGTGCTAATATCTATAACTGTGTTGCTTTTTTCAGTACTTTGTGGATAAAACCAGGGAAAAACATAAGTAGGTCACAAATGAGATCTCTCAGTTGTTTCTTAGAGCCAACAATAAGATAAAATGAAAAGCAAATAGAGATGCCTACTACTAAAAGATACCAGTAATCTCGGAAGAGATTGTCTTTTAAGCATTTTAATGGACTTTGAACTTTATGGCTTCTCCAGAGAGTTAATTCTAGTCCAGTAAAAGATAACTCCACAGCTTCATGTATGAAGTTACGAGATATTTTATAACTTTTGTCCCAGGCATCCACAGATTTTTAAAAACGGGCATTGTAAGAGTTGGAGGACGAAGTAACAGTGAAGTTCTAAAACCCTTCGGTCTGAGGGAGCTGACCAGGGTATCAAACTTTCGCAAAAGTTTGCCACAGCACCTGAGGAGAGCCCATCATGAGGTGAGCCCTATATCATGGACATAACAGATTTATTTCATTTTATTTTTACACAAATCCTTTATTTCTTAGGACTGGTATTATTGATATAAGGTTATAGTTTTTATAAATATTAAATATTAATTATATTAGTAAATTATTTTTATATTTCTGTTTCCATAATTTTTTTAAAAGTTTTAGTAAATTTGTGTTTTGTCATTTTATAAGTAGCATTCCTATTCATTTTAAATATGTAAAACTAATTATTATTATTTCAGTGTTCATTTTTTTTATTTTTTATTTTTTTTAGTACTTTAAGTTAAACTAAACGAAAATAAGAAATGAGATTCTTGGCAACTAGCTAAAATAAAATAAGTTTGTCTTTTATATTTTATATTATTTTAGTTAAAAAAAATAACTATTTGTCAAGTAATACATTTTTTTATTTTTTAACAATTTTATTTTTATTTAACCATAATAACCCTGTTTTAAACATTCAAGTTTTAAAAGAAATAATGTTTGAAATGATACAAGAGTTAATTATGAAAGCTCTTTTGTTTTTGCATAAACTGTTTCTAAAAAAAAAAAAAAAAAAAAATCAGGAACTCAATAAATATCTAATTAAAGTTTCATTTAAAAATTAGCAGGCCTGTGCATAAGATATATTATCACTGTTTTTTGTTATTCATTCTTGTAAAAATGCCAGAATACATATTCAAAAGTTCTCTGAAAACAATTATGTGCCAATTATGTTGTAATGGGTTGTGCTGTATGTCCACAGATCTACACACAGATGGAGGCCGCAGAGGAGCTCTTAAGGAGACAGTCCACTCAGCTCGAGTGCAGCTTGCGTGGCGTCCTCAGAGAAGACTTCCTGGAGAGATACATCTCTGATCAGCACTGGGAGAGTCTGTGTCTACAGCCAGTGAGTGTGAGACACACACCCGCACAGACTCTGAAAAGCTTTGCCACAGCTGTCAGACATGGCATTCATAAATAGTGTATTCAGATCATGATGAAGCTATATTCTGCAGTATGATATTTTTCCTGAACATCTGAGCTAAACAACAGCACAAGCTAACAAAAACAACTTTGGCTTCCTTGCTAAAACTTTAGGTGGTTTATGTCCATTAAAATCATGAGCAATTAAAATGGAAGTATTTTAAAGAACTCCAGCTGTACCAAATTTAATTTATTTGCTCAGTTTGGGTCTCTGAATAAAACTGAGCTGTTTTTCCTCTGTATAATATATATATATATATATATATATATATATAATGCATACAGTGTTGGGGAAAGTTACTTTTAAAAGTAATGCATTACAATATTGCATTACTCCCTAAAAAAAATAACTAATTACATTACTTAGTTACTTTTTATGTAAAGTAATGTGTTATGTTACTTTTGCATTACTTTTTAAAATCTGGACAGGGCTTGCTTGTTTGTTTTTAATATAATTTTTTTTTATTTTTGGTAAACATAAAATCCCTTTCACACCTGCCTCAGGGTGAAGGAAAAGTAAATTCACTTCTCTACAGTAGAACAAAGAAGAAGAAGGTTCAACACACTTCAGCAATAAAAAAAAAGAAGCACAAATGTTTATCTAGAGCAATTTTTGCTTATTAGTATGGTTGAATTGGATCATCAAAGGTCAGCACCAAAGACTCTGGTTAATAAAATAGGATTAAATACAAAAAGGATATATTTGTGTTATTTAACATTTAATTATTGCAGGTTTTGTCATATTCTGAGTTGCATTTCACTGTTTTTATCCATTTTGAGGAATACTGAATCTTTTTTTTTTGTGCGAGTGAGATGAATTAATTCATGTTCACGTTTATTCTAGAAATTCAGTAACATCTTTTTATTTATTTATTTATTTATTTCGCCAAGCAATAAATCTTGTAACTCAAATTTTCAAAACATCTTTCTTTCTTTCTGTGTTAGGGCTGGGAAGGATTTGAGATCGCGGGGAAAAAGAAGCCTTCAATGATGACGGAGTGGCTCGGCATCGGATCCAACATTTTTATGCAGGGGCCACAACTAACAGGTGAAGACTCTAATACACTAACCACAATATCAGCAACAATTTATCTTATTATGTTTTGTATGAGGTAAGCTAAACTGTGGATTGTTACCTTAAGGAAAAATCCTCCCCAACATCATTCTTTCAAGAAAGGAATAGCTGTTTTAAGGCATTTCCTTCATTCTTTAATGCGCAATGATTTTCTCTCACCGCTGAGATGCAGTATATCTTATCATTTGGTCACAATGCGACAACTGCCAAACTATTCATAAGACAAAGCCTTCAATATTTCTCAGTTGGCATAAGTACTGCGGTAGTAAAACAGGGCTACCATCCTGTAGAGTTCAGCTCCAACCCCAGTCAAACACACTTGAACCAGTTAATGAAGGGTTCAGGGTTACTTGATAATTACAGGCAGGTGTGTTGGAGCAGGCTGAAACTGAAGTCTGCAGGCCTGGAGATAATATAGTAATAATATAGTAATATAGCTGTAGAAATATATTTTTTCCTGCGCTCATCGGGGCCCCCTGCTGATTAAGGCCTGTATGTTATCTGTTTGTGTCTCAAATGTGCCTCTTGTGAACATTCGTGATCAGTTTTCATGACTAAGCACATCATGAAATAAATCATTTTATTACTGCATGTTGATGAAGAACAAAAAGTTAACATTAAGGCTTACATTACAAATCTAGCAACATTTCAAACCTCTCTCTCTTACATTTTCAGAGATGGAAGATGAAGACGGAGCACAGCTGGATGATGAGGCATTGATAGATATCGATGAAGAGGCCGATCTGATCCAGGCTGAGAGGATAGTGGTTGATGCAGATCATGGGGATAAAGACTGGAAAAAGCTGATACGGGAGGAGAAAAACATCGCTGACATGGCTGAGTTGATGCTGGCTATGAACCTGAACGATCCTGAACCACAAGGACCAGCCCAGAATCAGGCTCAGACTGCTCAAGGGGAATGGCAGGTATGAGAAGGCATTATTTAATCATTTATATTTCATTAAAAACTGTTTACATAATGCATAAGCTCATAAAAACTATTTTGCACATAAAAAAAATACATTTTTAAATCAACCTTTTTTATGAATATCATGTAAACTTTTTATCAGCTTATATTAAAGGAGAAGTCCACTTCCAGAACAAAAATTTACTCACCCCCTTGTCATCCAAGATATTCATGTCTTTCTTTCTTCAGTCGTAAAGAAATTATGTTTTTTGAGGAAAACATTTCAGCATTTTTTCTCCATATAATGGACTGATGTGGTGCCCCAATTTTGAACTTTCCAAAATGCAGTTTAAATGTGGCTTCAACGATCCCAAATGAGGTTGTAAACGATTCCAGCCGAGGAAGAAGGGTCTTATCTAGCGAAACGATCAGTTAATTTCATTAAAAAATATACAATTTAAATACTTTTTAATCTCAAACGCTCGTCTTGCCTTTCTCTCCCTGAACTCTGTGTGTTCTGTCTCAATACAGTTAGGGTATGTCGAAAAACTCCAATCATATTTTCTCCCTCAACTTCAAAAATCATTTCAAAATCACCCTACATCACTGCAGAAGTACCGACCCAGTCTAGAAGATATATAGGACGATTTTGAAGTTGAGGGAGAACATGAGATGGGAGTTTTTCGACATACCCTAACTGTCATGAACCAGAATACACAGAGTTCAAACAGAGTGAGACAAGATGAGCGTTTGACATTAAAAAGTATATAAATTGTATTATTTTTATGAAAATAACCGATCGTTTGGCTAGATAAGACCCTTCTTCCTTAGCTGGGATCATTTACAACCACATTTGGGATCGTTTGAAGCCGCATTTAAACTGCATTTTGGAAGTTTAAACTCGGGGCATCATATAAAATCCTGAAATGTTTTCTTCAAAAAACTAAATTTCTTTACGACTGAAGAAAGACATGAACATCTTGGATGACAAGGTGGTGAGTACATTATCTGTCAATTTTTGTTCTGGAAGTGGACTTCTCCTTTAATTGAGACTACATGGAAAATTTGCATATTAAAAATGTATTTTTAACAGTGCAGGACTGTTTCAAATAAACTAGAGAAGGCAAACTGCAATTAAAAAGTAAAAAAAAAAAAAAAATCATGCTTCTCTTTTGCATGCAATGAAAATTAATGGTTTTCCAACTCCAAAAACTGCATAAAAAAAGCTTCATAAAAGCCAGAGTTATGCAATAATGCAACACTGCGGAAGTAAAATGTTTCTTTTGCCATGTGTGTGTTGCTGTTGTGATCTCAGTGCTACTGTTCCACTGATTTGTGTTCAGGTGCAAAGCCACCAAAAGAAAAAAATGAAGCAAATGGCTAAAAAGGAGCTGAGGAAGACTTCAGCCATGAGTGAGCACCAAGAAAGGCAAATCAGGGATATTTGGAGCCTCAGTCTGAAAGACCGATGGAGACTGTATCGGTAAGATGCACAAACACGCTCCCTTGCACCAGATGGCAGCATTTACCTACAAATTTATTTAAGCTGCACCAGTGAACTAACTTGTTAATTCCAAATGTACACCAACTAGATTAGATTTGTACTATAAACATCTTTGTTTTGTCCTTCAGGCTATGGATTTTGCGCTATCGGACTGAACTCCGCGCTAGGGCCCTCAGCTCTGAACAGGTGTATCAGGACGCGGCGGAGCGGCTCAATGAAATCCGCCGTCGTGAGGACCTGTGTGTGCTTCGACAGGCTCGGGTCGTCGGTATGACCACCACGGGAGCGGCTAAATACAGACAGGCTCTGCAGGAGCTCCGCCCCAGACTGGTGGTTGTAGAGGAGGCGGCAGAGGTGTTGGAGGCTCACACCATCACCACCCTCAGCAAAGCCTGCCAGCACCTCATCCTGATCGGAGATCACCAACAGGTAGACAGCACTTATAATAATAAAAATAAAAAGAATTCATTTGATTTATATATATATTATAGTATTTATTTTTATTTAATAATAATTGTTTCTAGGTCATGTTAATTAACTAGGTTGATTTATTGCATAAACAGTAAATGCTTGTATAATAAGATACCATGATGCTTCATGTGGTAACGCATGTCTTTATGCATTTCGACCTGCACAGCTGAGGCCTAGTGCAACAGTGTACGAACTTGCCAAGAATTTCAATCTGGAAGTGTCGATGTTTGAGAGACTTGTCCGAGTGAACTTTCCATTTGTACGCCTTAACTACCAGGTTAGTTTCTCTACCATCACATCAGCCATTTAAGGGTAGCACTTTATTTTACAGGCTAGTTACGCATGTGCATACTATGAACTTGTTATGTGAATTACAATAAACAATACTGGGTAATAACTAGGTACTAACCCTGAACCTAACCTGTGTAGTTACCTGATATTATCAGTACTTTCTTAGATAAGAACACTGTAAATATAGGTAAGTGCACATACTGTAAAATAAGGTGTAACCCATTTGATTACATATTTACATGTGTCAGTCAGTCATTCTTCTAGTGAATCGCATACTAAAACAACATAAACAACAACTGTTCTGTTTGTTTCTTTTGCAATGCATTTTTAGCATCGCATGAGGCCAAGCATCGCTCGACTGTTGACTCCTCATATATACGATACTCTGGAAAACCATCCCTCTGTACTGGAGTATGAAAATGTTAAGGTAAGTAATTTAAGCAACTACAATTACACAACCTTTCATTATAATGTTACATCAGTCCTGGCAGATACTTTTGCACTATTATCTACTTGACATTTGCATCTACTTGACGTCTGCAGGGGCTTTTGACAAATCTCTTTTTCGTGGATCATTCCCAACTCGAGGAAGAGATTAAGGATGGACGGAGCCACCAGAACCCTCACGAGGCTCATTTTGTTGTCGCGCTTTGCCGCTACTTGCTCTTCCAGGACTACAAGCCTTCCCAGATCACCATTCTCACCACCTACACCGGACAGCTTCACTGTCTGCGCAAGCTCATGCCCTCTACGGAGTTCTCTGGCGTCAAAGTCCACGTTGTTGACAAATACCAAGGGGAGGAGAACGACATTATCATATTGTCTCTGGTGCGGAGCAATCTACAGAAAAGAGTCGGCTTCCTAAACATATCAAACCGTGTCTGCGTTGCCCTTTCTCGTGCTAAGATGGGTCTCTATTGCATCGGAAATACGGACATGCTTAGCTCCGTTAAGCTGTGGAGCAACATCCTTCACACTCTGAGAGAGCATAATCAGGTGGGTCGTGCTTTGACGCTGAGTTGTCAGAACCATCCGGAAAAACAGATCCTCGCGTCCTGCAGTGCTGACTTCAAAGGTGCCCCTGAGGGTGGTTGCGATCAGCCCTGCCAATTTCGATTGGACTGTGGTCACGTGTGCACCCGTATGTGCCACCCATATGATGCGGAGCACAAGGAATTCCAGTGTATGAAGGACTGCCAGAAAGTGCTGTGCGAACTGGAACACAAATGTCTGCGTCGCTGTTATCAAGAATGCGGTCAATGTCAGGTGCTCCTAGACAAGACAATTCCGTCATGCCAGCACATCCAGAAGGTGCCTTGCCACCAAGATCCTGCAACGTTTGTCTGTCAAGAGCCTTGCCAAAAGACCCTTCCATGCGGGCATCCCTGCAAGGCAGCTTGTGGACAGTCCTGTCCCGCTCAGTGCATGGTTAGAGTTCAAATGCAGCTGAAATGTGGACACATGCAGCAAGAACCATGCTACATTTCCAGGGACCACAAAAGGGAGCCACACTGCAGAACTAAATGTGGCATTACCTTAAAATGTGGCCATCCTTGCCCGGGAACTTGCCATGGATGCTGTCAAGGTCGCCTGCACAAAGCATGCTCCCACAAATGCCAGCAAATGCTCGTATGTTCTCATCAGTGTCGGGAGCCTTGCGTAAGAGATTGTCCACCATGCTCCGTTCCCTGCGAGAACCGTTGCGTTCACAGCATCTGCAAGAAGACTTGCGGTCAGCCTTGCGCCCCGTGCAATGAACCCTGCGAATGGCAGTGTCCTCACCACAGCTGTACCAAGCTTTGTCATGAACCATGCGACCGTCCGCCTTGTTCTGTTCCCTGCAACAACACCTTGCCCTGCGGACACCGCTGCATAGGTCTCTGCGGAGACCACTGTCCCGACAAGTGTCGCATTTGCAATAAGGATGAAGTGACGGAGATCTTCTTCGGCAATGAAGACGAACCGGATGCTTGTTTCATTCAGCTGGAAGATTGCAAGCACCTGTTTGAGACTACAGGAATGGATAAATATATGAATCTTGACGAAAACCAAGATGCTGAATTGGATCAAAGGGCAATCAAACTCAAGGAGTGTCCAAGGTGTCGCACTCCCATTCGTAGAAACCTTCGGTATGGCACTCACATCAACCGCAGCCTGGCAGCCATTGAGATGGTCAAGGAGAAGATCAACGGCGTGCCGGAAGATATTGAACAACAGCAGGAATTCCTTATCTTGGAGCTGCTTGAGAAGAAGAACTTGAGGAATAATCTTACTAAAGAGTTTGACTTCCTTACAGAGAGGCTTGAAACAAAGTACCCTTCACGCCAACAACTTTGGCATCTCGAGAACTTGATGACCTACCTCGAGAGTGTTGGGGAACTGAAAGCAATGCAGGCAGAACATATGACACCCCTTCTGGAAGAAATTCGACCATTCTCTAGAAAAGTTGAAGAAGTCATTAGATTCCTCTTAGATCCGACTCAGAGGTTTTCAGACCAGCAGGTTGCAGATCTTGAGCGTGAATTGAAGAGACTCTCCTACCTGGCTGAACTTAATGTGCGCTGTGGCAAGTCGGTGACCAGGAGTGTTATTTATGCCACCGAGGTGCAGCATTTACGAGAGATCCTGGAGGACAATTTGCCTTTCTCCGAAGGTCTAGAACGCACAGTCAAGCAGATGTTTACGGACCTGGACACCAAACTGCCACGCAGTGGCCTGGGCATCACTGAGAAGGAGAAGGTGATGATACTCAAAGCTGTTGGTTTGAGTAAAGGCCATTGGTACAAATGTCCCAACGGGCACGTGTATGCAATCGGCGAATGTGGGGGTGCTATGGAAGAAGCCAAATGTCCTGAATGCAACGCTGCTATTGGAGGCACTAATCACAATCTCATTCAGGATAATGCTGTGGCGACTGAGATGGATGGCGCAGAGCATGGTGCCTGGTCAAATGCTGCCAACTTGGCAAACTTTGACCTGGAAAACTTTGAAGACTTCTGAAATTCTCAAGTACTGCTGATAGGGTTTTAATGTGGTTAACACAAATAATGAAATGCTGTTTTTAATGAGGTAAGGAGGCAACTGCACCTTTGGAAGAGCAAGTAATTTAAAAGTTAGCAAGAGCTTTCAAAATGAATTTTTTCTCCACATTTGCGACTGATGGGAGAATCAAATTGTATTTTGCATTATGTTTAACCTATGTTGTATGTACATTAATGTGCACAACTAGGCAATCTCTTAATGAAATGCACCTTTCACTTGAATTTTGATCCTCATTATATTCTCAGCTTTTAGCTTCCTAGCTAAAATTTAGATTACTGCCTGCTAAATGAACTGCATATTGTTTACTCCTCAAAGCCTGTTTTTACTTACATTTCATGCTTGATGTGTGGAACCTCGTTAAAATAAATCCTCCACACATTTCAGTTCATTAGCTTTTAAAAACTTGAATTATTATAACTGTGATAAAATAAGCATTTTCTTGTTTAAGTGCAACATATTCATGCTCCTAATTAAGGAGGTCGGCATGTAATCATTCTTATAAAAGTGATAGGTAGCTGTGGTCCTGAATGCTGATTGGTCAATATGGCTAATGTACTTAAATGTCCTTCATTCAGATGTGCTAACATACACAATGCTACCCAAAGAATAGCACTTATACATGCTTAATAAAAGTTTTAAATGAAAATGTGTCCTTAATGTTTTCATGAAAGCAACTTGAGGCCTTGGTTTCAAGAATATCCCTACTAATGGTTGTGTTTGGCTTCACTAAGTTGGATTTCGCTAGGTGGCAGTGGTGTATCATCAACAACTCTCCTTCCATAATCCAAGCTGTGTTTTCTCTCATGTACGGTCAGACTCTGACCTGCATCAAGAAACACACTGGTCTCTGTCAACTTCAGCAGGTTTATTCTCCATTGATATCTGCCCAATAATAAAGCATTACCCGAGCTCTCAGCCCAAATTACCAGCAGTCGAGTGAGTCCAGAGGCTAGTCTGTGAGCTGCTGGGACGGCTTCCATTTAGGCTTCCCAGCAGCTTACATCAGTTCATTATGTGATGAATGTCGTCCTGTCATAACATAAACCCGAATGCAAAGTCAGCACTTTCTGCACAGGAACTAAGGGTGGGGTGGAGAAGCGACAACAACGACAAAAACTGTTGTGTCAGGATGCAAAGGAAAAGCAAGCAGAAGTTTAAGCATATTTCTGAGGGACAGTATTTACAGCCGGTGATTTTATAGGCCCGAAAAAAGCAAGTGAAGCAAAACGCCACAATTTCTCGTGTCACATTCTTTTGCGTTAGTTTAATGCTTCATGAGTGCCTAAGAACATCCCTTAACTGTGGCAAAAATCGATCTTTCAGTGCTTTTATTGCTTTTGTGCAACGGCAGTGATGTTCGATAAATCACTGAACGAAGAAGACAGAAGTTGTTTTGCTAATTAATACAATTTATTCATTTAGCTGTACGGTATTTACCGTCACCACAGATCAACACAGCATTTTGGCAGATTTATGCATAATTGGCGTGAGGTTACGGTTTCCAGGAGTCGATTTTTCAATGGCTTCACACTCATCTGCTCATTATGGATGTGACTTTTATTTTCTGTTTGAATTCAAGGACAGATTAGGACAGGACACGAGTCTGACGCATGATTGGGGGAGGGATCAAGCATCTATGCATGGTTGTTCGTCACAATGAGTCATTGTGTTTAATGGAGAGAATCGTTTAAGTGTCACACCGATTGGACGGTGGAGCTCACAGAGATGCAGATGAGCACACACTAACTCGTGCTGTCCATCCTGAACGCTAATGTAATTAAGGCTCAAGTACCTCAGTATGCAAATTGGGAAAAACACGTTATGGGACCTTAGATGAAAGAAACGTAGGGTTCTGGTCGAATGGGGCACATGTAGAAAATGATTCCAGTTGGTTAGAACAAAATTTTCCATGTTTTGACAAAGTAATACTATGTTTTTTGGTATATGGCATACGTTATTGTTTTTTAGTGTTTAATTAAAAAATAATTAATAAAACAGTTATTATTTAAACCAAACCAAATGCAGTTATTAATTATTTTAAACTGAATAAAATAATAATATATACTTTTAAATAATAAAATATGTATACTTTTTTTCTTTTCTTTTTTTTTTTTTTATATTTTATGCATTCCTTAGAAAATCAAATCAAGTCTTTGACATTGGAATTTGCTAGTTTGCCACGTTTTACTTGCTTGAGCTACAGAAATTGTAAATTAAATCAATTATTCATTATGTTTATTTAAATATGTTCCTTTCAGAGGTTTCATCATGTTGAGTCAGAAAAAAGCTGGGAAACACTGGTATATATGGTAATCACTCAGTACTGTGTTATGCTATATGTATCATAAATATACTATTGCTTGTACTAGTTTTATTTTTCATTGTTTCTAGCATTGTTTCATTAGGATTTTAGGAGAATATAGCTGTGTTATAGTTTATTGACCTTTAAAATGAATGTGGAGTGCAACAGATCATTTGAAGCGTTTGAGAAATGCTTGGGTTTGTTTTTTAATGCAGATGTTGCTATCTTAGAAAATCTGAGCACACTTTGACACACACTGAGATCTCTAAAATTCTAGAGGAGCCACATGTGATAACTGGTGTCTTTTCTCATGAGAAACATCAGAGATGCTTGAAACTTCAAGACTTGTTCTCCATTTAATCTTGTCGCTTTCTAGAAAAAACTATTGAATAAAAAATAGATCTAATTTGCAATGCATGATCTTCTGCGAAGTAGCGGTTTATCTGTTCAATGACTGCAAATTGTTCTCACTGTTAGCATCAGTAGATGTGCACGTCATTATGATATCTGTGGCTGTTTTCCGCATTACATTTATCAAACCTGCCTGGTTGGAACGAACTGATTAAAATTTCATTGGGCCCTGTGGTGACCAGCTATATGCTTTCATGAAATAATGTGAATGTGGATGTGTAAATATAGATCCGGTAAGGTTACAGCTTCGCCATAAAAGCATATGAAAGCCTTTTTCGCTCTTGACTCGTTCTATACGTGTGCTCAACCGGCTCATTTCAGCGCCAGCCACTTTTGTGTCTTGCCGTACGGCTACTTTAATTAATGTTGGATTATACGTCCTTTGAACAGTCGCAGATTCATGTTCAAAAGGAGGTTTGTCGTGTAACGAGGTGCAATCGGAAGTCGAGTCTTGGAGTGTCTTATGAAACATGGAAAAATTTCTGAACTTTTAATCATGTAATTACCAATGGGAACAGTATGGGGGGAGGGGGGGGACTGCGGCTAAAAGATTAACCTGCTTAATAGGTTCTGTCATTCCAAACCTGATGAGAAACGACACCAATAACTTGCCTAATCTACTCCAGTTACGCATCCGTTACGAAACCTGCTTGTTGCAACAAGAATTCCCGTTTATTTCTAGATAAAGCCTGAGATTGTGAATGAATCCAGTATCAAATGTGGTTTGGCATTTTCATTGCGGTTTCGTTTTGATGGCAGATGAACATTTTTGAATTCTTTATTTGAGTTCACCTTATAAAGAGAACAGATCAACAGATCAACGCAAATCATTTCAATACATTTCAGCACTCAATGAAACATATATCCAATATTTCTCACTAAACTTGGAGCAATGCATTCTGGGTGGATAAACATACTAATAGGCTGCTGTTAAAACCACCAGTCTTGCACTGAGACAATTCTTAATTCCTCGCTCCCCGTTGAACTGATTTCACTTTGGCTCACGTTCTTGTCTTTTATCAAGACCAGTTCTCTGGTGCCTCCCCTCTTTCTTGGCATCAGTTCTGCCAGTGTATTTTGTAAAACCACTGCCAATTACAGAGTCAGCAAAGCATACTTTTAATAAGCCTTGTTTGCCATGTGAAAGAAAAACATGCATGGACATGCTTTTTTGTGATAGGAGTGAATTTGAAAGTTGCAATTAAAAGCTGGCAAAGCTGTAAGATGAGAAAGTGTGAGCACCAAGATTAATAAGAATAGTAATTTTTGGTCCCTCGAAGAATATTTAGATACATTGTAGGATGAGGGACAAACTGTAATTGCAAATTTAAATGTAGATGTTTTTCTTTCTGTTTTGTTTTTCCTATTTTTCAGAAATAAAACAGTGATTCTTAAGATGCAAAACGTTGCAATCAGTGTTATAGGCAGTGGTCATTGCTGCTCAGCTGCTAGATATTCTGTGTGGATTTTAGTGCATTATTATTTATTCTAGGTTGTTTTCTAGTCTCTGTGAACATCTGGTTTGCATATATGACTTGGATCTCTCCTTTAATTGCATCTATGAGCTTTTTCTGCATGCTTAATTCATCCAGCAGATGAAAAATCATTAGTCATTAGTATTTAGAATACGATTATTGATGCTTGACTTAAAAAATGCAATTAATTAAGAGTATATTTCTGCTTTTTGTCTTTCAAAAGCTTGAAAGAGACAATTTTGTTTGATAGTATGTGTAACAAACTGGCTGTATATGCAGGAGTCTTTGTTCCACTGTAAGTTATGCTCTGCATAATGCGTTACTTTACATTTCTTTAACCAGAATGACTTTCTTTCTAAGATGTTAGAAGCTTGACAGCTTTGACACGACCAGTTGAGCTTCATTTGCAACATGGAAAACCCTCAGGTACGTTGAATCCATTAGACGTGAACGTAGATCATTTGGGACTGAGACACAGGTACATGAGCCTTTTCACATAATAATGATGAAAAGTGGTGTAATTGTACAACTAACTGCCTTTTTTAAAGTCACTAGATATGCACGCTTCACCCAATGCATGGGGTTTGCACTGAGTTCCTCTGCGGTCATTCAGAAACAAGGGCCCGAATATGATTTAACAGGCCATTTTGAATGTAAATGCAGTTTTATTCATCACACGACGCATGCCACTCTCTTGGCGTGTAAATAAAATCCAGCGTCTTTTTGCCCAGGTAAGCATATTTACTCAGGTGTGATTCTAAACTGATTTGAATAAATGTATAAAACTCAATTTCACCTAATGGCAGCTCACTGTTCGAGCACCTGCGGTTGAAGTCGTTTTGCTGCGCTGGGCTGAGAAATGCTTCATAACTCTGGATTCAATTCAGCATTTTCAATATGACACCATATGTGCTTTTTTTGAAATAGGCAATTATGTGTGCGGGTACTTCACATTTAATGAAACATAGCCAAGAAACTGGAGCTAATGAGAACCAATTCTCTTCCTTGCAATTTCAGACAATTTAGTGGAATACGTAACGGCTCATGTAACAGTATGGTAATTCTAATTATAGTAAATAAACAAGGATTTATCCATATATGCACACACATTTATATGCATCACGTATACATCAATGGATTCTTTTTTAATGTGTATGATATTTTATCTTTTATAAAGATATATAT
Source organism: Cirrhinus mrigala (assembly GCA_036247105.1). NCBI lineage: Eukaryota > Metazoa > Chordata > Actinopteri > Cypriniformes > Cyprinidae > Cirrhinus > Cirrhinus mrigala. The sequence goes on along the minus strand of CM070012.1, from coordinate 34,513,793 downwards.
ATATATATATATATATATATATATATATATATACAGGTTTTTGGTTGATAGTTTGTCACTTGGTGGCTGTCCAAAGATGTCAGGTTTCAGTGTAAATATGAGGGATTTTTTCCCCCATCTATTTTATTGGTAGCTTATAGAAGTAGTATCACAGCTCTCCTTAACAAGCTGATGATTTGATGTATTGTGAAGGTATCATTCTCTAGTTTGAGCAATAGAAATGCTTCTACCTGCCTTTGTACTGGATATGATTGCCGTCTCAGGTTTGACACTGAAGCAGCTTTGCTTTAATTTAACCTGCCGCCATTTGAGTCATGTGTTAAAAGACATCCGTGCACTATATAACACTGCGAAATCCATTCTGTTTGAAAAGAGACCCGAAAATCTTGGCATGCCACCTTGGCCGACGTTGCAACGTGCCAAGTGTGCTGAATGGACGTTTGGCAGCAAGGGGGGCGGGGGGGCGTCTGACAGCCTGCTTTTATATGCCTGTGTAGCCGCGTGATTTGTGCTCTGCCAAAACCATCGATCCACTCCAAATTAGAACAATTACTGCCGCCTCGCCTCCCTTTTTCCCTGCCTTTCATTAAAAATGACTCTGTCGATAGCCCTGTTTATGTCAGGATTAATGTGATGCCGACCTGACAGGATGTCATTATGTGATTATTTCATCTTGGGCTGGCAGAAGGAAAAGAATAAGACAGGATGAAACTGAAAAAATTATTGTTAAAAATAATGTTTTGTTTCACCTGGGCCCTTGAGAACTTCCTAGAATGAAAGAACATTGGCCTGAATGTCTTCAGCCAAAACAGGTGTTTTCCTATAGCAGCGGTTGCCAATTTGTGTTTTGCAAACTGCAGCATATACCTATTATTAAGCATAGCATATTTCATGCAGTGCAATTGTTTAATTATGCAATGCAATTCAAATCTACATTGCAGATTAAACCCATATGTAATGCAGTCTGGGTTTTCTTTTTGTGTAGCTTTTGAGTATGAGAGTGCCACACAGCACATCCAAGTTGACATCTGACTAATTCAGTGAGTGTCTACCAAGTGACAGTGCAAGAAAACGGTGTGATTTGAGTCTGATAGGACAAACGACTTTTGACATCGATAGCAAATGGCATGTGAACGGTTTCTCCTCTGCTTTAAAATTCTATTTATTTTGCCAATGCAATTATATGGTTAGTTGAATTTTATTATTTGCTTAGTTGTTCCCTGCTGATTTTAGGTGGGATAATTTCAGTCAATCAGGATCAGCTGGCAGAGAAGGTTGGAGGAACCTTGTGATTCCTATTAGATCCAATTCTGTCAGGATCCAACACCAGCAGGTGGCAGATCTCAAATATGAGCTGAAGAGCCTTTCTTACGTTTGTGCTCAAAATTTGCTGTAAATTGGATTAGTTCAAGAGAAAAGCCATCTTTGGAACCTTTCAGTAAACAGTTCATTTTAATTATCTAAATAACCATATTCTTCTACAAAGAACCTTTGTTCAATGGAAAGGCTGCATGGATGTTATATGTCCTTCATGGAACTATAAAAAAAGTTTTTTTTTTAACAGTAGACATGGATCATATACCTTCAGGCTTTCATTAGAAATGCACTAGCATATCTTTTCAAAAGCACCGAATAAGTAAATTTGTGCATTGTTTTTCAGTTTGGGAAATCAACCAAGTCTTTTGGGTATAAAATGAGTAAGAGAGGATGAAACTGAAATTGTTTAGAATTAGAACCATTTCCCTGGTGTGTATCTGGTCAGACCTTGAAGTGAAATGTCAGAGTGTATAAGTCCATTCTCACAGACACTTTCACGGTCTGTAGATGCTTGTGTGGAAAAACAGCATGAAGAGGATGACAGTTTTGCTTACTGTATTTGCCTGCGAGTCTAGGAAATCATCTAGGTCTGTCAATTTAAAGTTAAAGGAGTTTACCCAAAAATGAAAATCTGCTGAAAATTGACTCACCCTCAGGTCATGCAGGATGTAGACGAGTTTGTTTTTTCATCCGGTTTGGAGAAATCTAGCATTCCATCACTTGCTCACCAACGGATCCTCTGCAGTGAATGGGTGCCGTCAGAATGAGAGTCCAAAAAGCTGGTAAAAACATCACAATAATCCACAAGTAATCCACACCACTCCAGTCCATCAATTAACAACTTGTAAAGCCAAAATCTGAAGAAACAAACCCAATATTAAGATGTTTTTAACTTTAAACCGTTGCTTCTGGCTAAAAATAGCCATAACACTCCCTTCAGTGAAAAAGTCTATTTCCTGTTGTCTCTCACATCAAAACCACCCATATATTTGTTTAGAGTTGTTTTTGACTTGTGAACGGTGCTTGATCTGTGCAGATTTCTCTCCTGATTTAAACCAGATGACATTTTCATTAGAAAAGCGTTATTACAGACAAAGGACTCTGGCTGGAAGATACTGTTTGATGATAAAACACTATCATACAAATGTGCTTTTGGCTTATCAGGATGTTAATTGAAGGACTGGAGTGGTGTGGATTACTTGTGGATTATTGTGATGTTTTTACCCATTCACTGCAGAGGATCCATTGGTGAGCAAGTGATGGAATGCTACATTTCTCCAATTTTGAATTCTAAAACTAAAGCACTTTCTAAAACGAGAGTTTCTGAAAACTCTCGTTTCTTCAAATCATCCTTTGGTTCTGTTATTCTGAATGCAGCTACAAAGCAGGGCAGATTATGAAGCTCCTCAATCCTCAGCAGGGAATTTCACACCGTGAAACAAAAGGCCGACACACGCAGACCTCTGGTTTTGTCATGGCATGCTGCATATGCCTTCCTGTACAGGAGCGTGTTCTTCTCTCTGAAATCAGCTGAGCGAGGTGCCCTGCGCCCGCGGGTTCCTGCCAGCCGTGGTGAATGAATTTCGACAGCTGCACGGCTACAGATAGTCACATTGTGTCATGACAGCACAGGGGCCAAAGGGAGGGAGCAATACAGGAAAGGTAGAGCCTCTCGCTGCTGACCTGAGACCTGTCAAAGCCTCTTCAGCCTGCTGTGGCATCACTTCAACAACATCTGCTAACAATCTGCCTACAATTAGTCAGATGCCCGGGAAGGTTTCGTCAAGCGACACCTGTTCATTCTGCCATCGCAGGAGGAAACCTTCTGGCAGAGGGCCGAGTTAAAAGCACCGATTTCTGCTAAAATACTGAAAATAGTGTAGTCTTTCATCTGTTGGAGTGATGTTTACTTTCTTAATATACGCTCCTGGTTTTAGTGTGCATGATTCATCAAATTGCGTATAATCTTTCATCAAAATGTAATAACCTGCTCTGAAATGTTCTTTTTCAGCTGACATAACCAGTCCCTTCAGGGCAGGTCAGTCTAATTGGTGAGCATCTTGCTAAGGCCTTCAGGCAGCTATTTCTAGTCTTGTAAGTACACCTCTTATCTACTTGAATGAGAAAAGACTGCAACTTCAATTTTTTCAAAACTATTTTATTTATCTGTTTTTAAATGTTCTATTCTTTTTTTAAAAATATTTAAAATGATGGGGGAAATCTGATAACATTGCTATTATAAATCTGGCTCTTTAGCTAAAAAACAATAAACACAGTATATGTATAAATGCTGCCAGCTTTGCTCCATCTGCAGTCAGTTCCTGCAACATTATTTGAGCCAATCACCTGAGCAATAAAAGTCTTGTGCCTGATCACTCTAATAAAAAGCAACAGCCAGTTTCCGGAATTAAAATTCCCATTCATTTTCTCAGTAGGGGAGTTCATTTTTAACAGTGACTTAAACCTTTAAAGAGAGACAAACTATAAGATTAATCAATGGTATACGCTTTTGCTGAAGCCAACGAGTCACATTTATTCAACATATCTTTATGTAATCATGTTTAACAGTGGAATTCATGGTGAAAAATTACATGAAATAAAATCAAAATGAACAATTAAGCCTGAAACAAGTAAAATGCTCTCTATGTACTCTAACTACTTAAATATATGTGTGCATAATATAACATACAATATTGTTTCTACAGACAAAATCAGTATCTTTAAATGTACATCTGCAGTTATGCATTTAGCAGTTGCTTTTACCCAAAGCAACTAGAAGCAAAAGCAACAATATTAAAAGCAAAGAGCCAACAATATTTGGTGCCAATGGTTTTGGGACAATAGCTTATTGGACAACCAGATTAGAAAGCAAGCTACAAAAGAGGAGAAATGCAGAAAAGAAAACATTCATTTAAGAAAAAACACAGTCTTGCACTTTTGTCTTTTTGTCAGATTTTCAAATAGCCTACTTTTTGCTTGGAATCAGTTTGTTTTGTTGTGATTCACTTGGATGGTTTAGTTCATGGCTTATAATTCTTTAACAAAGAGTTTTCAAAATCCCTCTGGGAAAAATGAATGGAAAAACACATCCAGAATCAAGGCCACTGAAAAAGCAACGCTGTTGCACCCTATAAAACTCCTTACAGCAGGTTCTCTTTCATGTTTTAGGAGCTCTCTAAGGAAATAGGCATTGGTGCAATAGGTCGCTTATAAAAAAAAAAAAAAAGTCAGGACACATATTTTTTGTTTTGAGAAAGTGTTACTTCACATGCTGCTTCATGAATAAAAAAAAAATCTATCTTGAATCTGAACATAATGCACTTAAATTACTTCACATACATAATACTTTCAACACCACAAAAAAACCCTCACATCTCAATGAAGTTTATGTTTCATTCCTTTATCTTTTAATAGCTATATTAGCCTCGGGTTCATCTGCACAACCCTGTCTGGTGGTGTTTAGTCAGAGGACACATAAAGCCAGCCATTTTAACGTTAGCAGTAATTCAGTTGAGCAAGGAAGCTCGCGTAAAGTTAGCATGATTAAAACAGCGGTTTTGGATGGTTGAATGTTTTAGTGGTTTGCTGACCTTTTACAGCGAGAGGTTAATTGCAATGTACTTATGCAAAGGGACAGTTTTGGCCCAAGTCAGGATTGTGGTCCGGATGTCAAGTGCTTTGTGTACAACACAGTGTGCAATTCAGTTTTAAAGTAATCTTCCACTCCAAAGGCTAACTCTCTAAAGATAAGTCTCTACTAAGTACTCTGCATTTTAATTGCCTCTAAATGCATTAATTTATTTATATGGTAGTTATTTACAAGTGTAACCACTTGTGTTTTTATAAAAGTTTCATAAATAATGAAATGCATGGACTATTTAAAGGTAAAAAAAAAACGAAACAAGGAGAATCTAATGGCAAAAAAAGTATATTATCCAACAGTCTGTGATGTTTTATTTAAATCTGTATCTATGATAATTATGCTAATTGGATTTGTGCTTAATTGTGAAAATAATGGTGAGAAAAAAAAAACTCTATTGAAAAATATTTATAAAAAAGGCTCAAAAAGCATTTAAATTCCATTTAAAAATGATCTAGGTCTGAGTAAAATAAATAGAAAAATACAGATATATGTATTATAATGGTGATGTAAAAATTGCAGTTAGTATTTGATATTGTGGTAACAAAGATACTCAAGTTCAGTTATATAGCAGTGCTATTAAATGCCTGACTGAAAGATTTCCACTTCATTAATTATGATTATCCAGACCCACCATTTCTGTGACTGATATTTTTATATGATTTAATAATCATTAAAGTATGAAGCTCTTGAAGGATCTAATTATTTCAATCACGCCACCAGGCACGTAAGGCACATTTTTCAATTAATTACATCAAATTACCTTTTCATTTCGATAAGATGCACTCAACCTTTCAAATGCTTTCATTGCATTCATCGTCCTGTTTTCTGAAACGAACAGAAGGAAAGAAGTGCTTTACATTTTCATATTTGATTTGCTTTCGCATCTGAAGCATATCAATGTTCAACTTAATATTTTTTTTCATTCTTAGGTTTTTGTGGTTGCACTGCCACCTGTAACATATTTACAGGTTCACAATCAATGGAAAGCACCTGTGGCAATCTTAGGCTCCAATCAGACTTGCATGACTTCCAGGAGTCTGGGATTGAATGAATCACAGCAATGGATTTACTAAAATTTCCAAGAGCCTTGTTTTCTGACATCAAAATCCACCCACATATTTGTTTAGGACTGTTTTCACTTGCAAATGGTGTTTCATCTGTGCACATTTCTCTCTTGATTCAGACTACAAGACTTTTGATTGAAGAAAGCATTATTATGGATTACGGACTATTATTTTGGCCAGAAGCTATGGTTTAAAGTTAAAACCAGTGATGGGAATAACGGCGTTACCGCTACTGACAATAAAATGCAATAATAATAATATGCAATAAAATACTATAATTTATTATAATATTATTAGAATTTTATTTTTCAGTTCATCTGAATGGATACGCAGCGTACCTGTATTTGACGAACCGTGAAGGCACACGCCTAGCCGTTGCTTTGTCTCAGTCTCACACAGTCTTATATAGCCTGCTATGCAGAATTGACGCGCTACATGTAAATGATATTCGTTGCTGTATTTTCCTGTCAAAATAATGGAGTTCCTTTGGAATTCTTCAACTTTTTAAGAACTGCCGGTTTCTCCAATAGTAGGCGGAACTAATGCGCAAACGGCAATCTCATTGGCTGGCGCTCACCTATTATCCTCCCTGTTTTGAATTCAACAAATTAGTTCGAGCGAACGCATACAACTTGATTAATATTCGTGAACCCAGATTGTTATTAGTAGTAAAATTCGTAGTAGTTTTATCATCTTATCAGTATTCATTTGTGTTTTTTTTTCTTTTCTTTTTTTTTTTTAGAGAAACACTAAATCACAAACAATATCTTAAGCAACACCACAAGTCCTAAGTTCAGTCAACATGACAAATATGCAATCATACATAGTTATTCTAATTACTACAGTTCACGTGATCGTCATTTCAGCAGCTAATGTTTACAAATGTTATTAGCCTGCTAGCAGCTTTACTCACCTGCTAGCACTCACCTGGTATGTTGAAAACTGAGAGGATTTCACTCCAGAGCTTCTTTTTTTTTTTTTTTTTTTTTTTTTTGTTGAGATTTATACATCAACTGAAAGCTGAATAAATAAGCTTTCCATTGATGTATGGTTTGCTATGATAGGAATATTTGGCTGAGAACTATTTGAAAATCTGGAATCTGATTATTGAGTATTGAGAAAATCGCCTTTAAAGTTGTCCAAATGAAGTTCTTAGCAATGCATATTACTAATCAAAAAGTTAAGTTTTGATATATTGACGGTAGAAAATTTACAAAATATCTTCACGGAACTTTGTATCTTCAGTAATTTTGACCCATATAGCGTATTGTTGGCTATTGCTACAAATATACCAGTGCTACTTATGACTGGTTTTGTGGTCCAGGGTCACATATTTGAACAATTTTTTAAAAAGTAACACAATAGTTACTTTCCCTGTTAATGAGTTACTTTTATAATGATGTAACTAACGAAAACTTTTTAAAGTAAAATGCCCAACACTTCTTGAAACGTCTTAATGATTGTTTCGTTTCTTACAAACACGCAATTAATTAATGCACTGGAGTAGTGTGAATTACTTGCGGATTATTGTGATGTTTTTATTAGCTGCTTGGACTCTCATTCTGACGGCACCCATTCACTGCAGAGGATCCACTGGTGAGCAAGTGATGCGATGCTACATTTCTCCAAATCTGATGAAGAAACAAACTCATCTACATCATGGATTTACCTGAGGGTGAGTAAATATTCAGCAAATTATGTTTTTGAGAGAACTGTTCATTTAAGTTTGTGTCAAAAAATCATTCAGTTTCTTTAGTGGTTTCTATGCAACTAAAAACTGCTGTGCAATAATTTAACTTGGTTTTTTGCAATGGTGGTTTGATGGATTTATTATGCACCTGTCTCCAAAATGGCACAAGCTGGTCACTTTATATGTCGGTCAAATGGTCTTTTTCTAGAGCTCACTTCATGCTGCAAGTCTAGACTGCCTGTGACAGCACTAAATATGACGTCTGGTGTGAGTCAGCACTCAGATGCTTGCTGACCGGGAAAGTGACTGTGTTAAGCATGCAACAGATTAAAACGTTCAGCTTTGGGAAGTTTCCCCACCGTTTATATTTTTCATTTTCATTATCTGTCACTGGAGGTATAAATGCCACGAGGATTAGAGAAATTACATGGACTCTTTGCTTGCATGCCCTCCACGCTTATCCGCCCTCGTCCTCCATCCATCCCCGGGTCGTTAAACTCCCGCCGGCATTCGCCTCACGCTAGACGGGGCCTACAGGCAAAGCTCCGGCGGCCGGGTCGCAGACAAGCCCGTAACCTGGGCGACTGGCGTAGTGTCTTAGGAATTTCTATAATCCTGCAGATCTATTACAGATAGCGCCGCTGACACAGGCTACAGAGATTAGAAGCAGCAGATACTGACTGTATTGATTGGCCCTTCTCATCCCTCGGCCGCACGGGTGTGTAATGGAACGCGGTAATGAATTCCAGCAGCCTGTCACAGTCCGAGACCTCTAATTGAGTCGGAAGTGTGCAAAGAGTTGTGTGCGTATGGACGTGTGACTTTAGAAAGGGATTAACCCTTCTTAAAAACCCGGTTGCCTTGTTTTTTTTTTTTGTCTTTTATTCTCTTTAATTCCTGACGCAGTGCTCTTCAAAACCGTCCAGCTGATGTCTGAAACAGTCGGTGCGCGCATGAGATTTTGGTGCAGCTGAGGATTATTGTTGCTGGAAAGTTACATCATCTTCTACTCGAGGAAGTTCTCCTATAAGCCCGAAAGCTCTTCAACGCTAACAAACCGCAGACACACTGATGAGGAGGATGCAATGATATATCAGTGGCCATATCTGTGTGTTTTCACAGGGGTTTGAAATTCGATCAAACGCTCATTACAGCCCTGTGCACATTTGAAGACTCTGTTGTGTGGAATAATTGTCTTTTTTGTTAGGAAGAAATATGTAAACATCCTTTACTTGAACTAGTAACCTTAATGTTTCACCCCCCTTCTGGCAAAACATTATTTTAAGCAGGAATATAATAAATCCTTTGAGATTTTATACAAGACAACTATTTGAAAAAGCTTAATTGTGACCCTGGACGACAAAACCAGTCTTAAGTGGCACGGGTATATTTGTTGTATGGATTAAAATGATCTATTTTTCTTTTTATGCCAAAAATCATTAGGATATTAAGTAAAGATCATGTTCCAGGAAGATATTTTGTAAATTTCCTACTGTAAATATATCAAAACTTAATTTTTGATTAGTAATATGCATTGCTAAGAACTTCATTTGAACAACTTTAAAGGTGATTTTTTTTCAGTATTTAGATTTTTTTTTTGCACCCTCAGATTCCAGATTGCTGTATCTCGGCCAAATATTGTCCTATCCTAACAAAACATCAATGGAAAGCTTATTTATTCAGCTTTTAGATGAATCTCAATTTAAAAAAAATTACCCTTATTGTGGCCTAGGGTAAAAATTTAGGATTACATGCATTAACAACCTTATTTCAATAGACAAGCTCAGGTAAAACATTTTTTTAAGATGGTTAGATTTATTTATTTATTGGAAAACAATGAATATACATACTGATTACACTAAAAAGTAAATTTTATCTTGTTTTTTTTTTTTTGCAAAATCACCTAAGCAAAGTAGCCTTTTTTTCTGGGTAAATAAATGAATCAATGAATGAATGAATAAAAAAACGATAATTGTGTTTAAGCAAAAAATAAAAAAGTTTATTTAAAAAAAAGTTTACATTTAAAAAGTTGACCCCATTGGTGCATATTTTGGCTCTTTTAAAAGGCATAAACACATCTAATTTTGATTATAAATGTATCTTTACTTAGAAATGTCGTTTCACTAGATAAGACCCTTCTTCCTCGGCTGGGATCAAAATCAGGGCACCATATCAGTCCATTATATGGAGAAAAATGCAGAAATGCCTCAAAAAACATACAAATTTTTATGACTGAAGAAAGAAAGGCATGAACATCTTAGATGACAAGGGGGTGAGTACATTATACACTCTTTAAAAAAAGGTGCTTCAAAAGGTTTTTGGTTCCATTAAGAACCACTCAGTCAAGGGTTCTTTAAAGAACCATTTCTTGCTTACCTTTTTATGATCTGAAGAACCTTATTTGCCACAAAGAACCTTTTGTGAGACAGAAAGGTTCTTCAGATGTTAAAGGTTCTTTATGGAACCATTTAGGCAAAACGGTTCTTCTATGGGATTGTGAAGCACCTTTATTTTTAAGAGTGTATGTGTGTGTTTTGGAAGTGGACTTCTCCTTTAATAATACCGAAACTTAGTTATAAATAACAGTAAGTTTCTGCATCTTTAAATGTGGGTATGTAACTATTATATTTATTTAGGTGTTGCAAAAACTCCCATAAAAGCATCATAGCAGCTTAAATCCAGTCAGTGTTCCTGTAACATATACATTCAGCTGAGGCTTTTCTCCAAACAATGTGTGAGTTTATATGTATATTGCATTTCAGTCTGTGATATATTCCCTGAAATGCTTTTGTTTACACACTGTTGTCTACACTTGAATTTGCCCTGAGCTGTTTATTTTTAGCCAAGCAAACACAAAGCGCGATTCCCACTTGGAGTGGTGGACTGCATAATGATAGACAATATTTAGTTATTACTAATATCAGAGTAAAAATATGCACGTTTGTTGCTATCCTAAAGGAAAATAATCAGATGCATTTCCGTTGTTTTTCAATCCAAATTGCATCTCTCAACTTTATATCAGACTATTGCTTGACTAGTTAGAGCGGCGTTTGAAATCAAAACAGTGGGAATGCTCTAGGCGTGTGCCGGGAATTACTGCTGTCAATTCAGGCTTTTGCTTACACGTAGGTCAACCACAATCAATACAGTCCTGACTGTAAATGACTCTTTGTGGAGCGGATTTCATCTGGAATCAAATCAAGGTTGTGTCATGTTTTTCCCTCAGTAAGTTATTGAGTTTTTCTGCTAACATGAGCATTGCCCTCCTTAGGTCTTCCGTTCAATTACATCAACTAACAAACCTGCAGAAATGAAGCTCTACCGCGGAGCAACACGCCCAACCGGGAAACTTGCAAAATCTGCATGTAAATATTTAGTCTCGCTGCATATTCTCAAGGTGAAATGAGCGTGCTGTTGAAAACCCGCGCTTGCTAAATTCATTATTGACTGCCGCGGTGCTGCCAAGCAGTTTCTAATAGGCCGCGGTGAAGCCCATGAGTCTCCTTTTCTTCTCGCAGCATGTGAGCTTTCCCCACAGGCATCAGCATTGATACGATAGATTGCTAACCACACACAATAGCTACAAGGCTGTTGCTAATCACAGTATTGATCCTATAACTCTTCCCATTAGAAACTCTTTAGCTTTGTGGGTAGCATTGTATGAATGAAGTCTAGTTGTGAAAGTCTCCAGGGACTGTGATTAAGACCTGCTTCTGAACACTATTGCCAGCATTCAGACCTAGAGTCACGGAGAATCCATCACTGAAAAGCCAGCATAGGGTAGAGTCATATTCTTTGCTCAGATCTGGACAAATAATGGCAAACTCTGGGTATTTTATTTATAGTGGCTAGAGACAATACTGTTTTATATGGAAAGCTGTTCATCTCACAGCTGTGACTTTGTTTTTCACGATTTTGAGAAAACAGATTCAGAGATGTGAGATATAAACTCAGAATTTGGATTTTTTTTCCTTGCACCTGCAAGTTTACATTTTGCAAATCAGTGATAATTTTTTTTTCTGCGGAGTATTAACATTCAAAAAAGGTAATTGAGAATTTTTTACTTTAATTCTCAGAAAAAAGTCAAATGATGAAAAAAGATTTCATGTCACAGTTCCGTATTTTTCTCTGAATTCTAAGTTTACATCCTATAGTTGTTTGTTTTGTCATAGAAGGAAAAACTAAAAAAATTGTTTGTATCTTACAATTTAGATTTTTCTTCTCTGAACTGAGTTACAAACTTGCAGTTCTGTGTTTATACCTGAGAAAGTTTCCTTTGTGGGATGTAAACTCAGAATTACAAAAAAGGGAAAAAAAAGTTGATTTTGAAATTGAGGTAAGAGTAGCATTTACCTTTCTTAAACAGGCTTTCAGTAATATACAATAATATTCAATAATATTAAATATTTTTTGGAGTTGAAATTATTTTATTATCTTGTAAATTGACAAACTCTGGATGTTTTATTTGTGGCGGCTAGAGACAATATTGCTTTATATGGAAGGCTGTTTATCTCACAATTGTGACTTGTTTTCAGAGAATTACAGGAATTAAAGTGTGAATTGTAAGATAAGAACTCCCAATGACCTTTTTTAATGTTATTTTCCATGCGAGATATAAACTTAGAATTTGGATTTTTAAAATTTTTTATTTTGGGTGCAATTTCAAGTTTTTGCCATGGGATATAACATTAAAAAATGTAACTGAGACTTTTTACTTACAGTTCAGACTTTATTTCTTGCAATTCTCAGAAAAAGAAGTCCAAATTTATGATATTTAATGTCACAGTTCTGACTTTTTTTTTTTCTGAATTTTGAGTTTATATCTTGTAGTTGGTTTTGTGTTTTCGTCACGGAAGAAAAAAACTAAAAATGAGTTTATTTCTCACTCATTCAGATTTTTCTCCTCTGAATTGTGAGTTTTAAACTCGTTCTGGGTATTTTTTTTTTAAAAGTGTCCCAATTATAAGATAGAAAAAGGAAAAGGAAAAGAGTTGGAATTAAGGTAAAAGGTTGCATTTACCTTTTTTAAAACTGGCTTCTATAGTTTTAGCATAGTTTCGAGTGTATAGTGTAAATGCAAACTAAAAAATATAATAAATGTTCTTTGGTGTTGAAAATATTTGATTATTTTGTAAATTGACAAACTCTGGATATTCTATTTATAGTGGCTAGAGACAATATTGTTTTAAATGGAAGGCTGTATATTTCACAGTTATGACTTTGTTTCTCACAATTCTGAGGAAAAAAAGTTGTGAGAAAAAGAGTCAGAGTTGTGAGATATAAACTCATTTTTTCCCCCTGCAAAAAGTGTACATATTAAAATTCTGTTATTTTTTCCTGCCATGGACAATAACATTAAAAAAGGTAAATGAGACTTTTTATCGTGCAATTCAGACTTAATTTCTCGCAAGAAAAAAGAAAAAGCAAAGATTTAATATCATAGTTCTGACATTTGCTTTCCCCCTGAACTCTGAGTTTACATCTTGTAGTTGTTTTTTTGTTTCCGTCATGAAAGAAAAAAACAAACAAACAAAAAAGAATTGCGGGTTTGTGTCTGAATTGAGTTATAAACTCACAGTTTAAATCTGAGGAAAAAAAAAATCTCATTTGTGAGAGAGAAACTTGAATTGAGGTAAAAAGTTGCAATTAACTTTTTTAAACAGGCTTTATAGTTTTAGCATTGTTTGGAGTGTATATGATTGATTGATGATATGACTGATGTAAATTAACTTGATCATAAAAAAAACAGGTAGAACAAAGAATAATGCACACAGAACCAGCTGAAATGTTCAAAGTGTGTGAATTTAAGTCTAGTAAGCATGTAGACAAAAGTTTAAAACATGGTGAAAAAATGGTGCATGAGTGCAAACTGGAAAAGTTAACTATCTGGGACCAATACATTGTAACGTAATGAAAAAAATATATGATTGGCACAGTTTAATTTTAGGCAGCATTACACATTATCTTGCAGGGCAATGTGTATACCTCTCTAAAATCTTCAGTAATAGGACAAAATCCCAAAAATACCCAAAAATATGGTATAAAGATTTGTATTTTGATCATTGGTCAATTCCAGCATTCCTTGTTCCCAGCAATTTGCATCATCAAACTAATTGGTTTTCAGTGAATGATGGTGACTTTTAATTGATAGATGGCTGTGGTGAAAAAGGGCAAGTGTTGATTGAATTCGTCTTTGATATGATGCATCATGCAATTTATATACAACGACACAACATAAAAACTGATTCTATGCAAACATGGAGTGACATTCATAACCATAACTACTGCAACACCAGTACAGCAATTGTAGATGTGAATAGAGCTTTATGTTGTTTGGTTGTGTATTGATTGATTTTATCATTCAGAGGCACCTTAAATGTTGCTGCTGTTTTGATAATGAGTGCATCTTGTTTTCTTGCAATGTTTGTGCATGAGAATCAACAGTCAGTTTTAATTTCCATTAATTTCCATTAATGGCAGGTTTATAAGTGTAAACACGCCTTCAGACACCTCAAATGCAGTTTTTGAAAAACGCTTCACTTTAAAGAATAGAAATTGTACAGCTCAGTGGTGTAGCAGTGTGCCATTCAAATCCTTCTTCAGGTATTTTAAAGAGTTCTATTTAAAATGGAATTCATTCTATAATTGTTTTCATAATTGACATCAGTAATAGCATTCTGGGAACACCTAAGCAAGAAAAGCTGTTAGTAAAAATTATTCTGACCCCCCTCACTTTATTTGACCTTTAAAGGCCAGCCGCTCCTCTGGAAGCAGTAAACATCTGCATTGACCTGGATGACACGATGGCAGGGTTTTTTTTTTGGTTCATCGGCTAGTAGAAGTCTCAGGAGTGGACGTGAGTCCATCAGATGAGTACAAGCTACTATTGCGTTGGTCGTTCCTGTTACACAGCTCCTTTTGAAGTATTTCTATATTTCTATTGCAGACTGTCAGAAATGTGCTCTGCTTGGATTCATGCCCTTTATTAATTAAAATTTTCACATTTTTTAGCATGCAACAACAAAAAAATGAGCAGGATGTTCATAAAGAGATAAAGTTTTAATGTAGGGCTGTCACGATTAGTCGATTCTAGTCGACTATTCGCTTTTTAAAAATCCTTAATTTTATTTTGTTCGCAGTAAAGTGTAAAAATTGTCGTCAGGCCGTCGGCGCCCTCTGCAGGCCTTTGTTGAAATGCGTAATGTACATTAGCTCTGTTGTTTATAATACGTTATGTATTTTAACAGTTTTGTTTAATAAAACCATATGATTTCTTACTTTTGGTACTTTATTGAAACTAATCACTGTTGCCTCATTGCTATTATATATGTATTTTTAAGTAATTTTAAAGGCTACTGTTCACTTACATCTGTTTTTATTGCCACAAAAAACAAAAACAAAACAAGGAATTATAATTATAGGGCCCTATGAAATCCATTTTATTTCCAAATTCAGTTGTTTCCTTTTTAATTTTTCTATACTCTGTTTTAATGGCTAAATTCAATTTTGAGTTTTACAGTTTTATTTTTACCAAATTCTGTGTTTTCCATCACTTTTCTGGATTCCATTTTAATGGTTCCATTAAATTTTAATAGTCAAAAGCGGCTCAGATTAATTGATTTTATTTTTACAAAATGAATGTATTTTTTTCTTCCAGAAATACTGTGTATTTACATTTTTCTCCTAAATAATTTTGTTGATTTATTTATTTATTTATTCTGTGGGAAATTAATCGCTTAATAGATAAATTAGTCAATATATAAATAGTCATTAGTGGCAGGCCTATTTTAATGTCTTAACTTGAAGTTAATTTTTTAAATCATTTTTAAAATATTGATATCAAGCAGATTTATGTGTTGTTTTAGAGAGACTCAAATCAACTAACATCAGAAAAGTAATCAAATCTTATACCTCCTGATCTTTGTTCTTCAGGTTTCCCACCAAAATGATGTCACTTCCTGGAGAATACATCACTTGCTCATCCCTGGATCCTCTGCAGTGAATGGGTGCCGTCAGAATGAGATTCCAAACAGCTAATAAAAACATTACAATAATCCACAAGTAATCCACACCACTCCAGTCCATCAATTATCATCTTGAGAAGTGAGAAGCTGCGTGTTTGTAAAAAATAAAGCCATCATTGAGGCATTTTTCTTCAACTTCAAATGAGTCCTCTATTCATAATATTGCTTTTTCCAGTGAAAAAGTCATCTGAAATCTGCACAGATCAAGCACTGCTAACAAGCCAAAACAGCGCTAAACAAATATGTGGGTGGATTTTGATGTGAGAGACGACAGAAGATGGATTTTTTTTTTCACTAGAGAAAGCGTTATTATGGATTATGGACTCTATTTTAGCTAGAAGCAGTGGTTTGAAGTTGGATTTGTTTCTTACAAACACTTACACAAACATGCAGAATTTTTTTATTCGTGGATTATTGTGATGTTTTTATCAGACTCTCATTCTGACGGCACCCATTCACTGCAGAGGATCCATTGGTGAGCAAGTGATGGAATGCTATGAGCAAATTTCTCAGCAAATTTTAATTTTTGGCTTAATTATATTCCTTTAAATGGCTTGCATTCATGAAATGAAGAAACATCTGTAATATTTCTTAATAAATAGTCAGCTTTTTAGGAATGAAATATTTTAAAATTCATATTTTTATATGAGTTTAGTATTTTACTCAGTATTTCAGGAATGAGTCCACAGCAACAGCCCCACTGTCGCTTCTCCAATTCCTCAATCTTACTTTGTCTTGGCCTCGGTCCTGTAGTCTATTAAAGCATCTCTTACTTCAATGTACTTTCTCCTCCGTGCGGTTTTATGGCGTGGAGCGCTAACTCAGCAGCGCAACCCTTAAAAAACACACTAGGGTTTTATAGCATCAAAGCATGTAGACGTCCTCCTATAAGAACAGATGGTGCCAGACTGCTAATGGTTTGCTGCTTCTTGCTCTGTGCTGTGCATCTTGTAATTGACCCTTTTAAATCTACGGCGTCGGAGTGCCAACGCGCTACATGCGCATCCTTTTAATGGAATGTTTTTCTCCACCTTTTAATTATAAGATGTCGGTATGTATGTTAGAGATGGTGCAACGGAGCTGGGTTGTCAAGGCTGGAAAGATTTATGGCCATTCGTGCCCTTGGTTAGTAATGAATGTCAGCAGGAGTTAGCGAGCATGTTTGCTTGAATGTTAATGATTGTTGTTTTAGGACAGTATCTCTCCTAGTAGCCTCTAAAGGGTTTTTAGCATTAGATAAATGGCCTAAATTATGCTTTTAACATTTAACATGGTTCCTGTTGTGCTGTAGTTTTTGCACTCTAAAGTTATATTTTATTTTATTTGAAAAATGTTTTTTATTTTATTTTGTTTTATTTAGAAGCATACAGCAGACATTCAGAAATGTGCTGTGGTCAATCTCTGACACTTAAGCTTTGTTAATATCGTCTTCTTCTTCTTCATCTTCTTATAGCAAAAACACTTCAATCATATTAAATTATATTAAATAGTTTATTACTATAGTTTATTAATAGCTTATTATTATTATTATTATAAATAATAATAATAATAATAATTTATTATATTATTTATTCAATTTTATTATTTTAATTTCACAACAACAACAACAACAATAATAACAACATTATTATAAAATAGCATAAAATAGTTACAAAATGCCACTGAGTTTGTTGGTTAGTCTAAATAACAAAATCCACTTTGAACTTAATAAATATATTTATAATAATAATAATAATAATAAAAATAAATATAAAACTATTATGAAGAAAAAAAAAATGAAAAAGTGACAAAGAATTTGTGGGTTAGTGTAAAGAACAAAACCCACTTTAAATGTAGTAATTATATTATTTTTTCATTTATTTATGTATTTATTTATTTAATTTTATTTCTTATTTATATTTTTAATCTCATTATCTTAATTTTATATTATTATTATTATCATTTAATTGGAAATGTATTAGAAAGTCATGAACAAAAAAAATATTTTTTATTATTATTAATTATTTTTGATACTAATGCTAATACTAATGCTACTATTACTACTGCTACTAATCATAAATATAAAATTATAAAGTCAAGAACAAGAAAAGAAAAAATTTAAAAAGTTTTTTTTAAATATTTGTATTATTTGAATATTTTTTCATTATTTATTTATATTTTTAATTTCATTATCTTAATTTTATTTTTATTACTATTATTAAATAATAATAATAATAAATAAATATATAATAACTAAAAAAATTATTATTATAAAAACAACAACAATAATAATAATAAATATAAAATTATTATAAAGAAAAACATTTAAAAAAAGAATGAAAAAGTGACAAAGAATTTGTGGGTTAGTATAAAGAACAAAACCCACTTTAAATGTGGTAATTATATTATTTTTTCATTTTATTTCTTATTTATATTTTTAATCTCATTATCTTAATTTTATATTATTATTATAATTTAATTGGAAAATTATTAGAAAGTCATGTTGGAACTCAAAGTTCCAGTTAGTGTTAAGCAAATGCATTGAGCAAAAGTGAGTTTTCATGAAAGCAGAGTGATGGAGAGGTCTGACATGCTGGAAATGATTAAAGCTCATTGCATTTAAACTAATGGAGTCATTAACCTCAGACAGTTTAAATTAGTGTACGTTATCCGTGGCGTTTGCAGTGTTAAACCGCCATTGTTAAAACTTGCAATTAAAGTCGTTCTGTGACAACTGCACAGGGGTGTTTTCACTTCCACCTAACAAAGAGCTAATTTTATCCTAATGAAACACTTTCTAACTTGTGTGAAGCCTTTAACAAAAGCAGCTTAACATCTGACGCACCTGGTTGGACCAGGTTGTGAAGAGCGCCATTCGTCCATGTGATGTTCAGAGAGCCGGACGTTGTCACCCAAGCCCCTTGCGGGCGGCCCGCGGCGCATTAATCGCATTAGCCGGCGTCTCTCTCTCGTATTGTTTTTGTGTGCCGCGGCCGGGGGTTTGGATTAATTGGCCGCTTCCATGCAAAGCGAGAACATTGCAACAGAAATTCAATACTGAGACGTGTAATGAGTGATTAGAGAAACATTTCACTGTTGCTCAAAGGTTAGCTGAGAGAAGGAGAGAAATATGCGGCTCGAAACTTTCATTATTTATTTATCAATATGGAATGGTACGGCAGTGAACGGTGGGGCCGTTATAACTCAATGTCAGACAAACGCCCAACAGAGTTTAATTAAAACACTCTAGACACTCGCAGAACAGGTGGCAGACCATAAAAAGACATGCACCAATAACAAAAACACTGTTATTAAATGATACAGAACTTATAAATGAGTCATTATTTACTTAAAAGTCAATGTGAAATCAAAATGAGCTTACCTTCTTAATGCTTGTTTCTAGTTTTATTGAGAATGATTAATCTTTCATCAAAATGCAATAACTTGCTGTGCTTCTGAAATAACTGTGCAAAGGTCATGCAGCTTTTGGATAATGTTAAGCAGAAGTCAAATAACTATTTTTGTGTTGTTTTTTGCAAACTGACATTCAGATTTCATTATGTTCTTGTATAAAACAGCATATTTTCACAATCCAGTCAAATCTTTATGGATGAAATTAATTCTCACCCATTTTTTTCCCTGTTAAACACCATTTTTCATTTGTAAATAAGATGAATTCGAATTCATTGGGGAATAGGTAAAGCTGTGGAAGTGTGTTGAAACATTTACATATTATCTGATTAAGGAAAAAGGTGAATCTCACAGAAACTTGCACAGGTTGTATTTCAACTATCCAAAATAAGACATTTACTTAAAGTTTATTTTATTTTATTGCATTGTATTGAATTATAAAAATTCTTATTTTTATTTATTTATTATATTTTTTTATTTTTGTTTTTTTTTTCCTCAAAGTAAGTTTTATTTTATTGCACTACATTACATTGCATTATAAGAAATTATAAGAAATTATTTTACTTAAAGTCAATCCTATTTTATTGCATTGCATTGCACTACATTATAAAAAAAAATATACAGGGTGGGCCATTTATATGGATACATCACACATCAAACTTATTGGGAATTTCACAAAAAAAACAATGGTGTGCTTGGTTTTAACGTAACTTTATTCTTTCATGAGTTATTTACAAGTTTCTGACCACTTATAATGTGCCACAAACAGGACGTTAATATCACCAACCATTCCCATTTTATTAAGGTGTATCCATATAAATGGCCCACCCTGTATATATATATATATATATATATATATATATATAGTTTACTTAAAGTTTTATTTTATTGCATTGCATTACATTGCATTATAAGAAATTATTTTACTTAAAGTAAATCCTATTTTATTTTATTTTATTGCATTGCATTGCATTATAAGAAATTATAAAAAAAATTACTTAGTTTTATTTTATTGCATTGTATTACATTGCATTATAAGAAATTATTTTACTTAAAGTAAATCCTATTTTATTTTATTGCATTGCACTGCATTGCATTACAAGAAATTACAAAAAAAATTACTTAGTTTTATTTTATTGCATTGCATTATAAGAAATTATAAGAAATTATTTTACTTAAAGTAAATCCTATTTATTTGATTTTATTGCACTGCATTATAAGAAATTATAAAAACTATTTTACTTAAAGCAAGTTTTAGTTTATTGCATTGTATTACACTGCTTTATAAGAAATTGTTTTACTTAAAGTAAATCCTATTTAATTAAATTAAATTAAATTTAATTTAATTAAATTTAATTGCATTATAAAATTATAAGTTATAAATTTTAATTATTTTATTTTATTTTACGTACTCATTGATTTGCACTGCATTAAATGATAAGACATTTAATTTTACTTAAGTAAATCCTATTTTGTTTTATTTTATTTTTTTATAAAATAATACAAATATTTTCTATAAAATAATAATATTGAAATAATAAAACTAATAAAAATGTTGAGTTGGTGTTACGTGGTAGCTGCGTGCTGGATGGAATGAGACGAGAGACGAGATAACAAGTAACAATATTTAATATAAACTTCAGGTAGCACAAGCTGGAACAGGCAGGAACACAGAGCGATAATCCACACACGTAGAAAAACTATTCAACAATAAAGACCGACAGAGAACTCAGGATACAAACAGGCTTATAAAGGGTGACTAATTACAAGGACAGGTGAACCAGATAACATTAACAAGGACTAAACCAAAGTAGACAGATCAATGGGGGGAGACAATGGGAGAAACCAAGAATAGAACAGTCCAATAAACAGAAACTCAAGGAGACATGTAACATTACACCCCCCTCCGAATAGGCGCATCTCACGCCGTATAACATCCAAAAAAAAAAAAAAAGAGGGTAGGTGGGCGGTATCAGCGGAGGCTTAGGAAGGCTGGGCGGAACCAGCGGAGGCTTAGGAAGGCTGGGCGGAACCAGCGGAGGCTCAGGAAGGCTGGGCGGAACCAGCGGAGGCTCAGGAAGGCTGGGCGGAACCAGCGGAGGCTTCGGTGGAGGACAGGACCCCGGAAGGGGGACAAAAACAAACAGAGTCAACAGAGTCCAAGGGGGCGACGAAGGTGGGAGGAGCCAGGGAGGAAACAGGAGGGACCCGGAGCAGGAGGAGCCAGTAGAGACCCAGACCGCAGCCATGATGTAAGCCCACGGTGGAGCCGACGGAGGGAGGAGCCATGGTGGAGGAAGGGCTGACGACTCCAGGGGGCCGACCGACGGCGGCAGAGCAGGTGGAGGTGGAGCCCAAGGCGGAGACAGAGAGCCAAAGATCCAGGGCGACACCGAGGATCCGGAGGGCCAAGGCGGAGCCCAAGGCTCTGGCGACTGAGGCGGAGGCGGAGCTCCGGAGGTCCGCGGCGGAGCCGGAGCGACAGAGGACTGAGGGGGAGCCGGAGGGAGGGAGGAGCCCAACGGAGCCGGTGGGATGGAGCGACGAGGCAAAGCCGGAGGAGTGGAGTCCCAAGGCGATGGCGGGACGATGACCGACCAAGGCGGAGCCGGAGGGACGAGGGAGCCCGGTGGAGCTGGTGGGCCGACGGGCCACGGTGGAGACGAGGGAGCTGAGAGCCGTGGTGGAGCCGCAGGGTCGGAGGGCCGAGGCGGAGTTCTGGACTCTGAGGCTGGAGGCGGAGCTGAGGGATCCTCCAGCCATGACGCCGATGGAAGCTGGCAGACCCGCGGCGAGCCCACTGCACAGGTGGTGGGCTGAGGGTGAGCAGAGGGGCTGTCAGGGGACAGTGGTGGCCAGACAGACATGAATGTAGACAGAAGAGGGTGGGTGGGTGGGAATTCCAGGCAGACAGGATGATCATAACAGGTAGATAATTCAGTAAAGAAGTCTATTAAATCCCCAGAGTCTAGCTCAAGCTCACCCCCAGCGGTGGTGCAGTGGGCAGGGCTCTCCATAGCCCTGTCTTGCTCCACGCAGCACTCCACCTTCGCGGATGTAGTGTCCGGCTCTCGCACCTGGTCAGACGTGTCAGGCTCTGGCTCTGTTGCTCTTGGCTCTGGCTCTTTATCTGCGGTGGGCTCGGGCTCATACTCCGCGTGTTGGGGTGCTGGTTGGCTGGGCTCTGGGTCTTGAGTGGGGCTGACGTCCTTCTCGACGATGTCGACAGTCCATGACGATCCACAGGACGCCAGCACCCACTCGATGTAATCCGGTAGGCTCTCTTGAGGACCCTCCCCGGATAGCAGCGCTTTGGTGGTGGTGTTCAGTCCTGCACGGTAGAAAGTGCAAAGGCTGCTATCCGGAAAGTGGGAGTGTTCTGCCAGGAAGATGTAATCACGGGTGTGGTCCTCAAGAGAGCGTTCCCCCTGCTTCAGGATGATGAGGAGAACAGTAGGATCCATGGGGGAAAAAAAATCAAAAACAAAACACTGAGAAAAAGACGGAAAAAACAAACGCAGGGGAAAACACCAGGGAAAAAACTGTTTCGGTCGGTCTTTCTGTCACGTAGTTGCTGCAGGTGCTGGATGGAAGACTGGATACGACGTACGATATAACATTTATTTTAATGACTCTTAGAGAAACAAGCAGGAACAGAGAAACATCCACACACGCTGAAAACCAAACAAACATTCTTCAACAATATGCAACGACAAAGACCGACAGGGAACTAAACACAAGGTGGAACTTAAATACACAAACTAATCAGAACAAACACAGGTGAAGACAATGAAACACTCAGGAAGAAACAAGGAGGGCGTGACTAGGGTGACGAGAGGGCTGAGTCCAGGGAGCACATGGTGAAATCACAACATAAACACACGATGACAATAAGGATACGTGACAGTTGGAGCTAATTCTAAGCGAAAAAAAAAAAAAAACCCACTTCAACCTTAATTATATTTTATTATGCTTGCATTTATATTATTTATTTATTTATTTATTTAATTTTAATTTGTTGTTGTTGTTATTATTATTATTATTATTGTTATTTAGACAGTTATTAAAAGGCAAGAACAAAAAAAAACAGAAAAGGTGACACTGAATTTGAATTTAGTGTAAAGAAAAAAACCTCTTTGGCTTTATTCAATTGTTTTATTATATTTATATTTTTCTAATTATTAATTATTAATTAATTAATTCTCATCTGCTTTTTCTTGTTGAATAGCATGTTTCATTTAAAAATATGTCAGAATGTGGAAGTAAAATGGGGTGGAAATGTTGATTTATCATTGACCGGAAAGCCTTTGATTTCCAGATGCATGATGGGATGTCATCTGATTACATTCACTTTCTCTACAAGTGCTGTGATTGTGGCAAGGTACAGTGATGCAGCAGATGGAAATACTAAAGATCGACCGACCTGGTCCTTTTACGTTCCCTCACTCCCTTCCTAATCTGGTGTCTGACCGCCACAGTTCCTCTCTGAATGTTCCTACTTGTAGAAGATAAAGTCGATCTCTCTCAGACTTGAGGCTTTTTGTCAGAGGACATGCTTCTTTCAGCTTAGCTTTTCATCAGCTTCCTTTGACTGCCTCAGTTCAGGTTTAGCCAGCCGTCCCGCGTGTCCCCGCAGGGGCACCATACATCACCTCCTGCAACCTGAGGAGAAAGGTCGGGCCAGGACTCTCATTAATTATTTAAATGGGGTGATTTTTTTTTTTCGTCTCAGGCATATTTTCACTGCATGTAGTGAATCTGAGCCTTGACATTGAGGTTAATGCTCCTGTCAAGCACATTTAAGACAAATTCGCCAAGGCGATCATAGGGGAATAGGTAAAGCTGCGAAAATGTACTTGGACATTTATATATTACTTGACTGAACTGACTGTGATTTAGAAACAAGTGAATCTCACAGAAACATGCACAGGTTATATTTCACCAATCAAACAATAGGAAACTATATATTAATTAAAATGGTACCTACTTATTTTATTGCACTGCATTGCACTGCACTGCAAATAATAAATTATATTTTACTTTAAATTATGCCTATTTTTATTTTATTTGTTTTATTATTTTATTGCATTGTAAAAAATAAATTATTTTATAAATTTATACAATTTTATCTATCTTATTAATTTTATAAAATACAATTTAATTTAGCAAAAAAGAAATTATTTTTATTTATTTTATTAATATTATAAAATATAATTTAATTTAACGTAACTGCACTGCATTACAAAAAATAAATTATATTTTATATAAAATTATGCCTATTTTTATTTATTTTATTTATTTTATTGCATTGTAAAGAAGAAATTATTTTAGAAATTTATACAATTTTATTAATACATTGCAAAAAGAAAAGAATTACCTAAAACTGTGCTATTTTTATTTTATTTTATTGCATTGCATTGCATTGCAAAAAAGATGTTATACTTTACTTAAAATTATGCCTATTTTATATTTCATTATTTTATTGCATTATAAAAATAAAAATAAATTATTTTTTAAAATATGCAATTTTATTTTAGAAATTTTAGAAAATAAAACTTTATTTAACTGCATTGCAAAAAAGACCTTATATTTTACTTTGTAAAATTTTTGCATTGCATTGCAGTATGTTGATCCAGGGACATGATGACATGACAAAATTAAAGTGATTTAGAATATATTCATTTAAGATTAATGTTAGTTGTCCTACTTCATGTGGTTAAAAAAATGACGAGGTACGAACAAAATCTGCGCCTCGAACGTTTCAAACTACAGTACATTCAGCAGTATGGAAAATCATTTTCTTAGTGCTCTGAAATTAGACTCAAAGCAGCCCAGTCTCCCTAGAATAGACTCTGAAGCATGAAGTCTAAATCCAAATGAAATCTTCTAAAATCCAGTTGCAGTTTTTGTAGGTGGACGCAATCCTCCGGGGCTCCTCGTACGTTTCGCCGTTCAACCTCTTAGCCCCATTTTAATTGGGTAATAGGCAAAAAGATGTTTTTACAAGGATCAGAGGAAAAAGCAATCAGACAGAAGTTTTACAGAGTAAGAATAATTAAAACACACTCTTACCTGTTATGAATTGCCTGTTGAAGCATGGAAGTGCTGAATGGACATTTGGAGGGCGTTTAGTGATTCGGGCCATGAAGAATTACAAATCAGCATATCCGCTTCAGCAGCTCTGTGTTTCACTTACAAAAAGTACCATGGTACTACTATGAGGTTTTGGACATATTACAGTAGTATTGTACAAAGCACCATGCAAAAACCATTGTATATAACTTACAAGCATACTGGCAGAATAAAAACTACTTAAAGGAGAAGTCCACTTCCAGAACAACGATTCACAAATAATTTCCTCACCTCTTTGTCATCCAAGATGTTCATGTCTTTCTGTCTTCAGTCGTGAAGAAATTACGGTTTTTGAGGAAAACATTTCAGAACTTCATTGGTGCCCCGATTTTGAACTTCCAAAATGTTTAAATGCAGCTTCAAAGGCCTCTAAATGATCCCAGCCGAGGAAGAAGGGTCTTATCTAGCGAAACGATCGGTCATTTTTTTCGAAAAATAAAAATTTGTATACTTTTTAAGCAAAAGCTTGTGTAGCACAGGCTCTGGGGTGCGCGTTCACGATGCTACGTACTATTGAATCACATCGAAAGGTCACGAGGAACGTAGGCGGAACTACAGACCCAGTGTTTACAAAGCGAACGCGCAAAGACTAAGAAAGTGCAAGGCAAACACTGTTTACAAACAAAAAGGTATAACGATGTCGGACGATTCTGAAGTTGTAGGACAAAATAAGATGGAGTTTTTCGGCATTCTCTACCTTTTTGAGCCGGAGTATACAGACGATGAACTCAGACGTGATTCGTAGTAGTGATGGGAAGTTCGGATCATTTTACCGATTTGGACCTTTGAGTCTCGTTCAGCAAAAGGAACGAATCTTTTTTTGAGTCAATTCGTTTATTTTAACTAAATATAATTCATATGTTACGTGTTACTTCCCTAACACATCTACTGCTTACACAAACGTTGATCACACTACAAACAAGACAAAACTATAATGCTATAAGAAACAAAAAAGATGAATTTATTGTTTCCCTTTAGTCTTTAGTCTATGATTAGCTCACCTCACCTCTTATCTCTCAAATCTTCGGGTTTGAGTCGTTCGTTCATCACGTGACAGCCCCAAAAGATGAACGAACGACTCGAAAAACCCGAAGACTCGAAGCAGGTGAACTAATTCCAGTACAGAACCTAATAGGATGTTGCACATGTGTGACTCAACGAATCACTCCTAGAGACGACTCGTTCTTCCCGAGTCACATTAAAGATTCGTTCAGAATGAACGAATCGTTCAAGAACGACCCATCATTAATTTATAGCATCCCAGAACCTGTGCTACACGAGCTTTTGTGCTTAAAAATATACAAATTTTTATCTTTCAAAAAAATGACCGACCGTTTCGCTAGATAAGACCCTTCTTCCTCGGGCTGGGATCGTTTAGAGCCCTTTGAAGCTGCATTTAAACTACATTTTGGAAGTTCAAAATCGGGGCACCAATGAAGTCCATTATATGGAGAAAAATCCTGAAATGCTTTCCTCAAAAACCATAATTTCTTTACGACTGAAGACGGAAAGACATGAACATCTTGGATGACAAGGGGGTGAGTAAATTATTTGTAAATTGTTGTTCTGGAAGTGGACTTAAATCTTAAATCTGTACTTCAAAATGTATTTTCATGAACTAAAAAATGTGCTACAAGCATCTGTAAGTTCACTTGTTGAAAATGCACATAAAAAGAATGAGTTAAGGTTGTTTAGGACTGGCAGAATATTCCATTTTACCACGTCTGTTGACTAAGCAATTATACAGCTGAATATTCACTACCTGCTCTCATTTTTATGAGGTGCGCAAGAGGGTTATTCTCAGATTTACATGAAATCAGGACCTCTGCCGCCCTGTATTTTTCAGTGGTCAAGCCTTCATTTTACAGCCACTTTTTGTAACAGACTTTTAACGGCTTACTATATTTTTCTTCGCAGCGGCGGTTAAGCACTGCAAAAGTTTATGAAAGAGAGAGGTAAATTATTTCAGACAGGCGCCTAATAAAAAGCATCTCATAGCTCATATTTCAGCAAGCATTAGTCTATGTTCTCGGAGCTGTGCGCAAGCGAATGAGAAATACCTGATGGAGTTTTGGCTGGTGTGCCGTTTCCATTTATAATGAATGGTTAAATACAGAAGCACCTTATTTTACAGTCTGCCGAGGGGAAAAAAATCATGTTTGATTTATTTAAGTGTCAAATGAAAGGAATAATATGTGTGCACATGCAAAATAAAGTACATTTTTACATTTTCTCAAGTAACCGGTGCTTGAGTCGTGCAAAAGTTGTCGCTGTGATGCTAGGAGTTGTTCATATGCTAGTATTGCATTGCATTGCACTGCAAAAAAATACTTAAAATTGTCTGTTTTGTTCTTTTAATGTAATGTAATTGCATTGCATTGCAAAACTTATACTTATGCTTTATCTGTTTCATTGCATTGCATTGCTTTATTTTGCAACAGAAAGTTTTTCCCCAACGTTCAGTAGAAATGTATAACAATTTCTTCCGTTTTGTGGATTCAGACAGTCAGAGAGAGAAAGATAATGTGATGAAAAGATAGAGCAGTGTTTAGGCAAATTTCACTCTATTCTTGAAGGGTTTTATGAGGAATCACTGGAACGCTCTCAATTCAGATATGGAGTTAAACGCTGTGGACCGATGGGCGAAACCGCCTCTCCTTGTTTGATCTTTCCAGGGCTGATTTACATTTGCAGAGCGCGCCGCTTAATCTACCCATTTGTCCTATCAAATGAAAGAGCGAAATGAGAAAGAGAGAGAGAGGTGAGAGATTTAAAAAGTAGTTTTCAGAGAAGTTTGGTCCAAAAAAATGGATCTTTAGCCATTTTTATATTGCGCAAGATTTTAAAGAGACAATACTTGATGTTAAAACTATATGTTTATGTTTTATAAAGAAAATGCTGCTTGTGAATGCAACACACCACTTTGCGTGGTTGCCAGGATGTTGCTATGGGAAAAATTGATGAAGGAGAGAATTGACAGTTCCATATTGCACTTGAGTCTAGAGAGAGTAATTAATGTTAAAAACTAAAGTTTTATGTTTTATGAGGAAAATAAAAAAAGTGTTTCTGGCTTGTACGTGAAAAATGTGTGTGTTTTGGGTGGTTGCCAGGCTATTGCAATGCAGTTTTAAGTGTTTCCTTAAAATAAGTGTTTGCCGTTTATGCATACAAAACTTGTTTGTTTTTGTTTGTTTTTTTTTTAATTTAGAAAATGCTTTTTGTGCATGCAAAACTTCCTTGATTTTATATTTAAAATTAAAATGCTGTTTGCGCATGCAAAACTTGTGTATATTTTATGTTTATAAAGAAATGGCTGATTTTGCATGCAAATGTTGTGTGCTTTTTATTTAGAAAATGCTGCTTGTGCATGCAAAATTTGTATGATTTTTATGTTTATGAAGAAAGTACTGCTTGCAAAATTTATTTAATATTTATATTTATAAAGAAATGTTTATTGCATACAAAACTTGTGTTTTTTTTTATTTAGAAAATGCTGCTTGTGCATGCAAAACTTTTTTGATTTTATATATAAAATGGAAATGCTGCTCGTGCATGCAAAACTTGTGTGATTTTTGTTTATAAATAATGCTGCTTGTGCATGCAGAACTTCTTTGATTTTATATTTAAAATGAAAATGCTGCTTGTGCATGCAAAATATGTATGATTTTTTTGTTTATAAAGAAAGTACTGCTTTTGCATGCAAAATGTAATTTTTATATTTATAAAGAAACAGCTGTTTTTGCATACAAAACGTGATTTTTTTTTCCATTTAGAAAATGCTGCTTGTACATGCAAAACTTTTTTGATTTTATATATGAAATGGAAATGCTGCTCGTGCATGCAAAACTTGTGTGATTTTTGTTTGTAAATAATGCTGTTTGTGCATGCAAAACTTATTTGATTTTTATATTAGAAAAGAAAATGCTTCTTTTGCATGCAGAACTTGTGTGATTTTAAAATTTATAAAGAAAATGCTAATTGTTCATGAAAAACACTTTGATTGGTTGCCAAGATGCTACATCTAATATGTAGTTGCTAAGGTGTTATGAGTTGTTTTAACATGCTGCTATGCAGTTGCTTGGTGTTTTTTAACTGTCCTTCATTAACAGGTTAATGAAAGGTTATTTTTTATCTATTCATTTAACGACCATTCCTGCAGCTTATTTTGAAAAGATACAGTAAAATAATGCAAAAATTAGCACATTATACACCATTCCAGAAATATATATGTTCCTGCAGATGCTATTTCTATCTTTGTGGCTTTGTATAACCATTTCTCCCCTCTAGTCTCTGTAAGGCTCCCGCCGCAGCCGTTTAACAAACGCCTCCTGCGAGGGACTTTGTAGATAGATGCTGTTTTGCCCAGCAGTTTTTCTGGAGCAGCAGCCGTGCGCTATCTATACTTCACCAGAAGGCCAGTTCACTGACCCGCTATTGGATATTTGACGGTTCCACATCTAATATCCCATTACTGTAGAATGTTTCTGTTTCTGCCGCGCTAAATCTGTCATTCTGCCTCTGCCCAGTGTGAACGTGATTTACCATATGGTGCTAAAGGCTGGCGTCGGTCGGCCTGGCAGGGGTGATGAACTTGAGGTAGCCGTCAAGAGCCTGCAGTGAGGATGTGTCTGTATGTCTGTGCTTATGAGTGTGTGTGTGTGTGTGTTTCTGAAACAGAAGCATCTGTGAGCCAGCGGGGAGCGTGAAGCGGCCGCAGCACGATAGAGACAGCGCCGGTCAGCATAGAGTTAGCTGTAGGTGTTACTCAAGGGCCGGTGGAAACGATGGTGAGTGTGGTTGCAGGTTAGTGAGTGTTAACAGAGTGTTAGTGGCTGAAGGACCTTGTAAGGGTTTTTATTCTTTGGCCTTTTTACTCCTCCAGGGCTTTTATCATGTTTTCAATGCCAATGGCAGCCACGTAGAAGAAAAAGTCTTTGGGTAAGATGTAAAAGGTCGGTGCAAACGCCAGTGCAGACATTTATTTCATCACATGGACAATTTTATTATTTGGGTCGTGGAAAATAAAAGAAAGGTGAAAAAGGAGGCACCAGTGTGGGAGAGAAAAAAAAAAACATGCCTTGATTTAAAAAAGAAGTGTCATAATGAAATAATATTTTTTGTCTCATAAAAATAATAATTGTAAAATAAAAGGCTAAAATTCTGACATGCTAATTCATAATTATGAGCTATAGTCATAATAATGAAAAAAAAAAGAGTTTTTATCTCATAATATCTTTTTAATCTTTAATTTTAACTTTTTTTTTTTTTACTTTATAATTTCAACTTTTATCTTATAAATGTGTCTTTTTATATCATACTTTTACGTTTGTCATTATTTTGACTTAGTATTTTAGTATTTTGATTTCCCATCATGATTTTTCATAATTAGAATTTTGACTTCTCAAATTTTTGATCTCAAAAATGTCTTTTTTATCTTATAATTTCAAGTTTCTTA
Organism: Cirrhinus mrigala; assembly: GCA_036247105.1. Taxonomy (NCBI): domain Eukaryota; kingdom Metazoa; phylum Chordata; class Actinopteri; order Cypriniformes; family Cyprinidae; genus Cirrhinus; species Cirrhinus mrigala. The sequence continues at coordinate 34,483,078 of CM070012.1, read as the reverse complement.
TAATTGAATTTTTAGCTCATAATTATGACTTAATATGTCAGAATCTTTATTTTTCTCGTCATCATTTGTCATAATTTTTAGTTTTTGTCACAATTTTGACTTCACCTCATAAATGTCTTTTTATCTCATACTTTTTAAGTTTATCTCATTGTTTTGACTCAGTATTTTAGCATGTTGATTTCTCATCATCATGATTTGTCATAATTAGAATTTTTCTCATAATTTTGACTTCATCTCATAAATGTCTATTTATCTCATAATTTTGAGTTTCTTAAAACTGACTTTTTATCATAATTATGACTCAATATGTCAGAATCTTTACTTTTCTCATCATTATGATTTGTCATAATTTATCTTTTTTGTCATAATTTTGACTCCTAAATCTCCTAAATTTGTCTTTATATCTTAGAATTTCAAGTTTATCTCATTTATGACTCAGTATGTCAGAATCTTTACCTTTCTTATCATCCTAATTTGTCATAATTTAGAATTTTTTCTCGTAATTTTAAATTCATCTCAGAAATTTGTCTTTTTATCTCATAATTTCGAGTTTCTCATAATTATGACTTTTTATGTCATAATTATGACTCAGTATTTCAGAATCTTAACTTTTCTCATAATCATGATTTGTCGTAATTTTTGAATTGTTGTCAGAATTTTGACTTCACTCAATTTTCTTTTTATCTCATTATTTAAAGTTTATCTCATAATTATGACTTTTTATCTCATAATTTTGAGTTTCTCATAATTATGACTTTTTATCTCATAATTATGACTCAGTATGTCAGAATCTTTATATTTCTCATCATCATGATTTAGAATTGTGGTCAGAATTTTGACTTCATCTCATAAATTTGTCTTTTTTCTCAGGATTTCGAGTTTATCTCATAAGGTTGACTTAGAATATCGTAATTTGGACTTTTTCTCAGTTATGACTTGGTATGTCAGAATTTTCTCATCATTATGATTTGTAATAATTTTGACCTTTTATTTCATAATTAATTATGTCATAATTGTGTCTTTTCATCTCTCATCTCTTTGATTCTTTTATTTTGGCTTTTTTCTCATAATTATGACTTAGTATGTCAGAATTTTGACTTTATAAAAATTTCAATTTGCTGTCATTTTGAATCATATGTCATGATGTCAACTTTTTAGTCTTATAATTATGTTTCAACAAAGCATGCTTCTATAGGACGGATCAAGTGCTGTGTTTTCATTCCGATCAGCCTTTAATCACTTGATTAGTTTCACAAGCAGCCGAGTTAACCTGATAAATGGTCTTTTGTAATGAAACCTATGCTGGTTTGCTTGTTTAAGCTTGTTTAAGCTTGTTTAACAGTGATTGATAACCGGCTGGACCACAACAGATGAGGGACTGGAAGAGTAATTCAGCATGGAGCGGTTTGTATTGACATTATCATTTGTACTGTTTCTGAGCTGTTTTCGGATCAGTGAAGGGATTCTGGTCATTTGTGGTTCCAGTGGTCATTTAAAGAGGCTAAACAGAGCTATATTTAACATCACTGATCCAGAAGAGATATCAAAATCAAAACATGTACTCTGTGGTTCAAAGGTTTGGGATCGTTTTTTTAATCTGAAGGTCACCAAGGCTGCATTTATTTGATCAAAAATACAGTAAAAACAGCAGTTTTATGAAATATCATTTCAATTTAAAATAACTGTTTTCTGTTTTAATGTATTTTAAATGTAATTTATTCTCTTGATGTAAAACTGGAAGATCAAGTTCACCCTCGAGAGCATTTATCCCAGTTGTAACCCTGCTTTTTCTAATTTGCTATTATTGCCGTAACCTTTATTATATTAACATTAAGAGGCATTAAATTACTGATTAATTGTCAAGATTTCAGAAGGGCTACACTAACAGCAGCCTAAATAGAAGTTTGTCTATTGGTCAACCTTAACCTGAAGCCCGTACAGCCTTGGTGACAGCAGAAAAGTAATATTATTTCAGCGTTATTAAATTTTGATGAAAGATTAAGAGTGATGAGCCTGTCACAATAAGACTAGAAACATGTATTAGCTCTGAAAACATTCTGCAGCATTTGCTTTGATATTTTATTATGTTATATAATGACATTCAGACATTTTTAAGTAAGACCAGAGTGTTAAAATAGTTTTTTTGGGGGGCCGCTGAACATGTTCAGTCTTTTCAGACCTTGATCTCATTCCTCTTTGAATCTTTGAATTCTTGCCACTGTTTCTGTCTCGGATCAAACTCGCCGTGAATTTCTCCCAGCGTGTGACATAATGAGCAATGCTGCGTGACACGAAAATGAAACGTATCGATTTTTTATGCGGCGCATCGTAGCTTTTAAGATATTGCTTTCATTATTGTAGAATTAGTGCTGCATGCTTTGATGTCTTTTATCTTGGACCACACACATGCGATTGCAGCAGAGGATGCTGGGTAACAGTGGACGGACCATCTAATGTTACAAAACTATGATAACTACTCACACATACTAACAATATGCAGTCGTGACAAGAAGGCCTGCATCTCCTTTAGAGAGATTCTCTAGTTTGTAGTGCTTGCGAAGTCAAACATCACTAGTACTGTTTGCTCATAAGCATTAAAGTTGGATATTTGCATCATCCAGCAGCATTTGCACTCTAGACATGAATAATTCCTCCTCCAGGGCTCTTATCATGGTTTCTGTGCCAATGGCAGCCTCATAGAAAAGAGTCTTTGGGATTCTGGTAAGTTACAAAAGGCCAGTGCAAACATCACAGCAAGCTTTTTAGAGAACTTTCACTTCCGCAGGTTTTTTTTTTTTTTTTTTTTTTTTCTTTCAATCATGCAAAAGAAGCCAAAATAAAAGAAGGTAAAATAAGAGTCACCAGTATGGAAGCCCATTTTCACCACATAATAAAAAGTCATAAAACAACTTTATCTCATAATTTTAACTTTTTATCTCACAATTGTCTTAGTATGTCATCATTTTGGCAGTATTCCATCATTTTAATTTATCTCATAATTTGGACTTTTTATATCACGATTTCAACAATTTCAGAATTATTAGAGTATTTAATAATTTCCACTTTTTATCTTATTTTTGAATAATTATTTATCTCATAATTGCAACGTTTTTCCTCACAATTATGACTTTTTATAATTTTGTCTTTTTATCTCATAATTTTGTCTTTTTATATCAAAATTCTGACACTCATAATTATGCCATTTCATCATTTTGAGATTTTGTCTCATAATTGCAACTTTTTATCTCAATTTTGTCATTTCATAATTTTGACTTTTTCTCATAATTTTGACCTTATTAGATCTCATAATTTCAGCTTTTTATCTCACAATTGCAACTTTGTTATAACTGTCTTATTATCTAATAATTATGATCTATAATCTCATCATTATGACAGATTTCATTATTTAAACTTTTTATCTCATCATTTCGACTTTTAATGATGAGTTTGTATCTCATAATTACATCTTTTGCCATTTCATAATTTTAACTGACAATTTTAACTATTTATCTCAGAATTTTAACTTTTCATCTCACAATTATGACTTTATAATTTTGTCTTTTTATCTCATAATTTTGATAACCTTATAATTATGACAGTATTTCATAATTTTAACCTTTATATCATGATGTCAACAATCTCGTAATTATGATAGTATTTCATAATTTCAACTTTTTATCTCATAATTTTGACTTTTTATATTAGAATTTTGACAATCTCAGAATTATGATGGATTTCATAATTTCAACTTTATCTCATAATTTGTACTTTTTTTATACCAGAATTCAGACAATTTCATAATTCATATTTCATAAATTTAAATTTGTATCTCATAATTGCAACTTTATCTCATACTTTTGTCTTTTCATAATTTTGACCTTTTCTCATAATTCTGACTTTTTTTTATTAATTATAAAACATATAATAATTTTAACTGTTTCTCATAATTTCAGCTTTTTACCTTACATTTATGACTGTCATCATTTTGTCTTTTCATCTATAAAATATTAACAATTTCATAATTATGACAGATTTAATAATTTTGAGTTTTTATCTCATAATTGCAACTTTTTGTCTCATAATTTAGTCCTTTCATAGTTTTGACTTTGTCCTCATAATTCTGACTGTTTTTTTAATTACATCTCAATTTTAGCTATTTAGCTACTTAATAATTTTGTCTTTATCTCATTATCTCATAGTCTTGACAACCTCATAATGACAATATTTTATCATTTGAACTTTTAACTTTTTATCAGAATTTTGACAATCTCATAATTATGACAGATTTCATAATTTTGAGTTTTTATCTCATAATTCTGACTTTTATTTTTCATTTCATAATTATCAGTTAGTATGTCAGAATTTTGATAATTACAAAGATGACTTTTTATTCATTTTGACTGAATGATTCCTCAAATCATGTGCTGCTTTTGTTAACAATGATTTTTTTTTTTTTTTAATAAAACAGGACTCACAGGAGGTGCAGGGCACTTTTCATGCAAGATCATAAGAAACCATCCAGCGTCATGCCGTGGGTTTTCCATGAGTAAGCACCGCTCAGATTTACTTCAGAAAAGGTAAAAAAAATCTAGTGTAAACACTATATATTTTGTGTTTATTGCATGTCTCATTTCCATGTTTCACTGAGTTGTACACTGAAGGGACTGGTGCCTTTATTTGAAGTGGTCTTCATAACAATACAGTTGCTCTTTATGGGAAACATTTCTAAATATTGAATCAAAGCCAAAGCTGTACAACTCCCAGAACAATAACTTCTATCCAATATCTCTGAAAACAAATAATGCTACATGTATTCTGCTGTTTATATGCTGCGAAATGCATTACAAACGGTGTAGTTTAGACTGGTGTCTTTTCCCTCACAACTAACCATTGATCACAACATGTCAGCGATTTATATAAACACAAATACACATGCACACGCTCTCGCGTTCTCACACACAAGCATAAAGACAGACTCCTGCAGCTTTGTGCTTTGGGAGATTTAGAAAATGTTTGCAGCACACAAATTTAAACAGCCCAATATGAAAAAAAAAATGTTTTTTTTTTTTTTATTCCTACCAAAATGGCAAAAGATATATCAGAGAAATATATTGCTAATATATATTTTAAGATATATTTAAATGCATGCATTTGGAGTATATTTTATACATTTTAAAAACGTATTTTAGATATATCTGGACAATATTTTAAATATTGTTCTGTGTTTTCTTTTTTGAGGTAACAGAAAATAGTTGCATTTTTTAGACCATTTTGATCATTTTTTGACCAATTTATCTGCTTGTGTAAACTTAATGCATTAATTTATCACACTGCAGTGACTGCATTTAATCACATTAGTGCATGTACATTTACTGAGATTCCAAAATATACATTTAACTTCTTTCTTCAAGGCTTTTTACTTTTTTTTTTTTTTTTTTTAATTTTGAAATTCGCTTGTTTAATCAAAACAGAATTGTAATTTATTATTTCATAAAAATACATATTTACTATACATTTCAAATATATTTTGAAGAGAAAAAAAATATTTTGCTGTATGGGCAAGTAAGAGCTCAGTTTGTGTGTGTATGTGTTTATCACAAAGAAGCTTTGAATGTCTTTCATCGCGAACAAGTATCTGTGTGTTCAGTGCCAGCGTCCCTGTGGCGTCTCATAATGATTGATGTTGGCAGCGGAGCAGCTGCTTCATGCCACAGTCTCACAGGGCGATACTTCCACGCCTGTAAACAACTAGTACTTTTCCCTTCCACTCCTTTGAAAAGCTTGCAGGATTTTGTTTTCGAAACTCTTTGCTTGAAAAGTGTGCTGTGCAAGCTATTTGCAAAAATGCCACTTGGGTTGATTATTTTATTATTTAGTAGATATTTTATTATTTTGTACTACCAATTGCTGGTCAGACGATATGATTGATACACCCCGTTGTCATCCAAGATGTTCATGCCTTTCTTTCTCCAGTCGTAAAGAAATTATATTTTTTTGAGGAAAACATTTCAGGAATTATCTTCGTATAGTGGACTTCAATCGTGTCTGTGAGTTTGAACGTCCAAAATGCACTTTCAGTGCAGCTTCAAAGGGCTCTAAATGTTCCCAGACAATGAATAAGGGTCTTATCTAGCAAAATGATCGGTCATTTTCTAAAAAAAGAAAAAGAAAAATTGAACATCTTGGATGAACTTCTGAAAGTTCTGAAAGTGAACTTCTTTAAATCTAGACTAATTACATTTTCAGTGAATGCTCTCTGGTCACTTTTGAGGATGTTTTGAGTTCTAGACATTCCAGCACTATGTGTTTTCATTATATAATGAGTTGTTTAATTTCAAAAGATCAAAGAAATCTTGATATGAGCCCACTGAGTGGAAAATATTATTTGGAACACTTCTAGGAATTTACGTCTTCTGAAGGCTGAATGTCTTTCGTTCCTTTTGACTGATGATTCAATAAGCCAAATAAAACTATTTTTTCTTGTAATGTAACAAATAAAGTTCTTTAAAAAATTTTGAAGAATTCTTCAACTTTCGCAAACACCTTGATTATAACATTGAACAAAACCTCCATACATCGGCTCTGCTCCAAACCCTAGTGAAATGCCTTGCTGTCTGCTGCCTACGCAGGGCGCAAAGTTACTTTGTGAGGCAGTAAAAAATGTCCCAAAATACAGTGCTGGTTAGATGTTTTGGAATAATTAATTTTTTAAAAAAAATGCTTTTGAAAGAAGATTTCTGAAGCATCATGTGACACTGAAGATTGGAGTAATGATGCTGAAAATGCTTTGATCACATGAATAAATGACATTTTACAATACATTTACATAGAAAACTGTTATTTAAAGTTGTAATAATATGTAAAAAAAATAAAAATAAATTAATTAATGCAGCCTTGGTGAGCAGAAAAGACTGCTTTAAAAAAAAAACAGTAAAAATCTTAACTACTCCAAACCTTTGGGGCCAGTTGCATAAACTTAGCCTCAATGTTAAGACAGCGTTTTAAGAACTATAGTTTAATCAACTAGCAGTTAACTGAGGGGTACTTAGTCTTATATTTTGGATTCAACTTTTTAATGTAACCAAATTTTAAAAATGTAGCAAATTTTATATTAAAGAAAAGAAATTAGATGATTAACTTTTAAGACTAGTCTAAACCTTTTGCAAACGGCCCTTGACCAGTAATTTAGGGCACTTTTGTAACAGCACTGTAAAAAAACAAAAAAACTAACAAACAAAAGAAGCACAATTTGTTGTCAACTTAAAATAATTTGTTACCCTGCTGCCTTAAAATTGTAAGTTCAGTCAACTCAAATAAGTTTAATCAACTTGAAATGTGACAACTTAGATTTTTGAGTTGACGTAACAAAATTTTTGGTTTGTTAAACTTAATAGCTGGGTAAGTTACCCAGCTGCCTTAAAATTTTAAGTTGAATCAACTTAAATATCTAAGTTGTCACTTAGTACAACTTAACATTTTAAGTTGACTAAACTTTGAGTTGACTGAACTTAAAATTGTAATGCAGCCGGGTAACAAATTATTTTAAGTTGACTCAACAAATTGTTTTTTACAGTGAGCCTCAGATTTTATCTGTTTTTGTCTGTACAATGTGACTTTGACTAGAAAGTTTTTATTGAACAGACAAAACACAAAGAAAGTCCATGAAAGAAAGTGCAGGCTTGGAACGACATGAATAATTTCATTTTTGTGCAAATTACCCCTTTAAAGCTGCCCATGTAGTCAGCTCACTAGGTTTTGGAACGGAATAGCACCTCAAACCCCCTGAAATCCAGAACACCTGCCCGAACGGATTGGGAAAGGTGTAGTTTCTCCTCAGGAAAGCCGTTCTGCTCTCCACGCTCTCTGTCCAGCAAAGGTGGTAAATTGATTGGGACTCGGGTTTAATCGTCCGCCGTTTTCTGGAGGGCTTTCGAAGGCTTCCTCCTTTTCTGCCCCATCAGGATCGGGGAGGGGAGAAAAGATAAGCCGGCGAAATCTGGCCTTTCTCCCTGCGTAGGCTCTCTGCTCCTAGATAATTCCCCTCTGGAGACGCATTCAAAGCAACAGGACTTAGCCGGGCACACAGAGCGGCTACGCTGGGGGAAGCATGGCTCACATACGCTCTTGCAGATGAATTGCTTAATCAGAGGTAAATTGCTGGGAGGATGTGAAGGCCTATAACGGGATTGGTTTGTGGTAAGGAGCACAAAGCGGGTCCTTCCTCCAAGATTAGAGCAGGAAATGTGACCTTCACACACCGAGACGGAGCTCTACAGTAGTTCGGGACCTCGAGTAATATGACCAACACGGTGCAGGCTAGCAGTCGCTTAATTCTGCCATATTTGACAGACACACTTGCTTTTGTCATTTGACAAGATAGACTAGCCTTGAACTGAATGGAAATTATTCATTTTCCAAGTATTTTTAACAGTCAAAACAAATGTTATCAAAAGAAGGCATTCGAGAGATGTTCAGCTTTGTGTCCACATAATCACTTTTTAAAAATGCGTTTCAGTTTAAATATCTAGTGATATATAAAGCATTGATGATAATAATAAGCACTATTAATTAAACACAAATAATAACTGAGCGGCATATTAGAATGATTTCTAAAGGATCATGTGACACTGAAGATTGGAGTAATGATGCTGAAAATTCAGCTTTGATCCCAGGAATAAATTATATTTTAAAATATATTCACATAGAAAACAATTATATTGAATTGTAATAATATTTCACAATATTACAGTTTTTATGTATTTTTATCAAAGGAATGCAGCCCTTTGCATACGTTTTTAGTGCAGTACATTATTTTATGCATTTTCTTGTAGTAGTTAAATATTTACTTGGGAAAAATAGATAGGACACAAAACTATATGAAATATAGTTGAGGTCAAAAGTTTGCATCCCCCTTACAGAAGGTTCAAATGCTCACTAAAGCTCCAAAAGGAAACACAGTGCATTAAGAGCTGGGGGTGAAAACTTTTGGAATTTGAAGATCAGATAAATTTAACTTAGTTTGCCTTCTGGGAAACATGTTACTGTCTTCTGTAGCCTCTGAAGGTAGTACTAAGTGAAAAAAAATATGATATTTAGACAAAATACAAAGAATGTACACCTCTCCATTCTGTTCAAAAGTTTTCACCCCCCGGCTCTTAATGCATGTTTTTTTTCCTTCTGAAGTATCAGTGAGCGTTTGAACCTTCTGTAATAGTTGCATATGAGTCCCTCAGTTGTCCTTAGTGTGAAAAGATGGATCTCAAAATCATACAGTCATTGTTGGAAAGTGTTCAAATGCACAAAAATGCTGGAAAACCAAATAATTTGTGGGACCTTAAGGATTTTATCTTTTTTTTAAGAGCAGCAGGCAGTTTAACTGTTCAGGACAAACAAGGGACTCATAAACAACTATCACTAAACAAAAAAACACAGCTGAGGATCATTCAGGTAACAACACAGTATTAAGAATTAAGTGTATGTAAACTTTTGAACAGGGTCATTTTTTATAAATTCAACTATTATTTTCTCTTGTGGACTATGTGTAAACATCTTTTATGTGAAATATCTTATTCAGGTCAGTACTAAATAAACAATAACATGAATTTTGTATGATCCCTCTTATTTTGGTAAAATAATGAACATTTTTAATGATTCTGAAAGGGGGATGCAAACTTTTGACGCTGAAAAATAAAATGTCAGATATTATATCAAGATATAATTTGGATTAAAAAAAACATTGTTTATATCAATAAATATTGACACATGCCTGAAAGCGCACAGAAATCAACAAATGAATGAACTTCTAAACAGTGACAGAAATAAACCAAAATTATTGTGGTAATGATATAAACTACTGATATTACTACACATATGTAGTAAATTGCTGCAGCATTTTATGTTTCTTTTTGTCTTATTAAACAGCTTTGCATGTATTTTTGGCAAATACATATTCTATTTATTTATTTTTTGTAGTAGTAGTAGTAGGGCACACTGGCTTAAAAGCCTAAACAGGCCACAAAACTAAAAAATAACACTGCATAATATATGAGCAATATTTAGTCCAAAGACAAACATGAATTCGAATGAGACAGTGCTTTTTTGCAAGTGAATATAGATAAAAAAAAAGTTTATTTTGCCTAAATTTGTGGATGATATATACATGAATATGGTGCTTCAAGCTCATCCAGCTAGTCTTTTTCATGCTCTCTTTTCAAGCCGATTAATATATGTGTAAATTTCTCTTTCAGTCATCCCGAGAGCGGCTCGTACCTCACTGAAGTGTTTACCCTCCTCATTTGACACCTTGACAGTCAGTCTATCTGAGATATCTCTCTATTTGCATTTCATTTTAAAAACACTCGTCTCTGTTCTTCTCATTTGCAATCACATTGTCTGCAGCACATTCGGAGTTTGTAACTAGACTGTGAAACCCGAGCGAAATAGTCAAAGAAGCAATAATTGAACATAATTTCAAAGGCTAAATGTCCGCCGTGTTCCTCGATCCGTACGCAGGTAGCAGATGCTGAGGTGAAAACCCGATCCGCTGACTTCTGGCTCGGGATGCAGTATAGAGGACCAGAGGAAGATGAAGGCAACTTTGATGTCTCATTCAGCCGTCCGTTTGATGTCGCTCCGTTATCCAGGAGCAAAGATGGATTCGCTGGTAAGAATTTGCAAAAGCAGACAACTGATCTTTTGAAGAAGTGCAGCGTTAAAAGGCTTTGTGCCTGCCGTATCTTAATGGAGACATATTTTCACTTGTTCGCAAATTGGGTGTTTCTTCAACTACAGACACTTTTATATACCAGGGATTTATTTTTATTAAAACTGACAGGTTTCAACATTTTCGTTTTGATATATGAAGGCCACATTAATCCATCTTGGAAACGTTTTTACTATCACTTCATCTTGTTTTGCTATGATTTTTCTGTATGGACTTCATTTTTTACTTTTCCCTCTCAGTCTCTGTCTCATCAAATATTCATTACTGCATTAAAAAAAAAAAACGATGCTGTAGCTTGAAGCTTACAGAGTTGAAAGCAATAATGAGCATTGACTTAAGACATGTGAAAATCCTTAAGGCATGACCAAATGTTCATGTTCCTAAAAATGAAATCCCACCCTAAAAAACAATGTAGACATTATCAAAGCTCAGAAAATGCTTTAACAAAAATACAAGCTCCACATTTCAGCTTTTAAAAAGCATGCAGTACAATTAGGTCACTGATACATGCATTTTCATTTGTTTTTAACAAAAATCATAAGATGCTATTGGTTTCTGTGGTAATTGACAGTATAGGTTAATC
>CM070012.1:34281772-34469272 GCA_036247105.1 Cirrhinus mrigala | reverse complement strand
ACAAAGATGAAGCTTGTTTTACCTCAGATCATGGCAAACTGAAACATTTGTCTCCTGAGCACTCGTCGTCTTCTCTGGCGTAAAACCGCCTCTCTCGTGTTCTTCTGCAGAGCCGGTCTCATCCCGGGTGACACAATCCGCTTCGACAGACGAAGGCTTTTAAACGCCGCTGAAAAATTACTCGGCATGGCAGGTGTTTGCTGTTTGTTTTCAATTCCCATTAGTCTCTTCAGGTAAGAGTCCTTCCTCCAGTCGGCTTGTAGAGATGGCTGTACCGCGCTCAAGACTTCTGAATGTGATGTGCAACTCAAATAAACTGCTGTGAAGGGTGTTTTCAACAAAAATAGAAAGTAGTTTTGTGCTGTCCCTCAGGGTCATTGTCACTTTAGTTAAAATTAGGTAATAGCTGTTAACAAAACTTATAGTTTGGGTTGCCTCTTAATTAGAAAGCACAGTCGAGGACAGTTGCACAACTAGAGAGAGTTTTTATTTTATTTTATTTTAATTTTGTCACAATGCACAGTTAATTGTGTAGGTGTACCATGTTATTATTTTTTATTATATAAAAAAATACTTCCCTGAGTACATTTTAATTTAATTTAATTTAATTTAATTTTATTTAATTTTATTTAATTTTATTTTATTTTATCACAATGAACAGTTACATTTACTTGTTAATGGTTATTTTTTCCCTCAGGACTGTGATTTTTAGACTTTTTAAAATCTTATTTAAAATAATAATAATAATAATAATAATAATCCTTTGAGTACAAAAGGAGTTTTTGTTTTGCTTTCCTTGAATAGAGAAAGACTTTTGATTTTTAATTTTTATCTGCTAGAAGTTTTGTGTTGTGAAATTTTTAATACCGTAAGATATGGATGACAACTAAAGATATGGACTAAAAGCCTTAAAACTATTAAATTTTTTATGGGGTCTCTTATTTATTTAATACATTAATGAGTTATTTTATTTATTTAATATATACATATGACTATACTTGTAATACAATATATATTAGACCAGAAACTCTTTCTTTCTTTCTTCCTCTTTCTTTGATGATAATGGTCATGAAATCCACTATGAAGAAGACGTTTTTAGACGGACATGAATACAACATCAGTTGATTTTTTTTTTTTAAGACACAATGTGAGCAATTCCATCGGTGTCATTCCGACGCTGATTGTGCGATGGGACCCGTAATGGGGATGAATCGCTCGTGGGTTAAAGAGCAGCCAAATTCTTTTTGCTGACCTTGAAAATGGAAAGGAAAGGCCAAGTGTCTGTGGAATTTGTAGTGCTGCTGAGGGCCGGCACATTCAGCAAGGTCCAGCTCTAAAGCTGTGGCTTTATAAAGACAAGATGAGCGCTTTCCGTGCTAAACGCCGCCTCCGCTAGCTCAGCCTGCTCGTCCCAAGGCCAGGCAGTGCAGCCTCTGTATTTGTAGTAAGATCAGAACAAATCTCCCACTGTTCAGGGAGGGCACGCCGCTGAATATTGATTATCCGACAGCTTTAGATCAATGGGACAGAATTGGGTGTGAAGGGGATCGCTGGAGAGCCAGGCAAACTTATACCAATAATTACTTGCAAAAAATTTACAGTATACATTTTTAACATCTTTTAAGATAGATATGTTTATGTAAGAAACTGGAATTAGCAATGCCCTGGCCACATAGGAATTGTGGCAAGTTTTTTTCTTTAGTTTATTATTCTTTAGTTAGCCAAATTTATAATTAAGACCATCATGTTGATAATGATTAAATGCGTAGTCGTAATAAATGAAATTCTAATTGCCCTGGCGATGTTGTAAATCAATGTGGCGGAAGCGGGTGTGAAGGGGATCGCTGGAGAGCCAGGCAAACGTAACTACCAATAATGTCTTGCAAAAAGTTATTTTCTTAACGAGTATCTTCCCAGCATACATTTTTAACATCCTGAAGATGTATTCTATATATTTTAGAAACTTCAATTATATTTTAAATTAAATATATTTTATAAATTTTATACAAATATATGTTTTAATAGATATAATAGTTATGAATGTATTAAAATACATTTTAAACACATGTTAGTTTTGTTATATTTTTTGAGAGTTGCTTTTTAGAAATGCCAAGCAACCACTAAGCAACACATTAGAAAATACTCAGAACAGCTTAGCAACACTCTGGCAACCGTAGAATTGTGGTGTTTTATTTAAAGTGGGTGTGAAGGGGATTGCTGGAGAGCCAGGCAAAACGTTTCTTATCGAGAATATTTTTTTTAACATCCTTTTATGTTAGAAACTTGAATTATATGTTAAATTGAGAACTTAAACTAACCAAAATCTAGTGATGTTTATGTTTAAATTGATATAATGGAGATAGAAATAGGTGTGAAGGGGATCCCTGGAGAGCCAGGCAAACATACAATAATTACCTATAATCAGGGTTGGGGAAAGTTACTTTTAAAAGTAATGCATTACAATATTGCGTTACTCCCTAAAAAAGTAACTAATTACATTTGTTACTTTTTATGGAAAGTAATGCGTTATGTTACTTTTGCGTTACTTTTTAAATCTGGGCAGGGCTTGCTTGTTTGTTTGAATATAAAAAGTTCTATTTTTGGCAAATGTAAAAGCCCTTTTACACCAAAATCCTCAGGCTGAAGGAAAAGTAAATTTACGTCTGTACAGTAGAACGCAGAAGAAGAAAGTTCAACACTCTTTAGCATTAAAAAAAAGAGTCTTGAGTGATTTTTGCATATTAATGTGGTTGAACTGGATCATCAAAGGTCAGCAGCAAAGACATTGATTAATAAACTGGGATTAAATACATAAAAGATATTTGCATTTTTTAACATATTTAATTATTGTAGGTTTGCATCATATTCTGAGTTGCATTTAACTGTTTTTATTAATTTTGAGGAAAACTGAATCTGTTTTTTTGTGTGTGTGTGTGAGAGATGAATTAATGCATGTTCACATTTATTCTAGAACTAAAGTAACACTAAAGTAACATCTTACTCCTGATTTCTCTCAATATTGGGACAGGAGAGCTTTCAATCAATAAATAAGAAAAAAGTAACTGCCATTACTTCTTTGAAAAAGTAACTAAAATATTTTCTTGTAAATTAAAAAGTAATGTGTTACTTAACTAGTTACTTGAAAAAAGTAATCTGATTACGTAGCTGGCGTTACTTGTAATGCATTACCCCCAACACTGCCAATAATGCCTTGCAAAAAAAAAAAAAAATTCTTAATAAGTATTTAATTTTTGTATTAATTAGAGAGTTGTTAGGCCCAGTTGCCTTCCTTCTGCTGACACAAAATTATGCAAACGTTAATTCATAAACAAACCCTGTGTATTTTCCTATGTTTTTGTCTTAAATAGTAACAAATGCATTTCTCTCTACATTTTTCTTGTCACAGACTTGATTTGGCACGCTTCTCTAACCTGGTCCAGGCTAGGCTAAACTGTGTCTAGTCGTGGTCTCGGCGGATTGTTGTTGGAATCGGGAGGGTCTCGCGGTAAACACGCGGCTCTCAGCGTGTCCCGGCGCTGCGCTTTGAAGCTCTGCTGTGTGATGGCTGGCAGCACTACACACGGCCACCAGACAGGAGTTTATGCTAAACGTGTTTTCCAGCGTAAAATCACTTTGTAGTAGTTGCTGCTGCTTCCCTTGAGTCTGTGCGTTCGAGAGAAAATGCTAATGGAAAGTAAGTGATGCAGTAAGTTAGTCAGTTACGCTGCATATAAACATGGATGCAACAACAAGCGTGTTTAATAAAGGTGTTAGATGTATTTTTATGTCTCTGATGGTCAATTATTTTAGTTTGTTAAACTATCAAGTTGTTAAACTATGTTTCTGTTTTGTGTGTCTAGTAAAGGCTCATATTGACCATGATGAGATGAGGACTTGTGATCCATACAGGACAAATGACTGTCAATAGCTTCGGAGAGAATCTGTTATGGGCTGCAGTGTTAAACAAGGTGAATAATTACTTCTTTTTTATTTGTAACCATCTGTTCTATAGGAGTACCAGGTGTTTAACCCTCAGAGACTCAGCAGAACTGCTATGTTTGTATATGCTGTATAATATATTATTTTATTTCCATGCCTAGTAATGGGAAAAGGTTCACATGCAATGAAGTGTGAGACCAAGTGTTGCAAAAATGTGATACAATTTTTTTTTTTTCAGTTGTTTTTCATTATTGTCTTGTTAAAATGCATACATTATATTTAAAATGTTTTGATGTATATATTAATTACATTATTTAAATGGTCAAATAGTGAAATTACATTTGCGTGCTGAATTGTGTTGGGAATTAAAAACTTTCACTTAGTATATCAAAAATAATGCCAAAATTTTGCAATCCTAAATACAAATGCATTTTTTTTTTCTTTGGCAATGTTTTTCTAAATTGTACTTTAATGCAAATTTTGCAATATTTTTCCAAATTATACCCAGATGTAAATTTTGCCTAAACAACAGGATATAGCTAGTATTTTCCTAAAGACATGCTAAATAGTGGCAAAGTTTTTGCAAACATCATTAGCATATATATTTTTTTTAATTAAAAATGAAATTTTTGAAATTTAAATATAAAGTTATAATTCTAAAATAGTGCTAATAACTAACCCTTTAACTGTCACTCCCATTTTTGAACACAGACATAAAAATGCAATATCCAGACTCAAATTTTTATAATTCATGAATGAAAACATTTTGTAATATTATTTTGATGTATTGTTACTGTGTGTAATGCTGTGGTAATGCAATGTCTGATTTCAAAATGCCTTTCAAAGGATGAATTTTGAGATTTTAAGTTTTGAACTGATATATAATTTCTTATGATATCTAAAGCGTGAAAGGGAAAAAGGAAACAAAGAAAGTCTTTGGTTACAAAGGTCAGAACTCATGTTATGATGTTTATTTTATTTTTTTTTAAGTAATTAATCTATTACTTTTTTATTTACTTTTTTATTTGTAACACAAAAATATGTTAAAATATCTATTTAGGAGTCTTAGACCTTTCCAACAATGTATAGTTTGTCATGATTGGATTAGGATTTATTTGTAATATGGTGAAGTAAACTTGACAGTTAAAGGGTTGAATGCATGGTCACAGTAAATAAATACAGGCAGGTTTTAAATGAATGGGTTAGAAATGGGTGTGAAGGGGATTGCTGGAGAGCCAGGCAAATGTATACTAATAATTACTTGCAAAAACTTACATTTATAACATCCTTAAGATAGATGTGTTTGTGTAAGAAACTGTAATTATATCTTGAATTAAGTATATTTTATATGTAGATTGACCAAAATCTATGTTTAAGTTGCTATAATAGTACTAAATGAAATAAAATAAATTTTAATTAAAGAAAAAAACACAATAATATGCTAGAAAAATAGTATTATTATTTAGAAAGCAAAAACACCTAGCAACCACATGGTAACACATTTGAAAACACTTAGAACAGCTTAGCAACGCCCTGACAGCCCTAGAATTGTGGCGTTTTGATTAAAACGGGTGTGAAGGGGACTGCTGGAGAGCCAGGCAAAAAAAAAAAAAAAAAAAAAAAGTCCATGTTAGCTCAGGTCTATTAAATAACATTAATAGATACAACTTTTGTTTTTAGTAATGTATTTGTAAATAATGGAATCAGTAAAAAATGCTTTAGAAGTATTTGTTGTTGTTATTTTGTTAACTTATGTTAACAAATGAAACCTTATTGCAAAGCGTTTGCATAATTTTTCCAGTACATTTTTAACAACCTTAAGATAAGATATATTAATGTAAGAAACTTGATTTATATCTTAAGTATAAAAACACAATAATATGTAAAAAAAAAAAAAAAAAAAATAGCGAGAGAAATCATAATGCTGAATTAAACACAGCCAGTCATCTTTCTTGAAATAAGAGTACATGGGGAACTGCAGCAGATTGATTTTAGATGTGTGAAATAACAGATTTGTATTAAAAAGCAACCACCATGACTGCTATAAACCAAATGTGTCAAACAGCTCAGAAATAAAACTCTAATTGCTCTGGCACATTTCTTGTTGACATTTGTCACAAAAAACTACAGCATGTTCACAGTGTCAGTGGACTTGACAAGAGTCAGAGCATTCGTAAAAATATTTCTCAGAACATCTGTAAAACGTCAATACAGTTTGAAACGTGCTCCTCGGGACTCAGCGGTTGATCAACGGGCTTAAATTGAAGAAAGGAAGTGTTTTCAGAGGGAAGAGTGAAGCTTAATTGAACTGTTTCACCTTGTGAAATGCACACGGCTGGGATTGACAGCGGAGGGTCAGAGAGGCTGAGAGAAGTGGATGGAAAGATGGAATACTTTATTAAAACAGTTCCTCTGATTCTTCTTACCCGAGGAGGAGAAATAAGGACGGAAATGGATTCTACACAAGCACACAGTGTAGACATCAACGCTCAGCCAAGGAATTGCAAGCGTGCAGCCTTGTTTTACATTCTTAATGTGGGTTACAGTGACGTTGCCTTCAAATATCTGTCCCGTTAACCTGTAAGTAAATCATGTTCTGTCATTTTTTTGTGGATGTTTTTAAATAGAGTATTAGATTACTTACTGCATCATGTGAACGTACTGCCACCTGCTTACCAGAAATAACCTGAAACGGCACACGGTCATGTCTTGTCATGTCGCCTTGTTGCGTTGCATACTTAATTCAGCCTTTCCTCAATGTTTAGAAAGTGAGCATCTTAAGAATTCTTAATGAACCTAATGCAACATGTCTGAATATGCTGTGAAGAACAATGGAGAAAATTGGTTGATATTATGCTGGCATCAGTTCCTTCTGAAAAAAAAAAAAAAAACAACAACATACAAGCACTGAAGTCATAATTATCATTATTTTTCATTCACTGACCAACACAAAATAGCTTTTTAAGCATTTATTTTTAAACAAAAGATGCACATTAGGTGTGTAAGTGATGCTTTATGCTTTTGATGAGATTTATGGTTATTTTTTTTTATAAATCCTACACATTTGTACAATAATATGAGTAAATTGTACTCTCAAACATATATATATATATGAGATTGACAGTAGTGACATATCTCCACTTTAAAAAGTGAAAGCTCAAAGGAAGTTTCCCGCTGGTAATTACATCATTCCCACATATAATTGAAGGCAGAATTACTTCCGCTTCATGCGTCACAGTTTGAAATGACGCTTTGCATTATGGGTCACACAGTAACAATAATAATAAGAGGTTTATACTGGACATTATGGAAAAAATAGAGTCCACTAGGTAGTGTATATTTGCATATTTTTCTACTGCACAAATGTGAGCATGAATAAAGTACAACCCAATTCTGAGCATCATTTCTCTCTTTCTTGCTTGCTTTCTTTTGTTTGTTTGTTCTACTGTTGTGTATTTTGTGCTTTCTTGTGTTGTTAAAATGAATGGGTTATTTGTTGTTGCTTTTTTTCAAAAGTTCTTTCTTTTGTTATTTTGTTGTTTTGATGTTTATATTCTTTTTTCATTTGTGTATTTTTATTTGTTTTTCCTTCTTTTGTTTATTTATTTAAAATTTTTGTTTGTATTTTTCATTCATTCATTCTTCCTTTTTCATGTCATTTGTTGTTTTTTCATAGTTTTTTTTTTGTTTATTTTTATTTGTTATTCTCTCTTTTATTTCTTTTTTTTTTGTTGTTGTTTTTTCATTCTTCATTTTATGTTAGTTTGTTGTTTTTCCAGTTCCTTATTTCTTTTTCTTTCTTTCTTTTTTGTATCTTTCTTTCTTTCTTTCTTTCTTTCTTTCTTTCTTTCTTTCTTTCTTTTTCTTTTTCTTTCTTTCTTTCTTTTTTTTTTCTTTCTTGTATTGTTAATTTTATTGGTTTCCAATGGGTTATTTGTTGTTGTTTTTGTTTGTTCTTTGTTTGTTCTTCTTTTGTTATTTTGTTGTTTTGATGTTGTGTTGATGTAGTGTTGATGTTTTTTTTTTTTTTATTTGTGTATTTTTATTTGTTTTCCGTTTATTTATTTATTTATTTATTTATTTAATTTATTTACCATTTTTGTTTGTATTTTTCATTATTTAATTCTTCCTTTTTCATGTCATTTGTTGTTTTTTCTTTGTTTTTTAAAATACATTTTCATAGATTTTTTTTGTTTGTTTTTATTTGTTTTTCTTTCTTTTGATTGTTTTTTCATTTATTCATCCTACATTTTATGTTAGTTTGTTCTTTTTCAATTTCTTTATTTCTTTTTCCTTCTCTTTCTTTCTTTCTTTCTTTCTTTCTTTCTTTCTTTCTTTCTTTCTTTGTTCTACTGTTTATTTTTTTGTGCTTTCTTGTATTGTTAATTTTATTGGTTTCCAATGGGTTATTTTTGTTGTTTTGATGTCTAATGTTTTTTTGTATGTTTATATTCTTTTTATTTGTGAGTTTTTATTTGATTTTCCATTATTTATTTATTTATTTATTTACAATTTTTGTTTTTATTTTTCATTCATTCTATTTCATGTCATGTTACTTTTGTTTTGTTTTTATGCATTTTCACTGATTTTTTTTTGTTTATTTTAATTTGTTATTCTTTTATATGTTTTTTAATTTATTCATCCTTTATTTTTTATTTTATTCCAATTCTTTCTTTCTTTTTCCGTATTTTCTCTCTTTTTCTTTCTTTCTTTCTTTCTTTTGTTTGTTCTTGTATTGTTAATTTTATTGGTTTTCAATGGGTTATTTGTTGTTGCTTTAGTTTGTTCTTTCAAGAGTGCTTTCTTTTGTTATTTTGTTGTTTTGATGTCTGATGTATTTTTTTAATTTGTGTATTTTTATTTGTTTTCCGTTTATTTATTTATTTACCATTTTGTTTGTATTTTTCATTAATTAATTCTTCCTTTTTCATGTCATTTGTTGTTTTTTCTTTGTTTTTTTTTTATACATTTTCATGGATTTTTTTTGTTTGTTTTTATTTGTTATTCTTTCTTTTATTTGTTTTTTCATTTATTAATCCCCTTATGTTAGTTTGTTCTTTTTCAATTTCTTTATTTCTTTTTGCTTCTTTTTCGTTCTTTCTTTCTTTCTTTGTTCTACTGTTTATTATTTTGTACTTTCTTGTATTGTTAATTTTATTGGTTTCCAATGGGTTATTTTTGTTGTTTTGATGTCTAATGTTTTTTTATGTTTATATTCTTTTTATTTGTGAATTTTTATTTGATTTTCTATTGTTTATTTATTTTTTTTACAATTTTTGTTTTTATTTTTCATTCATTCTATTTCATGTCATGTTACTTTTGTTTTGTTTTTATGCATTTTCACTGATTTTTTTTGTTTATTTTAATTTGTTATTCTTTCTTTTATATGTTTTTTCATTTATTCATCCTTTATTTTTTGTTTTATTCCTATTCTTTTTCTTTTTCTGTATTTTCTCTCTTTTTCTTTCTTTCTTTCTTTCTTTCTTTCTTTCTTTCTTTCTTTCTCTCCATCTCTGTCTCTCTCTCTCTCTCTCAGTGTTGATAAGGTATGTCTGATGGCCTGAGGGCCCCGTCGGGTCCCTGTAGTGGCTGATAAAGGCTCCGTTGGGCTCCAGGCGTCCACAGATTTCACACACAGAACTTGCTTCATTCAGCACAGATTACAGCAGTATTCCCACGTCCAGGCCGCACAACACCGGGGAAGAGAGAGATTACGTCCATGTGGGAATCCAAGCGAGATTACAGTTCATTTCCAGACAGGTGAAAATAGGTTTACGTTCAGAGGGAGGCAGAAAACAATCGACTTCTTCCGCTCCTCTTGTCTGAAGCGGCTCCATTAGAGTCGTAAGCCTTTATGAAATGCTAATTCACTGCGTCTCTCTTTAATTTGTTTCCTAGAATCAAGATCCTTTCTGAATATCCCGGCAGCCTGTAAATATTTGAGCAAACGGATGTGTTTGAATTACTTAAAGTTCACAAATCTGGCCTGCTCCAGAAGATCTGATTGAAAATGTACTTGGTTTAATTTGGTTATGTTTGCAAGGAGCATTTGCTCAAGAGGAAAGCGTTGCATGTAGCTCCGATTATAAATTCAAACGAAGTCGAGGGACAAACATTTCATCTTGCGTTCGTCTCTGTTTAAAGTGGGTGTCAGGATCAACTCGTGTCACTTCATGACATCTCATGATTTTATTTTCTTTTGTAGCTGACATTGTTAGTCCCTGCAGATAGATGCACTGTTTACTCTGCAACTCAAACAGAATAACTAGATTTTCTGCAGTAAATGTGAGTGGTGTTTGCCTATGGTTGTCAGGGCATTACTAAGGTGTTGCTAAGTCGTTGCTAAGGTTTTAATATATTAGGGCTGTCAAACGATTAATCGCAATTAATTGCATACAAAATAAATGTTTGTCTAATATATGTGAGTGTACTTTGTGTAATTATTATGTGTATATAAATACGCAAATTAATGTGTATATTTAAGAGAAATATATTATGCACAAAATATGTTTTATTTATATATAATACAAGTTATATAAAAATTCTAATAAATACATGTACTTGTAAATATTTCTTAATGAATGTGTTTGTATTAATATATACATAATAATTACGCACAGTACACACACATATATTAGGCAAACTCAGTTTTACTAATTTTATTGGTTTCCAATGGGTTATTTGTTGTTGTTTTTGTTTGTTCTTTCAAAAGTTCTTTCTTTTGTTATTTTGTTGTCTGATGTTTATATTCTTTTTTTTATGTATTTTTATTTGTTTTCCTACTTTTATTTATTTATTTACAATTTTAGTTTGTATTTTACGTCCATTCTGTTTCATTATTTGTTCTTTTTTGTTTTGTTTTTACACTTTTTCATAATTTTTATTGTGCATTTTTATTTGTTATTCTCTTTTATTTGTTTTTTAGTTTATTCATCCTTCATTTTGTTTGTTTGCTCTTTTTTCATTTCTTTCTTTCTTTTTCCATATTCTTTCTTTTTCTTTCTTTCTTTCTTTCTTTCTTTCTTTCTTTCTTTCTTTCTTTCTTTCTTTCTTTCTTTCTTTTTCTTTCTTTTTTTTGTTTGTTTCTTCTACTGTTTATTATTTTGTGCTTTCCTGTATTGTTAATTTTATTGGTTTCCAGTGGGTTATTTTTGTTGTTTTGATGTCTGATGGGTTTTTTTTTTTTTTTTGATGTTTATATTATTTTTATTTGTGTTCTTTATTTGATTTTCCTTCTTTTATTTATTATAAAAATTATAATAAATACATATACTTATATTTCTTAATGAATGTGTTTGTATTAATATATATATATAATAATTACACACACATATTAGGCAAACTCAAACTTTTATTTTGTATGCGATTAATCACGATTAATCATTTGACAGGCCTAATATAAATATACAGAAAACTAGAGTTAATGCAAAAATCTGGCATCATGCAGCTGTTTTTCTTAGTAGTACTAATTATGACTATAAATGATATACCAGTAAAAAAAAAAATGCAATAATTAAGATCATTCAATGTAATGAAAGAAGCCTCTTTTGTTTACCAAGGTTGCATTTATGTGATCAAAAAATACAGTAAAAACTGTAATATTTTAAAATATTATTACAATTTAAAGTAACTGTTCTCTATGTGAATATATTATAAAATGTAATTTATTTTTGTGATGCAAAGTTGATTTTCTCAGCATCATTATTTCAGAACTTTATAATATGCTGACTTTCTGCACAATAAACATTTCTGATTATTATTAATGAAACTGTTGAAAACAGTTGTGATAAATATTTTTGTTCAACAAAGAGGTATTAGATTGCTTGACAATATGACATTTGTAATGAAATGCAAAAGATTTATTTTTCAAATGCTGTTCTTTTGAGCTTTCTATTTATCAAAGAATCCTGAAAAAAAAAAAAAAAAAAAAAAAAAAAAATTAAGCAGTTAATAAGCCATTATTACTAATTGAGCACCAAAACTGATAGTAATTCAGAATGATTTCTGAAGGATCATGTGACACTGTAGACTGGAGTAATGATGTTGAAAATTCATCTTTGCATAACAAGAATAAATTACAAATTTCAAATAGAAAAAATGTGTTTTAAATTCCAATAATATTTCATAATATTACTGTTTTTACTGCATAAATGCAGCCTTGGTCAGACTTCCATTAAAAAATAAAATAAATAAATCTTAATAAAATAAAACAATGAATGAATATACATATATTGTACATATATTCATTAATTGACAGTGACAACCATCTAATTCCATTAAAAATATCCTGTAAGTATATATGAAAGATAATTGTACAGCAGTTAATGCAAAAAATCTGGCATCATGCATCTGAACATGATAAACTAGAATGCATAACTAAAAGAGCGAGTGAGTCATTTTCAGAGTCAAGAGCCAGAGATTGAGCTATCTGACATGATCAAAAAAGAGGTGAAGATTTAACGCTTAGAAACAGATGAGAAAGAAAGAGAGAAATGCCACGGTCAACTGACTTACACTTTCGGGTCTCATTGCGGTGAGAGAGGCTTGGTGCAAACGCTGTAGCCGTTTTTGGATTCTGTTTTATACTTTTATATTGTCTCTCCTCTAAAAGGAATGAATAATACACAGAAGTGCATGAAAAAAGAATGAGAAAACTCTTGTGAAACTCAAGTGCAATCTTCCATCCACCGCCTCTTCGACCATCCAGCACGTCAACACACGTTTGCCTGCTACACGCGCTCGGATGTCATCGGCTCTTGCCCGTTTTGCAGGACAGCTAAAATGGATGTGAAAATGGATGGTTGCAGCGTCTGTGAAACGCGCTCCTTCCTTGTCATCCATGCAGATTGTGCGCTTTGGTCTTGTCAAAACTCTCAACCAAACCTGGAATTAAGAGGCGATCTTCAGAGCATCACTCACACCGCTGCTGTGGCTCTTGAAGATTCGTACACAACCACAAACCTTAAAAGCTGAAATAGATGTTTTCGCTTAGCAGATGAGTAAGACAAAGCACACAGGTTTGGGACGACAGCTCACTGAACACAAATTCCGAGTTTTGTGGCTTTTATAGTCCAGGTTTGTACACAGTAAAATGGTTTTCAAAATATATATTGTTCTTAAAATACATTTTGTGCAGTTTTATGTGATTTTATGTACATACTGACTCAAAATTTCCTGTTTAAATTAATGCATTTCTTAGTGATTGTGAAATTTACTAGCAATTTCTGAGTGAAAATCGTTGGTACATCTTTCTTTTTTGGTGTATTTTTGATGCCATTTAACCCGCTGTTTGGTCATTTTTCATCAAAGAAATTCATGTTTTTGTTTAACTTGACTGGAAAAGTACAAAAATGTTAATGCATCCGTTAAAAAAAAAAGAAAGAAAAATCTTACTGAAATCTTAATTTTTGTGATATCAACTTCAAATACGAAACACAACTTATTTAAAACTATGGCTTTTATTAAATGCAGTTTTGTGAAATATATTTCATACAAAATTTAAGCATAGTATTTTTGTGCATTTTTCATAATAATAAACATGAACTTCCATAACTTAATATAAATTTATGACAGTTTTAAGTTTGAAATTTCATTTTCAGGTTTATGCTCAAAAAGTGGTTAAAAGGTAATAAATGGATCATAACCATTTTATAAATATTATTTAATACCATTAAATCCCCTAAAAATACAAAATATTAAATAAAAACATTATCAAAATAAAATTTAGTACATTTGTTTAACTGAAATAAAATGAATGTAAAAAAAAAAGAGCTTTGCAAAGAGTCTTTTGCATTCGGGTGTAGAAAGACAGCAGTTTGGAGAATAAATAATAACAGAGTTTTAACTTTTTTTCTTTAACTTTATGTGTGTGTGAGTGTGTCCTAACGAAGGTGTGAGAATATGAGAAGCACCTGTTAATGTTTGGCCAAATATTGAATATGTGAAATATTTTATTCAGGTCAGTACTAAATAAACAATAACTTGCATTTTGTATAATCCCTCTTATTTTAGTAAAATAATAAAAAAAATTAATGATTCTGAAAGGGGGATGCAAACCTTTGACCTCAGCTGTGTGTGTGTGTGCATATATATAAAATGATTGACAGTGACATGCCTTCACTTTAGAAAGTCAAGGCTCGAAGTAAGTTTCCCACTGGTAATTACAACATTCCCACATGATTTGAAGGCAGAATCACTTCTGCTTCACCTGTCACAGTTTGAAATGGTGTTTTGCATTATGGGATTCTGCATTCTAGTCAGTATGGCAAAAATAGAATGTCAGAATGTCCACTAGGTAGTGTATATTTGCATGCTTTCTACTGCACAAATGGGAGCATAAAACAACACCACCATTTTAAACATATTGACAAAATATTGACAAAAATAGCTTTCATCATATTCAAATATTTACATGTACATTCTTTCTCTTACAGGCCTAAAGGCAACAAATATCGATGACATCATCTTGCACTCACCTGATTTGTCCAACCAAATGTTCTCTCGAAGGAAAACTTCACCTCCTCCATTCATCTCTTTCAGCTTTGTGTTTCAAAAGTAAAACTCTACTCGTAAAACTATTTCTGGAGTTTCTTCTTTGTCTTCCCTGAGGTCTACTTATAATTTTAATTAAGGTTTCTTGCACCAAAATTGTGTTTTAATGAACATTTTCCACCCTCACCGATTAAATTAAACAAGCTCTGTTTTGCCTATTCCCTTTAGGACTTCTATGTAAATACAATTGACTGACCTCATTATTTTAGAAAGAGCAACAGTGTTTGGTTATCGGTTTCAGGTTTGTTGTTGATTCCAGTGTTCAGATTGAAAGCATCACAACAATTTGATGCCGATGGTGCCAAATTCCATTGCTTTAGGTAAGTTTGAAGTTTTACTCTGGTATGATGACATTTGGCTATATGGTTAAACCAGCCCGATCTCAAGGTGGCTAATTCGTACGAATTCGTACGACCTCACTTACGTATGAATTTGTACGAATGCCCTACACCTAACCCCGTCACTGAAAACGTACAAATTCGTACGAGTGAGGTTTATATAGACCAGTTATAATACGGTATACAAATAAAAGCAACAATTATTTAATAATATTTATTAATTTAGCATTATTAATATTTAAAATGAGTTTCAGTTTTAAAGTAACATAAATAATTGTAGGTGCTTTTGTAATTTTTTTTTTTTTTTGTAATATTTTTGTAATTTTTTTAATTTTATATTTTAAAATTATTTTGTTTTGTTTTAGTATTTTTATTTGCCCTTGTAATTTTTATTAGTTCTCAAATTTTCAAATAACTATTTAGCCATTTATTTTAATATTAGTTTCAGTTTTAATTTTAATTTATTTCCAGTTAGTATTTTTTTTTTTATTGATTTTAATGCAGATGTAACATTGCTAACAGTTAGAACTGAATTGTGAGCATTTAAAAAATCAAGTCAGTGAGATTTTCAACTTTTATTGGTCAATTTCTTAAAACACATCTAAGACTAAAATTTAATATGTTCATAAGAAACCCTAACCAGAATGTGTGAGGACTGTCAGTACTGAGCTGATGCACAGGTTGTATTTTTGGACCAGATAGTTTGAAATCCGAAGGCAGTGAAAATGATCTTTACAGTAAATCAGACACTGTAATTTCGAAGCAGCAAGGAAAATGCCATTTTGCATAATAACAGCCTCTTTAATGTACAGTAAATGCATATGTAATATGTGTTTATTCACCGGAGGCAAACAGATGGACGGCCCACACACATGCTGCTGACCCATTAGAGCCACCATGTGCTTTCAAGCCGATGATAACTAATTATTATCAGCGCAGTAGCAGATCTTTCATAGTCTCACCCTGAGCGCTTACATGCAGCATAATGAAATCCTGTTTCTGTTTTTTAGTGCTGTATGTGGCCAAAAGCTCCCGTGCATCTCTGACACAAACAATCAGGCCCCATTGAGAGGCTGCCGTCATAAAGCTCTCCGCCGACAGAAATCTATAAAAGGTTTTAATGTCATGGGCCGTGATTGCCACCACTTTCATCTCCATTTGGCCCAATCACAGCAGCACATGCGCCTGATGGACTTGACAGGCCGGGGTGGGACGGTAAAAGACACTCGCACACACCAGCCCGCTGGTAATGGCTGCTCACCCTTAGATGGATATTTCTTATCAATACTAATTGCATCGGAGTGACAGAGATAATTGTCCTGTTCTCTGACTCATCCTGCATTTTCTGGCCACAATAATGGGAGGAAGTGAACAGGAACAGGTGGAAAAAGGCCAGTAGATGATGCTGTCAGGGTTTTCTTTTATGCAAGTCTAAAGGCAAATCAATTAAACACTGCTTAGATGATTAGCTGATATCAGGGTTATCATGGTTAACGACTAGAGCTATTAAAAACGTTTTTGTTAATTTAAGTAAAGCTGGAATAAAATGAAAAATGAAAGAAAAATGGAAATTAGAAATGTTGCTTTGGCAACTAACTGAAATTAGTTTAATGCTAAGCACTAAATTGGTGAAAAATGGAAAATGGTAAATTAAAGCTAAATAATAACATCACAAACAAACAAATAAATAAATGATGAAAACACACAGGTTTACTAACAATTACTAAATAAGATAAATATTTAAACCTAAATTAAAAAATAAAATAAAAACGACAAGCTCACAGAAAATTGAACTGAAACTAAATCAAATAAATAATTAAACCTAAATAGAAACATACAAAAAATTATAAAAATAGCAAAAGCACACAGAAAGTTTACTAAAAATGTAAAACTGTACTAAAGTTAAACAAAAAATGTTATGTAAACACAAAAAGTAATATAAAATAATAATAATAATGATAATTATATTTAAACCTAATATTTAAACCTAAATAGTAACATTAAAAAATAAAATAAAAATGACAAGCACACAGAAAATTGAACTGAAACTAAAAAAAAGCATTTAGAAAATTTACTAAAAATTATAATGTAACTATAACTAAATCAAATAAATAATCAAACCTAAATAGTAAAATTAAAAAAACCTAAAAACTATGATAAAAGCATGCAGAAGATTTACTAAAAATTAAAAATGTAACTATAACTACATCAAAAAAATAATTAAACCTAAATAGTAAAATTAAAAAACCTAAAATCTATGACAAAAGCATACAGAAAATTTACTAAAAATTAAAAATGTAACTATAACTACATCAAAAAAATAATTAAACCTATAGTAAAATTAAAAAAACCTAAAAACTATGACAAAAGCATACAGAAAATTTACTAAAAATTAAAAATGTAGCTATAACTAAATCAAATAAATAATTAAACCTAAATAGTAAAATTAAAAAACTAAAAACTACACTGTAAAAAACAATTTGTTGAGTCAGCTTAAAATAATTTGTAACCCGGCTGCCTTAAAATTTTAAGTTCAGTCAACTCAAAAAAAGTTTATTCAACTTGAAATGTTAAATTATACTAAGTGACAGCTTAGATATTTGAGTTGAATCAACTTAAAATTGTAAGGCAGCTGGGTTACTTACCCATCTGTTAAGTTTAGCAAACACAGATATCTAAGTTGTTACTTAGTATAACTTAACATTTCAAGTTGACTAAACTTATATTAGTTGACTGAACTTAAAATTTTAAGGCAGCAGGGTAACAAATTATTTTAAGCTGACTCAACAAATTGTGTTTTTTAATTTTTTACAGTGTATGACAAAAGCACACAGAAAATTTTCTAAAAATGAAAAATTTTACTATAACTAGATAAATTAAATAATTAAACCTAAATAGAAATATACAAAAAATATAAAAATAGCAAAAGCACACAGAAAGTTTACTAAAAAATGTAAAACTGTTATGTAAACACAAAAAGTAATATTAAATAATAATAATAACGACAAAAGCATACAGCAAACTTACAAAAAAGGACTAAAACTAAAATTAAACTTAATTGAAATTAAATTCAATTAAAATGTAAGAATTATTATTTAATTTAAAATTAAAATGTGATATTTCACCCGAAAATGAGATGTAATTTTTCTCCTTCTGGAAGACAGAAGTAAAAATTTTTGATGTGCTTTGAGAAGATCTAAGATTTCAGACAGGAATGTCAACCGAATTATTTTCTTTTTCTCACACAAAACACATCACGTAACTTCAGAAGACTTCAGAAGTCATGTGGAGCACTTTTATGTTGCTTTTTTGTCCTTTACGTAACTAAATAGACCTGTTCTCCCTTTGAACTGATATTATACGGAAAAGAGCTTTGCAAAGAGTCTCTTTTGCATTCGGATGTGAAAAGACAGCAGTTTGGAGAGTAAATAATAACAGAGTTTTAACTTTTTTTCTTTAACTTTATGTCAGTGTGTGAGTGTGTGTCCTAATGAAGATGTGTATTGCGTGTCTCGCGCTGATTTATGATCAAAGCGATGAATCGGCTGTCTGTGGACTTTAGAGGCGAGAAATTATTCAGTTCTACAAATGAGCCATAAGAGACACGCATGGATTTAAATATCAATTCAAATATATAAGACTGAGACAGTGATATATCCCACTTCACACTTTTCAAACACCAAGTTGTTTTTATGGCTGTTTTGCACATGCATAAAACCAATTATTCTTTGCTTAGATGATAACTCGAATTACATTATTAAAAGAACGCTGATTAGACAAAGTAACAACCTTGAGCTTGTTTAATTGCTTTTTTGCTCTCCAAGTGCACGCAATTCATATGCCAGAAAGCATTTACAGGTCTTTGAAATGCATTTTGCACACGATTTTCCCACCTATGCCAATATGTGAGCGTTTCAGATTGAAGTCTGTAAGATTATAGGCTTTTTCTCTCAGAAAATGACAGCGATGTATATATCATCGGTTTGTCAATAGTTTTAAGAGCTCATCCATAGCAGCCGAGCACATCTGAGGAATTCTTAATAGACCTTGAATTCGTCATTCGTCCTTATCACGTATTTCTGCTATTTCGTTATCACTTTAATTATGCATGTCTACAGCCTCCACGGACAGCTCGAAAATGTGTTTTCTGTGAATCCGCTGTGTTTTTAATGAAAAATTCAACTTGACCCTAACATTTTTACGTACGAGTTAGTAGGTCGAAAGCATGTGTTGTGGTGTGAGAGACTAGTTAATGTTTCATGCTTCGAAAACAGCTTAACTAGTTTGTCTTGCAAGTCCGAGATGGACTACAAACTATGGCTTCTATCTTCCAGCTTTTCTATCAGGAATGTTCAGTACAGCATGATAAGAAAGACAAGACTTCAGAATGATATCATGCATTTATTAGTTGCATTAAAAGCATACTTCTGCATGTTATTTCTAATAACACTCACACTTTCTATCATAAGCATCTAACTGAGGGGCTGTCAGCCTTAAATATCAAGTCGTTAAGACAAAATGTAATTATATTGGAGCAGTTTTTAAGATTGAGAGGATGAACAGTGTTTTATAAATGTCACTTTTATGTGTTAATTTAGGTAATTTACTAATACGTTCTATTAGCCAAAACAATTCTCAGATATTTCTATATGCTACTTTTTGTTGTTTTATTAATTTTGTGTCATAAGCAATCATTTTATTATTTAAACATTGTTAATATACTTTATGATGCATTATAATTTCATCTGGCTGACACTTTTATGTAAAATGACTAACAGTGAAATGAAGTATGATTTGCCATTGCCAGCACCTAGCTGCTGAAAAATTCAGCTTTTCATCACAGGAATAAATTACATTTTTACAATACAAATACATAAATAAATAAAAATAGCAAAAGCACACAGAAAGTTTACTAAAAATTAAAAACTGTACTAAAGTAAAAAAAAAAAAAAAAAAATGTTATGTAAACACAAAACGTAATATTTATAATTCTAAAAATGACAAAAGCACACAGCAAAGTTACAGAAAAATTACTAAAATAAAACTAAACTAAAATTAAATTAAAGTAAAATTTTAATTATACCAAGAAACATAAGCATCAAACATATCATTTTAATATTTAAACATTGCTAATATATTTTATAATGCGTTATAATTTCATCTGGCTGACACTTTTATGTAAAGTGACTAACAGTGACATGAAGTATAATTTGCCATTGCCAGCACCTAGCTGCTGTAACATATATTTAAATTGAAAACAGTTCATTTAAATTGTAATAATATTTCACAATTTTAATGTATTTTTGATCAATTAAATGCTGCCTTGGCCAGCATAGGAGACTTTAAAGGGACATTAAAAAATATTACCAACCCCAAATTTTTGAACCATAGTGTATTGTAATTCTATGTTGTTGTTCCCTTACTTATTGTAGATCACCAGACTTAAATATATACATTACCATAAAATTACTGTTTTAAATTTTGTCTGTCCCTCTCCCAGTGGAGTGTATATAGAAAGATGTGACAGAATTTAAAATTCAAAATCTATTTTTTTTTAATCTATTTTAATAATTTTATTTTTTAATGCTTTTTTTTTTGTAAGTAGTATTATCTTTTGTAAGTAATTTTATCTAAATTTTAAAATTCAAATTTTATTAAGAATTGGATGAGGTCAGGTAGCATTTTCCTCTCCTAAAAGCCCATGATGTCAACAGCACCTGCTCTTTCTCAAAGAAAGAAAACATGTCTTCAGCACAGACCCATTAGAGTGATGCCCATGCAGATCAAGCGCACAGAGGAAAATACATAATGAGAGTAGTTTATGAAAGGTGGTACAATTAGCAGCAGAAAATGACTCAAAGTCATTAGGGCCAACTATTAAGTGTTATTTCTGGGACTGTTTCTATGTTGCTCACAATATTCAGACTTTCACAGAATGTTAGAATCATGTTTTTCAGGAAGTAATCAGAGATTCCTGGTGTTCTTTTGAGAGAGCACTTGTTATTAAGGAAATCTGTTTGGCAAAATGCATTTAGTTGTTTTAAGATTTTGGAGCAGCAGATTAGAATCTGTTTCATCTAATCAGATATAAATGTCATGTGATATAAATATTATACTGATGTGATATATGACAAATATATTTTCACACATACACAAACACTAACATATGTCATACCGATCAAAAGCAGAAGTCTCTTCAGTAAAAACAGTATTATTGTAAAATATTATTACAATAAAATGACTGTTTTCTATTTTAATATTTTCATAATGTAATTTATTAAATTGGTAGACACATTAAATTGCTGGAATAATGGCTGCAGAAAATTCAGCTTTGCATTACATTTTAAAATATATTTAAATATAAACAGGTATTTTGTAATATTGTAAAAATTGTAATAATTTGTAAAATTGTAATAATATTTAAAAATATCACTGATTTTACTGTTTTGATTAGATAAATAGAGCCTTGATGACTTCCTTTAAAAAAAAAAAAAAAAAAAAAGAATTAATAGTATTGACCAGTAGTACAAAGTATATAATTGTATCATATAATTATAACTAATTTTTAATTATGTATATAATATATAATTATATATAATTGTAATAACTATTATTATTTTTTAATCATTTATATATTTACAAGATATACTGTATATTTGTATTATATAATTATAAAAATATTAATTATCAATAATAGACCCTGGACCACTAAACCAGTCATAAGGGGCAATTATTATTTTGTATACATCATGTGAAAGCTGAATAAATAAGTTTACCATTGACGTGTGGTTTGTAAGGATATGACAATATTTGGCCAATATGCAATTATTTGAAAATCTGTAATCTGAGGGTGCAAAAAAAATCTAAATATTGAGAAAATGGCCTTTAAAGTTGTCCAAATGAAGTTCTTAGCAATGCATATTTCTAATCATAAATTAAGTTTTTATATATTTATGCTAGGAAATTCACAAAAAAATCTTCATGGAACATGATCTTGACTTAAAATCCTAAAATAGTCCTCGATAATTTTGACCCATACAATGTATTTTTTGACTATTGCTGCAAATATACCCATGCTACTTATGACTGGTTTTGTGGTCCAGGGTCACATTTTAAAAACTGACCTTTTTTATTTTGTCGAAGTTTACATGTATTTGAATAGAAACAATGCATACACTGTATGATTATTCCTCATGCATATAATATTCCACTCCCTATTGCTAACTTGGCACATTGCATTTCTCCCAGGACCCTCTTGTCTCCTCTCTCTTCAGGAAGCAATGATTCCACATCACCTCGAGACTCTTTTAGCATTTTACAGCTCCACCATTTGTCCTGCCATCCACACGTGTGATCATTTCCTTCATTCGTTTTCTCCACGTCTGTAATCTCTGCTTCTCGCGGCTCTCTGGAGAGAGGTAAACAAGCAGGTTGAACTTTAGCATGCAAAACGTGGCCTCTCCCTGATGTATATTCACCACGCCAGTTTAACCAATCAGTTCCAGCGGGCCCCGATAAGAGGAGCTGCATCAGTGTGTCGAATACGGTACATCCTCAAATGAATTTGTTATTCACTGATAACCCCCCTTAGGCTTGTTTCTCCCTCACATCTACAGTGCAATATGAAAATATAAATTAGTTCTGCACCACTGACATCATGCCTGTGCGTTTTCTTTTAGAGTGGTCGAGTCGAACGACGCTACCTGCCTCCGAAGACGCGATACAATAGACTTTTGTCCTCTGATTGCTCTGTTATCCAATTGGGAACGAGTGCAAGGTTGCAGTAAGTAATGCTCGCCGTAAACATGGCGAGCGCACGCGTTGTCAGGCTCTATAAATTGGCTGTTCTGGGTTGATTAAGAGTGCATATGGAGCGTAACTTCCAGGCCAGACCATCTGCTGAGGGTTAGTGAGGTTTTTAAAGCTTTATGGGTGTAAAAATCTCCATGTTTATCCAGAGTAAAAAATGTTATTGCTCACAAGCTGATCTACTGAAGTTCTGAGTTATGTTTCATTTAAGTATTAACCTTGTGAAGTTTCTCCTGCAGTTGTTTTGAACACAAAAACAGACACAAATGAGTCATTCGTTGTCATATAGAGTTATATGTGGAAGGCAGCTCAAATAATTTGGTTTTAAAAAACTTTGATTGGTATCTTGAGCCCATTTTGAGACATTCTGAAGCTCTAGAGGAGACACGTGAGATTACTAGACTCTTTTTTCCATTATCTCTCCATGTATTCTCATTGCTGTGTAGGAGAAATGATTGAAGATCTCAATTGTGAGTTTTCTTTCTTATAAGATGAAGAATGCATGCAGGCATTCAGTTCAAGGAAACTATGTTCATCTCAGCGTCATAAGTACACAAGGTCAAGGAGGTCAAAGCACCTGCAGATGCAGTACTATATTCCATATATTTGTAGCAAAATAGGACTACAAACCATCCATTTCACATGCTTTCAAACATTTGAGATAGCATGGAAAGGATGCGACCTAGACTTTGAAAAATGTACCTTTACCTGCATTTTTGCAAAAAAAAAAAAAAAAAAAAAGTACCTATACATACAATTCACTGCAGTTTCTAACTGAAATAACCACTTGAAGTAGTAAAACACCAACAACTTTTATATTTGTTTTTACGCAAATTATGATTACAAGGGGGATTTTTAATTTATAAGGACTCATTTCAATGCAGTTCCTTGCACAATACTATGTAATGACCCCAGGACACTTTTACCACAGTGCATGATTTGTAAACAAATCCATTTTGACATTTGCATTACATAACCAGCTGCATATGTATGGCTTGTTATGTAGTAAACTTGCTTGGTAGCGCACCCGGTATAGCATTGCACTTGTGATGTAAGATGCTAAGGCTCGAATCCTGTGAAAAAAGTTATGATAAAGGAATTCACTTGTAGAAGCAAGCTAAACTGACAAGGTTGCTTTTTATGCAAATGAAATTTTATCTTATATTTGCTTTTGTCAACATTATTGGTCAGGTTTAGTTTAATTTAGTTTATTTTTTGAAGCATATTTAAAAATAAATGTAAAACAGACATAATGATGAATGGGAATGATTTTTGAACCCTCAATGAGTTACGGTTTTTCTCAATTGATTTGACACATTTCTCCAAACTCGGGTCACTGTTCTCAAAACAGTTAACACAGTGAGCTAAACACTTTGTCCTAAACAGATTGTATGTTTTCATTCATTTCATACAAATTACAAATCATGCAAATAATTTCCTCAAAACAATGCACAAAACTCTTAAATGTTTTCA
Organism: Cirrhinus mrigala; assembly: GCA_036247105.1. Taxonomy (NCBI): domain Eukaryota; kingdom Metazoa; phylum Chordata; class Actinopteri; order Cypriniformes; family Cyprinidae; genus Cirrhinus; species Cirrhinus mrigala. The sequence goes on along the minus strand of CM070012.1, from coordinate 34,445,162 downwards.
CAATAGTTAATGCAACAAACCAATACTTTAAAATATCTGAAAAAAAGGTTTAAATCAAATCACAAACATTTATGTGCCATATGTCCAAACACAACAAACAAAATTCTGTCATTTGTCATTCTATCAAGTAAACATGCTATATTTTTGATTGGCCTTAAACTGATTACTCTTCATTCAATCAGACACTCAACACAGGAAATGCAGTTTTCCTAATTGTTTACACATTTAGCAAAATTGCTTTAGAGTACTAATAAACCAGCTATATATATATGTGACCCTGGACCACAAAACCAGTCTTAAGTCGCTGGGGTATATTTGTAAAAATAGCCAAAAATATATTGTATGGGTCAAAATTATTGATTTTTCTTTTATGCCAAAAATCATTAGGAAATTAAGTAAAGATCATGTTTCATGAAGATATTTCATAAAATATATATAAACACACACATACATATATACACTTTGCCATTTTATACGTATATGTATATGTGTGTGTGTGTGTGTGTATCCACCACTGTGCTGTAAAACACTGATCTGTAGTTATCAGAAAAGTTTGTTTGCAGTTCTTGCTGCTAAAAGTGGCACAAGCAGAGTTTAAGTTTAAGGGGCAATTAGTTTTTTCTCATGGGTGATAGCAGGTGTTGCATAACATTTTAATTTTGTTTAGATATGCACAATATATATAAAACAAAACTCCCTGTTGAAGAATTGCGATAAACGTATTTTCATTAGCATATTTGTGCATCTACAGCTGAATGTGTTTTATAATCAATAGAGAACACACCTATAGATTTGATGTTAATATTTACTTTTAATTAATACATTATTAGAAATAATTGCAGTGCTTCATTTTGCAGTAAAGGTGAACTGTTTAAAATAATTTTGTGTTTGGATGGCTGTGCTAATTGTTTTGAGAACAAATACATTGCATTGGAGAAAAGTGTCAAATCAATTGAGAAAAACTGTAAATAATAAAGAATAAAAATGGTTCTTCAAAAATGATTAAAACAGAAATAGAAGGGGAAAATCTAATATGGAAGGTAAAACATTTCCTGAGCCTAGAAGCAACCAGAGAAAGCCTGTTGATCTTTAGCTTTAAAACAAGAACAGAGGAGTAACTGACTAGATGACCGAAGGGATCTTGAAGTATACAGGGTGAGGAGATCACAAATATACTGAGATGTAAGTCCATGCAAACCTTTAAAAACAAAAAGCAGAATTTTAACATCAACACAGAATTTGACTGGTAGCCAGTGTGTAGACGTGAGGTATAATGTGGTCACGTTTTCTAGTGACAGTCAATAATCAGGCTGCCATGTTTTGCACTAATTACAAGTGATTTAAAGCCATTTTTAACAAACCCTGTTAGCGTGGATATTTACAACAGTAGTTGTTATTAATGCATGAATAATGGTTTCAAGGTCCTTCTTAGAAAGCATCATCGTGATTCTAACTCAACAGCACTGATCTGTTTATCAAAAACCAATGAGAGATTACAATTTTAACAGTCATGCACATTAGTAAACCATACCAGAGGTCAAAACTGATGAGCCAAAGGTACAATTTTATTGTTAATTAGCTATTAAAAAAAAAAATGTCTATGCAGACATTTAAACAAATTACACACAAAACAGCTGTTATGTTTAACAGGGAGATAAAGATGAGTGCCACTGGCATAAAAAAGTTATGATTTTGTGTCTCTGAATGATAAGACCTAGAGGAATCATATAGTAATCAAAAAGAAAATGACCCAACATGGAACCCTGCAGAACACCATAAGAAATCTGAGTTGAGATACATTTTCCTATATTAACAGAAAAAGTTATCTCTTTAAGATAAGAAGCAAACCACTTTAGCACAGGTCTCTTTGTAAAAGGATATCATGATCTACTGTGTCAAATGCTGCACTTAAACCTGCTGGAGGTCAGGATTAAAAAGGTTTTTTTTTTTTTTTTTGGATGTTCTGAATGTTTTCATAACTTGAAAACATGTAATATGGTACTGTATCTGCATATAAGCTATGTTTTAGAACATATTTTTGTTAGCAGGGTTATTGTCATTATTGTTACTGGGTTATGCACTTACATATTGAATGAATATTGAATGAGCCCGGGTTGTAGTTTTGCACTTTTAGACCACCTACTGCTACTAGGGTGACATTTGGGGCAGATAAAAAATAATCATTATTTGCTGTTTTTACATAATTCAGATAACTTGTTTTTCTGTAAAAAAAAAAAAAAAAAAAAAAACGGTATGAAGTTGAGCTTATTGCCACAAGTAACCTTTGAAATGTCAGATTTTCAGTGAACAGCTTAAGATGTTTGAAAAGTTTATTTTGCTCTGCACATCTGAACATTCGTTGTCTTTCAGCTGAAGCTCTTGTGCCATTTCAGTCAAAACACTGAATGTAGAGGTGAAGGACATCAGCGTGCCAGTGTTACACAAAGAGTTTTAGCTGAAAAATGTCTTTAGTGTGTAACAGAACTCCACATTCGCATGAAAAAAAGTCGATAGCTGGGCTCTGTCTTTTTGATGTCTCACTTCTGGAACTAGAGTAAGACTTCTGCCCTACAGAGTCACATTTATATAAAAAAGTAAGAAATGAATATCAAATTCTTCTCCTTGACTTTCTATGTACTTTCTTACCAATCAATTTCCACAACTTCTGTTATTGTGGAAGAAAAAAAAAAGGCTTTTTTTTTTTTTTTATAGCAGCTATAAAAATCTAAATTCGCTGCATTTCTTTCATATTAACTTTTCATGACTTTTCTAGGCCTGGAAATTCAAAATTAAATTGCTTTCTTTACTTAATATTTGACTGCCACATGTTAAGAAATATCTGCATATCTTATTTATTTATTTAATTATTTGTTTCTTTAATATTTATTTTCCAGGATGATAACTGGATGCAGCAGGTAAGTCAAACCTACTAGTTGCTTATATGCATATAGTTTTTGATGGCTAAAGACAATGCCTTTGCATGCAATACTTGTTTTTCTTCTCTTGTTGTGGTTCTGGAATGAATGCGGTTGTTTGTGCTGTTTTGTGTGGCTCATCGACAGAAGCCGATTTCATCGTAAAACTGCATCCTCACCAATCGCCTTTGCAAATCAAGAATGCATGGGGTCCCTCAGACGGAAAGACTATAACAGATGAATAATTGAGAGCCTGATGCTGGAATGAAGGCGCACATTAAACATCGGCCCACTGGAATCGACTGGCCCTGACGTGCCGTAAGCTACAGGCCTAATGTAAATAATTAGTTCTTTCCCCCAACACTCCGATAATGAGTCCTATAAAATGGGCAATGGCCTGCATGTGTATTTAAGACTGGCTATAAAATCAGTGTGAAGGAGGCATCGGGGGCCCTTAGTGTGCCTCGCATGGGAAAATGTATTAAACAGCATTGGGGAAGATGCTTTGAAACTGTTGAGTTATTCATAATTTACAGTACTTAAGCTACAGACAAGCTACTTCTTAGGAGAAGTAGTTGCACTACAAAATACTAAGAATAAAGTAGCTAACTTTGTTAAAGCTTTTTCAGGGGAGCATATCTTTTTTAGTTTTATAATTAGAGCGGTATTAATCCGGCACAATCAGGATCTCAATTAGCCTGACGGAATTAGATATTTATACAGGAATTTTCACTCAACTCATTATATGACAGCTATTTGGACTAGTTGTCCTCGAAGTGATTAAGTAAATTTGCATTTATAAAACATGCTTTGATTTGAATCTTGTTCAAATCAAACACTTTTGGTGTTTTTAAGGAGCAATCAAACAGAGCAAATTACTTACTTTTTAAAATAATGTGTATTTTTTTATTGACTTTTGAGTATGCCTTGAGAAATTGCATCCTGTCCAGATTTTCTATAATAATTCATTCATTTATTTGCTTGTTTATTTATTTTGTTCACTAAAGCTAAATGTCTTGTTTTCTGCACCTTCACTATGGACCTATAACTTTTTATACATTCAGTAGTACTACTACAAAACAAAACACTAAAAATTAAATTAAATTAAATTAAAATTAAAAGTAAAACTATTGTCATGTTACTCAAAAAAAAAAAAAAAAAAAAAAAAAAAAAAACAGTAGTTACATTAATAGCTACTTCTTTCCTTTTGAATTGAATGAGTTGAACACTTTTAAGTATGGACACTTCAGTAAGCATATATATAGCCAGTCCAACTGCATGCACTTAGAGAGGTTTATTTAGAGAGTTTTTTTTTTATTAGCTTTATTTAAACAGTAATTGAAGCTGTGATATTCTAACTGACTCACTCAATTGACAGCCAGACGTTTTAGGACTGACTTTCTTTGCTTTCTTGCTTATTTTAGTCACGCCTTTCATAAGTGTAGCAGTGCTTGTCTGTAATGCAAAAGTTTATAGCTTTTATGAATTATAACATGATGTCTCTTTTTATATTTATCAGGCTCAAACACTGTGCTGTGTAATATTGCCTTTCTGGAGTTAGATAGAACTATTGCTTTTGTCAAACATGGCGCATACAGGTTTGGAATGACAGTTTTTTTTTTTTTTTTTTAACTATTGCTTTAATGTATAGTGCCTTATCAGAACTTGACATGCATGATAGTCAAGGACAGTGTTTGTTTATTTGTTTGTTTGTTTGTTTTATATTAATTTTTTATTATTATTATTATTATTATTATTTTTTTTTTTTTAAATTGAAATATAATTTCCCAAGCCGGATTTTGCACTAGAGACTTTACTGTAAATATTTAGAATACTTAGAATTTTTAGAATTTGTTTATTTATTTGTTTGTTTGTTTGTTTGTTTTTTATTTATATAAATTTTGTATTATTTATATTTTTGTATTTTTTATTTAAACTTGAAATAGAATTTCCCAAGCTGGATTTTGCACTGGAAACTTTACTAGAATTATTTAGAATTTTTAGAATTTATTTATTTGTTTGTTTTTATTTATATAATTTTTTTTATTCATTATTTTTTTATTTATTCTTGAATAAGTATAATCTCCCAATAATTTCCCAAGCTGGATTTTGCACTAGACACTTAACTATATTCATTTAGAATACTTAAAATGTTTAGAATTTATTTATTTTTAATTTAAACTTGAAATATAATTTCGCAAGCTGGATTTTGCTCCAGAAACTTTACTAGAATTATTTAGAATTTTTTTATTTATTTGTTTGTTTGTTATTATATATATAAACTTTTTCTTAATGAATGTTTTATTTAAATTGAAATATAATTTCCCAAGCTGGATTTTGCACTGTATTTTTACTAGAATTATTTAGAATACTTTTATTATTTATTTATGTATTTATTTATTATGTTTATTATTATTATTATTATTTATTTATATACATTTTTTAGAATTTTTTGATTTTATTATATAACTTGAACTATAATTTCTTTTGTGAATCATGGAGCATACAGGTTTTTTTTTTGAGGATTAACTATTGCTTTAATGCATAGTGCCTTCCATCAGCGCCTGACATGCATGATATTCGAGGACAGTGCTTTCAAAGTTTTCCTCCTGCGAAAGTAGACTGTTCTTCCACGTGTCAGCAGAACTTTTTAAGCAGGCAAATTGGTTCAGGCTTGCTCAGCTCGTTTGTGCTCGGAACATTTGCATAAATCTCCCCGTATCGACAAGAGAACGGTTTTAATTTTAAAGGCAGCATCGCTCGCCTCGTCTCATAAGCCGTCCGACCTTTCATAAGGAAGTCTTATGAGTTACGAGTTAAAAAAAAATAAGGCAATGCTAACAAGCTAACACTTTTGGTTAAAGAACACGAGTGTGAGCCATTAGTGCGACGTCAAACCTCGTCAGGCAGAAATAAAGCTGCGGGTCAGACGCGCGTGTGTTAGTCCGGCTGAAAGAAGGCTGTAGAAAAGCGTGCGAAGACTCGCGCGCGGCAGAAGCTAATTAACGGCGAGGGTGAGAATAAACGTCGCTCCGTCCGCGCTTTCAAAAGGAGCTGTCAGCGGCCTTCAGATCGCCTTTCAATTACAACATTACGATAATTGAAAATAATTGTGAACATCATTAGTGGAGAAACTCAATAATGGCGTCCTTTTAGGGTGTAATTGTTCTTTTGGTGGTGGAAAGGTCATCCTTTAGACTCTCTCATCCTAACTTTGCGCTTTCACAGAGAAAGCAGTTATGAATATGTCAGATTACGGAGATTAAAGCGCTTCGGAAGGACGAGTTGTAGATTACGGTAGCGACTGCTAGCCGGGCGTCTTCAGTCACTTTTATTTGGATTAGAGGCCAGACAGTTTAGTGAGAAAGAGAAATGGGTTTTCCGCTTAGACATGGTTTGGTGGCGACCTTGAGATTTTTGGACTCCGGGCTGCACATTTGCCGTTTTCACACACACAAAAAAATAGACCACTCATACTTTTTGTCCCACTTTTGGATTTTGTGGCAAAATATCAAAGGGTTGACTTCTGTGGCTGTATAACAGGCAGAAAAAACACGCATTTATCTCGTGCTCCACAAATCTTTTTACTCCCAACGTCTCTGATCTTCCTATTTGCATGAACAGAATGAGACGCAACAACCTTAAATAACCTTCAAGAAGCTCTAGATGAAACTTTTGTTGTCAGACGAGTGACTAGTCATGCGATCCCTCTAAAGGAATAATGCCGTTCTGAAAGAGGTGCATCTCTTTGAATATTACACCGCTTTTGAAACGAGCGGCCTCGCATATTAGTGTCTTGCATCATGCTGAGAGGAACATTCATTTTCGCACAGTGTCCTTCCGCAGTTATGCTTCAAGTACGAGAGGACGTTCATCCACAGAAGTCGTTTTAATAGGGTAAATCTCATAAATGCTTTCCAGGAATGGCTTTGTCTGAGTCATTTTTAACCCCTATAAGCAAAAGAGAAAAATAAGGAATTATATTCTGCACGAAGAAAATGCAACCTTTATTTAGTATAATTGAGATTTTTTTTTTTAGCAAGACGTTGTTCATGATAAGCACATAAGCACATTTATTTCTAGACCAGCCAAGTGTCCGTAGCCTGAAATTACATTTGTGTCAAAACTGTATATATTTTATTTATATATTTTTATTTATAATAAATGTTGTATATATAAACTTTGCTCAATAATAAAATAAATAAATAAAAAAACAAATTTTGTATTTTTTTTTTATTATTTAAAATGAAAAGAAAAATTTCTGAGCTGGATTTTGCACTAGAAAGTTTACTAGAATTATTTGGAATATTTTGTTCGTATGTTTTTTATTTAAATTATTTTTTTTATTCATTAATTTTTTAATTTAAACTTAAAATATCATTTTCCAGGCTGAATTTTGCACTAGGAACTTTACTAGAATCATTTGGAATATTTGAAATTTTTAGAATTCTTTTAGATGTATATATTTATATATATTAATTTTTATATTAATACATTTTGTTCTGAGCTGGATTTTGCACCAAAAACTTTACTAGATTTACTTATTTATTTATTTCATGTTTTTTTTATATATATTTTTTAATTAATTATTATTATTATTATTATTATTATTATTATTTCATTATTTAAACTTGGATTTTGCACTAGAAACTACTAGAATTATTTGGAATATTTAGAATTGTTTTAGATTTATTTGTTTGTTTGTTTTTTATTTAAATTCATTTTTTTAATTAATTAATTTTTCATTTAAACTTAAAATATAATTTTCCAAGCTGGATTTTGCACTAGAAATTTTACTTTATTTATTTATTTATTTATTTTTATTTAATGTAATTTATTTATTTATTTAATATTTTAATTAATTAATTTATTTATTTAAACTTAAAATATTATTTTCCGAGCTGGATTTTGCACTATGAACTTGACTAGATTTATTTATTTATTTATTTAATGTTTTTTATTTATATATTTTTAATTAATTAATTAATTATTTTTTTGTTTGTTTGTTTGTTTGTTTTTTATTTAAATACATTTTTTTAATTAATTAATTTTCCATTTAAACTTAAAATATTATTTTCTGAGCTGGATTTTGCATTAGAAACTTTACTAGAATTTTGGAATATTTCGAATTCTTTTAGATTTATTTATTTATTCATTCATTTATTGCATTTAGTTGAAAATATTTTAGGGTTAAATGTGCTGGATTAAAGGAAATTGTTTTGAAAATAATGAAAATAATTTCTTGGGAAAAAACACTTTTTTTTTTTTTTTTTTTTTACGACCCGTTCAAAGCAGCAGCACCTGAGCCGCGGGAATTATTGATACAGTCGTTCATGAAGAGGTGTGAGAGAGCTGTATATTTAAAGGCATTAATTGAGCATCTTTCTCCAAGCAGTCTGATGGATGCTGTAACCCGTGGCCACATCCAACACCGTCCTGAATAATTCATCTGCTGCCTTTCCAACATTATTTGCTGAAGGTCCCAGTGCTACACTGGTTCTCCACCTCCTACCTTGTTCTCTTTGAGCTGAGCTAATTATTCAGGATTTCTGAGTGTTGCAGGGAGGAGAAAAACAGCCTTTTTGAATCAGCGACATTGAAAGCTTAATTAAAGTAAGCATGAAGCGCGTGTGGCGCCTGTAAGGCGTTATTGTTGGGTTAATATCACTACAGAGCGACTTAAACTCAAGCACCCTTACTGTTGTTATGTCAGGGCTGTCAGTATGCCTTAAAAATGATTATTGCATGCATATTATAAAATAAATGCTGTGAATATTAGGGCTCCAATCCATTAAAAATACTTTAATTAATGATTTGATGATTAATCAAATTACAATATTTCTAAATAAATTGATTGTTTGATGGATCAGAATTCTTTTTGTTTCTTTAATCAAAATGCATGAGATATTTATATTTTTCTGAAATTAAATCTTAATTATGTTAACAATTCTGGAATTAACTTGGCTTCCATTGTAAGTGCATTGCTTTAAATGTCTTTTCCATTCTGTTTTTGGCAAACCAGAAGGCAAAACTGAATATATATATATATAGCTAAATATACATATGTTGATTGGGCATCTGTTTTTCTGTGGCAGATCTCCACAGACAGATAAAGAGTCTGCGAGGGCCTGCGGGTTAAACGTTTCATTGCCGTTTGAACATGGAGTGTAGTCGGTGTGGAGATTATTTTTTATCTCTGTCTACATGATATGCTGAGCGATTGTGTGATCTCTATTGTTATTAATTCTACAGCTGCATGTAAATTCTCCTGCGCTGACAGTCTGCAAGTTATGGCTGTAATACATCAGGACAGAAATGATTGAACGCTTCACTTGTGTGTGATATTACGTATGGCGGAGAGATGACTTCAGTCCCTGAGGCTGAACGACATAATCGTGAGTCGTGAATTGCTCAAATACAAAGCAATTGTTTTATGAGATTACAAATTACTTTGATCTGTTTAATCGGCACACATTTTAATCTTTTCAGCGCAACCGCAGCAGTGTGTTATTTTAGCATTATTGTGATACTAGTATAGCATTTATTCATATTTTGAAGTATTTTTTTTTTCATTTTATTCTGTTTTAATGTTATTTTTTATTTAAGTTTTAGTAATTTTGTTGTTTGTTTTTATAATTTTTATAATTTTTATTATTCATTTTTATTTCCGTTTACTTTTAGTTAAATGTTGGAAATACGCTGGAAAGTAGTAATAATAATGATAAAAAAGATTTATTTTATTTTATTTTATTTTAATTTTGTAATAAGAATATCTTTTATGGTTTTAATTTTAGCAAACGTGATAACCCTGGACCACAGAAAATGTAACAATTATTTTACACTGGGTCACCACTCTGTGTTTACATAGAATAATAAATGCATTTACAATTATTGTGATAATACAAAATAATATAAATAATCAGTCAATAATTTGGGACCACAAATTAATCAAAGACATTAATAAAAATAAATTGAAGAAATTATAAAAAAAATTATTTGAATTTTTTTGGGGGAAAGTATCACATTTTCCAAATATAAGTATATATATAAATAATAATAATAATAATAATAATAATAATAATAATAATAATAAATAAATAGATAAAAAATACCAAAAATATTATAAAGCAATTTTAAATTAATCAAAAAAATGAATACAAAATAAATTGAAGAAATTATTAATAAATTGAAGAAATCAATAATCTTATTCACCCAAAACTGTTACAAAAGATTGTGTCAAATAAATGCTGTTCATTTGAACTTTTCCAACTTTTCACATTTTTCAAAAATAAAAAATAAACAAATTAAGCAGTTCAACGGTTTATAATGACATTTAATAATATATTGGTAACACAAAAATTATGAAAGTAGTTTTAATGCATTCATTAAACCTTTTAATGAACCTTATGATGCATTGTATGATCTCATGAATAATTTAACTCAGTTTTTAACAATTTTTTAAAAAAAATCATGTTTTTTTCATTGTGCATTCCAATTAATCTCAATCAAACTGCTGTTGAGTTGTTTTGATATAAAGTAAAAATAACTAAAATAATACAGCTAATTAACACAATAAAGCACAATAAAAACATGATAACATCATAGAAAAAATGCTTTTTGAAAATTACAATTACAGTTATTTATGAAAAGATAAAATGCATTAAAATGTACATTATTAATACCTTTATACTGCGTTAAATAATGCGTGTAATAATTTTTTACAATATTGCTGTTTTTGCTGTATTTTTAATTAAATAAATGGAGCCTTGGTTCACAAAAAAAAAAAAAAAAAAAAACATTAAAACTGTATAATAGTCCATTCATGGCATTTAAATATTTTACGGATCTTCAATAAGTTAGATTTTTGCAGTTAGCCATGCATTTTTGCAGAGATATAAAATTTAATGCAGATTTTGGCTTGCAAGACTAACAGTGATGAGACGGGCCATTTGTCGAACAGAGACAGAATAAAGCACCGTTGGTTTATGAGAGCTGCCAGTACGTGAGAATAATCACCGATACTGTGAAGTGAATAGCTCCGAAATGCAGTATTTGGAGTCAGCGTGGAGGCCCTTCAGCCCACTTTGACACTGCGTGTGTGTGTGTGTTTGTGGAGATTTATATTATGAGAAGAGGAAATCAAAGCCGACGTGAGAGGTGTTTCTGTATTTGTCTTGGTCTGCTGTGCTGCATAAGGCAGTTTTCTCTCCGGACTAAATGAAGACAAAGATTCATTCAGTCTGTCAACAATCAGAGCATTCACTCTCACTGCGCCTGTGTCCGCTCTGCGCTCTAACTAGTGCACTTCAATTCATCACTCAACATTTTCCCCTATAGAGAGCGCAGCGGCCGGCTTCTGGAAGAAAAATTCACATTCATTTTCTCCATAGAGAAATTGATTTTTAACGATAACGTATAAACCTTTCAGAGACAGACCTGCCGTGAGCTCTGAGGTTGAGATGTTTTCAACTTCATTTGTAAAAAATCAGGTTTAATGCCGTATTCTGAGTAAGACGTCACTTATAATAGGAATGTAAATTACAACAAAAGAATTCAGTAGCGGGCGGTCATTCCTTTAAAACCTGAATGATGAAATTAATATACTCTTACAAATGCATATACAGTATTAATATTTTTCAGTGTATTGCTTTTATACACATAAACAAGTATAGCTTAGCTCATTTTTGTATTATTATGCATTTTGTTTTATGACATTTACAATGCTTTATGGAATTACAGTTTATTTCCTTATAAAATGCGTTAATTATTGCACCTTTTATCTTTTATAGTTTTCCATTATGTAAGGTTTTCATCCAGGTTTTATACTTTCTTTTATTCAAATTAAAGTTTATTAAATTGTTAAATGATAAATTATGTCTGAACTGGTTGGTTTGATTCATGGCTCTAAACTCAGCATTGAATAGTGAAGAAAAAAATGTCCAGAAATAAGTGGCAAAATATTGTAGTAAAGACTAATTTAATTTAATTTAATTTAATTTAATTTAATTCAATTTAATTTAATTTAATTTAATTTAATTGTAAAATCATGAGCTCTGAAAATCTTTAATACTGTAGTTAAATTCTCATTATTTTTTTAATGATGTTGAATTTATAATATTAATAATTTAATTTAATTTAATATTTAATTCAATTGAATTTGATGTTATTTTATTTTAGAAGTAAGTCCAGAAATAAAAACAAAAGAGTGTAGAAATGACCAATTTAATTTAATTTTTAATTATTTTATTTTCTATTATTTTAGAAATGAGTCCAGAATAAAAATAAAATATTGTAGAAAAGACAATAATTTAATGTCTCATTTGTATAAAATGTGTAATACTGTAGTTTATTTCTCACTTATTTTTTAATGATTTGGAATTTATAATAATAATAATTAAATTACATTTAATTTGTTTTGATTTAATTTGATATTTTGTTTAATTTTTTAAATTTAATTTAATTTAAATATTGTATTATATTACATTTTATTGTTATATTATATTATATTATGTTATATTTATTATATTATATTATATTATATTATATTATATTATATTATATTATATTATATTATATTATATTATATTATATCCAAATCACTTTAAAAAAAATTATTCAATTACAGGAGCATATGTTTTTACAATTTATTTAATTTAATTTAATTTAATTTAATTGTAAAAGCATGTGCTCCATAGTTGAGATCTTTAAAACTGAATTTGTAAAAAAAAAAAAAAATAATAATAATAATAATAATAAATAAAATTACTGTAATACTGTAATTAAATTTTATTTTTTAAAGTGATTTGGAAATCATAATTTGTATGTATGTATCTATTTATTTCTTTTTGTTCCGTTTTGCATTGTAAATCAGATCTGTGGGATCCACACAGGACCATGGAAGTTGTAAGATAACACAATGTTTGAGACCAGTTGGATTCATCGATGTACAGGTATTTGCAAACTGCAGTCATTTTGCACACGCTAGTTTACTCAGTGCAAATGTGTGATTTGGCCTCCTGTATTGCGTTGGGGTGCAGGTGGAGTGGGAGCATGATAAATACCATTTTACGAATTACATTTAGCGATGGCAGCTTACAGGAGACAATGCAGCCTCTGATCATTTATCAAAGATAATGGGTCATAGTTTACTTCCTGACACGCCACATACATCATGAAGTCTGACCCCTGCTACAGCTACTAAAATAGATTACGTGATGTCAAACGCTGCTTCAGAGGCCAGCGTACGGCGCACCCCATGTTTTGGTTCAGTCGCTACGGATTTTCAAGGGAACACCATAATGTATAATCAATTTGCATATATATTTTGCCATTTCTAAATGATTTGCAGTGTCCAAACGCATTCAGAGCATTTGCCAATCATTGCATTGGCACAAGAGACACTATAGCAGCGTAAATGTAAACTGTCTTCTTCTACTATTCATTTTTTCTTTCAGATCACAGCAGAACAATAGTTCTAAGTGAATCAGGGTAGTTAAAGTTAGTTAAACTTACTGTTTTACTGAATGCATGCATCGTTTGCACACTAGATTGGAGTATGCTTCTAGTCTTAATGTTTATATAGTAGAGCTCTGGTTGTGCTTTTCCTCGTCCCAGGTGTCCATATTTGATACAGTCCTTCATCTTCATTCTAGATGAAGATTACATGCTTAATTAATGGCTAATTAGTCAGCGGCTTGGCGCTGATGGCAGAGAGACAGACATAGAGAGATGACCTTTAGCCCTGCGTGAGTCCCGCAGGTCATAATGACTTCAGGACGCAAACATCTTCATTAATGACTGACGCTCACAGTAGCACGAGGGTCATGGATTCATCAGCATTCATCATCCTGCTACCATGTTTTCCAATTTCAGATATCAAATTGGACAGATTACATCAACCCGCTCTCATGATGAACTCAGCTGGCAAAATTGTGAGATACGAGAGGGAGATTCAGTCAATCAGGTTTTTAAGGATATGTTATACTCAGTGTTGTTAGCTGAAACGAAAATATATTTTTGAAATGTAAAATAAGATATAAATATTGAAATAATAATTTAAATGATATAATTTATTTTATTAAATGTACAATAAATGCCCTTAACAAAAAGTAATAGATTTAAAATGCATTAATTTTATACCAAGTATAGTTCAAGTCTATTAACATACTGACATATCGCTCAAGACTTACTGATATAAAAATTATAAAATTAAACTTTATTTGGAGTACTACATGTGCACAATGTACATTTCATAATATTAAGCCTAAAATATGTCACTATGTCACTATTGATGAGGACTGTATGATCTTTAAATAATATCGTTTTTTAAATGCAGAATATTTCATGTGTACCTAAAGTATACTTGCAATAGTTCTACTTTAGCATAATCAAATATACTTGCATTAAGTATAAAGTGCATTAAGTACAAAATTAGTTGTTCCAATTTAGCAAACTTTTTTAATTATATCAGTTTTGTGCACTAAAAGTACAATTATAAAACGGATAGTTCCGGTCCTTGTTCCTGATTGGTCGAAACGCATTCTAAACGGTTGTAAATTACTCTGCAAACATACACCTTTGTTTACTTTTGTTTACTTTGTTGCAACCACACCTGTTTCTGAGGAACTACACTGTTACACTTTATTTGCTGTGTTTTGCCTAACAATGCCCCTTAGCTGTTAAAATTCACTGTAAACCACAGCTTTTTGGGGCTTATTAGGATCATTTTCTTAAGTACATAATATGTAAATGTATTTGCAGTATACTTAGTATGAAATAAATGTTTTTCAAATACATATTAGTATATTTATTTTTCATTAGGGTAAATAAGGTCCTATTAGTTAATGTTAGTTATTGCATTAAGTGTCAATAACAATGAGCGATACATTTGTTACAGTATTTATTCATCTTTTTTAACATTAACAAATATACTATGGTTCATTGCAAGTTCTTGCTAGTTTGGGTCATTTAAATAATATTAATAGGAACAACTTTAACAAAGATTAATAAATGCTTCAGAAGTATTTTTTTGTTGATAGTTCATATTAAAGCAATAAGCCCTAAGAAGCCATGTCAAGGAATGTTGGCGTTGTTAGGAATGGAGCAAACCACGGCTTCACGGGGCTTGTTATACGTAGTAAGGTGCAAATAAGTGCAAATAAAGTGTAATTATATTAATAAAAACATTATTGTTTCACCAAACAATGTAGTTCCTCAGAGACAGTTGTGGTTGCAGCAAAGTGGTTGCCAAGCAACACACAAAAGTAAACAAAGGTTTATGTTTGTAGAGTAATTTATGACAGCTTAGAATGCAGCTCAACCAATCAGAATCAAGGACTGGAACTATCACTTTTATAATAATAAATCAAGTTAACTGATGTTAGCAAATTAAACTTTATTGCAAGTTTTATCATAAAAAATAAAGCAAAATACTTTTTTTTATTGTTTGAAAAACAAAATCTAATAAAAATGACAAAAGTACATTCAAATAATTTAATATCTGAACACAAACTAAAATCATATAAATAACATGAAAATAGCACTGGTTATAATAGTTTTCTCTTTTTTTTATTCTGCCTGTTTGATTACTTTTTCTTAATTTAGAGCTGAGTATTAAAAGGTATTTTTAATTTTCCCTTTTTAATGCTTTTATAAAAAATGTTCAAATCAGTATAATATATAATACTTTGCTGGACGACAGTATGAATGTGTCTTGTTTTATAGCATCTGTCTGCTCTGAAAGCAGCATTGGCCAAACGTACAAATTACATTTGCACTCGGTGTAATAACATGAACAGGTGACATCAATACAAGAGTGTGATAACATGATAGAAAGTCAATGCCATCCAGAATCCTAAAGGATTCAATTCTCTCCTCTTTTCTAAGAGACTCATTATAAGTCAGAATCATTTATTGGGATTGTGGGTAATGGATGTGAGGCAGGACTGAAGCACTGACGTGTTCTCAAGTGCTGCTCACGCCTTGCATGTACTTTATGAATTAAATACTCAGTGCAATAATTAAAAAGTCCACAGCTGAAGAATGCCATATCCCACTATGCAATGTCCTCAGCCTTCCATTTCCAATTTAACACAGTGTAAAAAATTAGAATATTGGAATGCATTTATGTTTTTATACTTCAAAATTCCATGTTTAATTCAGTGTTACTTGCTGTTTCTTTGTAATTGTAAAAATAGCAATTTCTGAGTGATTTTTTTTTTAAATTTAATCTAAGAAAGTTTAGTCCTTTTATTTTTTTATATAATATTTAATTTATTAATAAATAAAGATTATTACTAAAAAGCACTTGTTAAACTGAACGTGCAACACAATATGGTCAAGTATGAAAAGTTTATCCAAAAGTTTATTGCATAATATGCACACACTGGTTTGGCTGCACGTTTTTCTAGTATTCCATTGTGTACATTCACAGTTTCTTATTTTCTGCATGTGGACAGAAGAAACATTCCTGGCACGTGCCGGAACATAAATGTTTGATTCTAAACCCGGTGCATAATGCAACATGCGCCGGGGAGCTCGGGCCTTTATTTTCCCGTTTCCAGCAAATGATTGTAACTTGCACTTCACAGTTCGACACTCCCATTTTTTCCCTCGACATCATTGACATCTTCAATCATGGTAAAAGAGAGCTGTGACCGATGCAGTCACAGTGAGGTGACATTTCTTTGGAGTTTTGAAAAGCATTGACTGCGTGTTGTGCCGATGCTTCAACGGTGACAGAATACAGAGCAGCTGACGGCCCGCGATGAAACGGCACGATGAGAGACAACATTGACTCTAATAATTAGTTTGGTTATTCAGCATCACGGCAAAACAAAAACAACCTTGAATTATAATTATTTTACATAATGTCTGTGATTTTCACAAACACTTAATTAAAAACATGCCTCTGTGTTTTAGTGCTAAAGGGAGAGTTCATCAAAATAAAAAGCCTGTTATCATTTACTCAGCCTCGTGTTGTTCCAAACCTGTGTTACTTTGTACTGTAACACAAAAGCGGATGTTTATCAGAATGTCCAAATTAATTTTTTTCCAACGAAAGCACGAAGAGTCCAGGGGCGCTTTTTGCGAACTTGTCGCATGATGATGATTCATTGATTCAAATGAGCCAAACTTGTATATGTGGAATGGATTTCACACAAAGTTATTGTACAACTTGAAACGTAATGCACAAGTCAGATGGAGTCCTTTTTTGTCTGCTTTGGACATCAAAGAACTGCAATGCATCTGTGAATCAATGTTCTCCCACACTCTTATTGTCAAGCTCCACGAGCAACATTGATTTAACCAGTGCATCATGATTCTTTCTCAGATGAATCTACAAAAATACATGTTAACACTTTAGTTAACAAGTTGCATATTAGCATGCATATTACTAGTATGTCGGCTGTTAATTAGCACTTATAAAATGCATATTAATGCCTGACCATGTGTACTTGTACATATATTTATTTATTTAAAAAATATATATTTGATAATGTCTATTTATTAATAATAGATTAATTATTAATAAATTTAGATTTTTAAAAATTCATATGCAAGGCAAATCAGATATAGATGAGAGTTCAAAACACAGTAAAAACAGCAGGGAGGACACATCTGCAGGGACATTTACACAACAAAAGGTGTGTTTACACGTGAGACCCCTCAGATATGTTCAGATAATAGCCAAGGACAAGAAGACAGAATATGCTTTCTTTTACATCTCAATGAAAGCCAACCGATGTCCACGACCTGACATTTATATGGAATACATTTACTGAGGAATCACAACTGCCGAATTGAGATTTTAGCATTTTAATTGGTAGGATATTATTCTAAACTGAATCAAATCTTGAGGTGCCTAATGATTCTCGTTCCTTCCTCACAGCCTGAACTTTCTCTTTCTGTGTTTCACACAAGAGGAAATGCTGCACAGGTTTGTGATGACATGAGGGTGAGTCAAGGATTCATTTTTGGTGAATATTCCCATAACAGAGATTGCAATATTCAAGAAACTTGAGCAATGTGTAGTTACAGTAAAAGCCTTTCAGCAGTGTTCATCTCAATGTGCTTTGGATTACTAATTGCACCCAATTAAATGCATCTAATACAACTGACAGCAGATGCATGCTGAAACTGTGGTCTTTGTGAACAAAAATGAATGGAGTTCACGCAGTCCTTATTTAAACCCACATGTTTTGTTTTTCCATAAGATTTGTGCAATGATTTGACACATCACAGGATATGTGTTGTGTTGGAGGCAGTAGAGAGAGAATAAGCTGTTACTGTTGCCTGAATGTATTCGTAGAAACGTGTTGAAGAGGCTGATGCTGTATGCTGTCATTTACTTAGAGGTTATGGCTAAGAGCTCAGCAAAATAACAATGACAATCACAAGACAGAATTCATTTTTTATCCGCCACACGAGACACCTACACTGTTCTTTAAAGCATCTATATATATATTCTGAAGTCACAAAAGTTACTAGAAAAGTTCTTATAAAAAGGAAATGTGTCTTTGAAGAGGAGGAATGCTTTTCAGATATTGAAAAAATTACAGGAACATGCATATCTCTACAGTATATGAACATACAATCACACTATATGTCATTGACTAAAAACAATAAAACCTTTCTTGTGCACCTTTTTAGATAAGACTTCTGTTTTGTCATTTTCTCACCCCTGTATGTTCCAAACCATTGTACTGTAACACAAAAGGAGATATAATCAGAATGTCCAAATTACAAAAGTGACCAGGGGTGGAATTTTTTTTTATTTTTTTATTTTTTTTTTTAACTTGGCACATAACGATGATTCAAATGATTCAGTTGAGCAAAGCATGAATATGTGGAATTAAGAATGAAATTTCACACAAAGCTATTGTATGACTTGGAATGTAATGCACAATTATGATGGATTTCAGAGAAATGCAATGCAACTGTGAATCCAGCAGTTTTCCAACACTGCTACTGTTCACTCTAGAAACTCCAAAAGCAACATTGATTTAAAAAACACTGCATCATGTTTTTTTTTTTTTTTTTTTTTTTTTAATTCATAATTTTTTCTCAAATGATTTGGAATAAATTAAATGTTTATCATATATATATATATATATATATATATATATATATATATATATATATATATATATATATATATATATATATATATATATTATTATTATTTTAAATATTTCATAAAAAATATTAATAAACATTAACCTATGGATCAAAATGCTTTCTCAAATGATTTTTAGATGAATATAAAATAAAATGAAGTAAAATGAAATAAAAATGTACAAATATATTACTACAAATCAATCACTGCATCACAATTCTTTCTCTTTCTCTGGTTTAATCAAATGTATTGATTATGATTTTGAAAATTATATATATTTGTATATTTCATATTACATATATTTCATATTTCATTTTTAAAAAAATATATTCATCTACATTAATCAATGCATCACAATTCTTTCTCAAATTATTTTTAATGAATAAACATTAATAATACATTTATTAATAAGAAATGCAAGATTAAGGACAAATGCTTTTCAGATGCATAAAAAAACCTTTTTGTGTTGACTGAAATGTATGTCTGTACATTAAACACACACAGTGAATTCACACAATAGACATCAAGTAAAGACAATAAACCTTTCATGTGCACTTTCTTACATAAAGCCTCTGTTTTTCACTTTTTGCCATCTACAATCAGCCAGAAAGTGTGTTTTGTTGTTTCATATCTAGACACCAGAATATCACAGACACACAAAGTAAGTGACTAGCTAGCAACCATCAAGAACACTTTAGCAACCACTCAGTTTTGCATCTTAAAGTTTTGTTGGCCAAGCATAAATCACATTTTGACTTTACGATCGGTGCCTTATTGTGTGTTATTTTTTCTGCTTCAACTTTAAAGATTTATTTTCGACATGCATTAGCCTGTTATGTTGCTTGTCATTCAAACTGTATTAGTGCAGGTTGCGAATGTCCTTATGTATGGCATGAATCAAATTAAATTGCATTCATTGGGAATTCTACAATCCCTCCCCTTCAGTCTTATTATCAGAGTCGTGTGGAAAATTGGAGAGTGAAACAAAATGAAATCTTTGTATTAAATCAGCTGCTATGCACGCCACTCAATCGATATGCGCTCCTCTCTATCTGTTCCAGATGAACGCACAGGCCACTGGCAAACTATTAGCTTATTACAAAAGCAAATCAGTCAGCAGAATTAATTTTCTTCAAAAATATGGGGTTTGCTATGAGGAATTAACAGCTATAAAGGAGTGAAATACGCTCTTGAATTTGCATTACTCCAATTTGTAGCATCATCATGGCACATGAAAGACAGTTGTCTTCCACATATGGAGCGCGGTTTGTAAATGTCAGTCAGTATTAACTGTGACAATTAGAGAAACTTAATAACTACTTTAGATGAGCACATTTGAACATGCTTGTGTGTGCAAAACTCAATGTTTGGGTGGTTACTATGGTGTTTCAGGTATTCTGTTATTGTGGTGTTCAGGGTGACTGCAAGTATGTTGCTTGGTCTATGGTTACTAGGTGGTTGCTACAGTGTTTCAGGTATTCTCTAGGGTGTTGCTAAGGGTATTCTGGGTGGTTTACAGAGTGTTGCTATGGTGTTGTTAGTGATTCTTAGGATTTTGCAAAGCTGTTACTGTAGTATTTAGGGTGATTGCAAGTAGGTTGCTTTGATCTATGGTTGCTAGGCAGTTTCTATGGTTTTTCAGGCATTTTAGAGTGTTGTTGTGATGTTTTGGGTGCTTTCTAGGGTGTTGCTATGGTGTGCTTAGTGGTTCTTAGAATTTTGCAAAGTAGTTACTATGGTGTTCAGGGTGATTGCAATTATGCTGCTTTGATCTATGGTTACTATGATGTTTCAGATATTCTCAGGTGTTAATAGGGTCTATTGGGTGGTTTCTAGGTTGTTGCTATAGTGTTTTTGGTAGTCCTTAGGACTTAGGAAAGCGGTTACTATGGAATTCGGGGGGTGAATGCAAGTATGTTGCTTTTATCCATGTTTACTAGGTGATTGCTATAGTATTTTTTGGTATTCTCAGGTGTTGCTAGGGTATTTTGGGTGGTTTCTATGATGTTGCTATGTGTTTTTGTGGTTCTTAGGATTTTGCAAAGTAATTACTATGGTGTTCAGGGTGATTGCTAGTATTTTACTTTGATCTATGGTTGCTATGCTGTTTCAGGTATTCTAGGGTGTTGCTAGGATTTTTTGAATGGTTTCTAGGGTGTTGCTATGGTGTTCTTAGTAGTCCCTAGGATTTTCCAAAACATCTCTAGGATTTTCCAAAACAGTCACTATGGTGTTCAGGGAGATTGCAAGTATGTTGCTTGGTCTATGGTTGCTAGGTGGTTGCTACAGCGTTTCAGGTATTCTCTAGGGTGTTGCTAGCACTATTCTGGGTGGTTTACAGGGTGTTGCTATGGTGTACTTAGTGGTTATTAGGATTTAGCAAAGTAGTTACTATGGCGTGCAAGGTGATTGCTAGTATGTTACTTTGATCTATGGTTGCTATGGTGTTTCAGGAATTCTAGGCTGTTGCTAGGGTCTTTTCAGTGGTTTCTAGGGTGTTGCAATGGTGTTCTTAGTATTTCCTAGGATTTTCCAAAACAGTTACTATGGTGTTCAGGGTGATTGTAAGTATGTTGGTTTGTCTATGGTTGCTAGGTGGTTGATATGGTGTTTCAGGAATTATAGGGTGTTGCTAGGGTCTTTTGAGTGGTTTCTAGAATATTGCTATGATGTTCTTAGTGGTTCTTAGGATTTTTCAAAGTGGTGGGTATGCTATTCAGGGTGTTGGCAAATTACTTGTTCTGTGGTTGCTACGGCATTGCTAGATGGTTGCTATAGTGGTTTAGGGAAATCTCTAGGGCGTTGCTAGGGTATTTTGTGTGGTGTTCTAAGTGGTTCTTGGACTTTGCAAAACAGTTGCTGTATTATTCACGATGATTGCATATATTTTGCTTGGTGTATAGTTGCTAGGGCATTTCTAGGTGGTTTCTAGGGTGTTGCTATGCTATTGCTATTGTGTTCTGGGTTTTTTTTTTTTTTTTTTTAGGAATTTGCAAGATGGTTGCTAAAATGGCAGCAGGTATGTTGCTATTTCCATTATTTCTAGGGCATTGCTAGGTGGTTGCTATGGTGTTGGGGTGTTGCTAGAGTGTTGCTTAGGTAGCCTAAACTGGTTATTACTGTAGTTTCTAGAATTTTACATTTAAAAAAAAAAAAAAAATGTGTTGTGTGTGAACGGCCCCTGAGGCAGCAAGTCTAATAACATAAGAAAGTCTTTTAAAGTTCAAAGACACTACTTCATTTATCTTTTTTGACACACATGTTCACTCCATGGACTTTTTTTCATCGCTGGATGGATAAAACCATTTTATATTGACTAAACGACAAAGAAAAAGTCTTTCATGAAGATGAACTAGTTCCTATAGAGTTATTCTACAAGTATGACATTGTTCACCAGCTGCACTATTGAAAGTTATAGTTGAGAAACCTTGAAAATCTCTGTTCTTGTGACAGAAACAGCTGTGTCTGACGACGCACACAACACTTCAAAGCCCAATGCATGTTTGACTGATTCTTTTTCCACTCATTCCCAGTACATGCGTCCAGATGAGAGCTTTATTGTCGTATATCTTTTAGCACACACAGAAAGATCAATGAACAGCAGTGTTTTTTCTTCTGGAGAAAAGAGTAAACAGTTCTTTGGAATATGTGATGCACACTTCACAAAACATCTCCCATGAATGCTTGGAAATAAAAGGAATTTACTTATTCATATTTTATACATTCGTTGTATAATAATGCTTATCAGTCCCAGAGGAAATTCAATCAGCGGTGGCTCTTTCATGGCTCAGGAGACTCAGAGGAGTTCTCAGTTTTCTTTTAATAATTGACACTGTCTAAATTACTAAAACAAATTGACTACTGACTGTTGAAAACTGCTGATGTGCACTAAGAGTAAATAAATATATCATAAAATATATAATTTTGTCGCGGTAGAATTTGATGAGACATTTTTCATAATGCAGTTTTTGTCTTTTGATTGCATGCTCTGATGCATCATTTTCCTGTCTGAGACAAAAATTTGAGATTGTTAAAAAGATCTCATTTCTCATGTGAGAATCCTTGGTGCATCTCATTGCTGGAGTACATTAATTCATCTGTTAATTTTTTTTGGGTCATTTTTAAGGCTTCTGATTCAGGGATTCATTTTTTTAATGTGAACTGAGTGTTTTTTAGTGCAGACCTAGTGTGTCAATGTCCTAAACCTCAGCTGTGCAATCAAACAAGGACAGAATATCCAGTATTTTACCACTAGAAGTCCCTTATGCTCACCAAGGCTGCAAATACAGTAAAATATTAATAATACTCGTGAGGAAACCGTATAACAAATTTTAAAACAAAATTCTTTTGAACTTTGTTTTGATCAAAAAATCCTGAAAAATAAAATGTATGATGGTTTCCACAAAAATACTGGGCATCACAACTTTTTTTAAACATTGATAATAATCAGAAATGTTTCTTAAGCAGCAAACCAGCATTTTATAATGATTCTTGAAGGATCATGTGACTCTAAAGACTAGAGTAATGATGCTCAAAATTCAGCTTTGCATCACAGAAATAAATATTTTAACATATATAAACAGTTATTTCCAGATGAAAAAATTAGTTAAAATGTACAGTATACAGTATCCAATGCAATGCACTTAGATTTTATTTCCAGTGTGAAAAATAAATCAGAAGATCATTGATTTTGAGCGTCTCTTTTGACTCATTTGATCAGATTGCAAAAATGTAAGTCTCAGTAGTATGCAGTGTATACAGCCCAGTATTCAGTAAGCTAGTATTGCATTGCAAACAGCGTTTCTTTCATGTGGATGCACATTCTTTCTTTGTCTATCTGTATGAATCACTCTTTCAAATCAGAATGAGCAGCTACAGGATCTAATGGTCCTATTTACATCAATTGATTCTGCTTGAAATTGACAGAATAGCAAATACTGAAAAACTACAGCTACCGTAGAAATAGCCTCATTTGTCTTGAAGAAGAATGATATTGTACGGCGCAGATTAATTTTGAGATATAAATCAAATTTCTTAGTTAGCTGATTAATTGTCTTGCATGGTGTAATTTTTCTGTGACCCAAAATAACAATAATTGCCTTGAAAATGAAGAACTGTGAGAAAAATAATTGATGCACCCTCACACACCACAGCCTATCCTACTTTTCCATTTTTGTTAGATTTTGTTACTTTTGGAGACATTACAATAATATTGGTTCACTGAAGTATTTGATAAATTGCTTCGTTTGCCTTTTGTAAGTTGCTTTGGATAAAAGAGTCTGCATATGGAAATATATATTGACCTATATCAAGTGACATTTCCATATATGTTAACTACAAGGCGATAAATAATTTCCACATTTATACATTGTTTTATAACATACAAGTTTATAACATATAAAATCCCTATAGTAACATTTGAATATGTACATATATAAATAATATGATAATTTTGTATATGATATTATATTTAGCAACCCTGTCTGTCAACACTATATATTTTATTTATGTATGCAACTTTATTAAAATAACATATATGCAAAAATCTTTTTATTTTTTTAAACATAGGTCAGTCTTTGTGTATTAAGTTATATAATATTAACGTGTGTTGACAGTTTTATAGGATGGATATACGGGCTAATGACATAAATGCCCAAAAATGTATTGCTCATGCATAAACATTTGTATAGGCTTAGATATATATGTTACAGTATCTCACAAAAGTGAGTACACCCCTCACATTTCAGCAATGTTTTTAGTATATCTCGTAAGGAACAATACTATAGAAATGAAACTTGGATATATTTTAGAGTAGTCAGTGTGCAGCTTGTATGGCAGTGTATATTAACTGTCCTCTAAAAATAACTCAGCATACAACCATTATTGTCAAAATAGCTGGCAACAAAAGTGAGTACACCCTAAGTGATAACAGCACTATGTCATTTAACCATGCAAAGCCACATGTCCTATTCATCATGTTCATGTTTTTTGTCTGCTTGACAGGACCATACAAAGTTGTGTATCTTGTATTAGAGCAGTTAAAATTTGGTGCTTTGAGTACAATTCTCTCATACTGACCACTAGATGTTCAACAAGGCACCTCACGGCAAAAGAACTCTCTGAAGATTTGAGAATTAGAATTGTTGCTCTCCTCAAAGATGGCCTAGGCTATAAGAGGTTCAGTAACAACCTGAAACTGAGTTACAGTACTGTGGTCAGGGTCATAGAGGTTTTCCAATACGGGTTCCATTCAGAATAGGCCTCGCAAGGGTCGATCGACGAAGTTGAGTGCCCGTTCTGTGCGTCAGGAGCAGAACCTGGCTTCAAAAAAACAGATGCATGAGTGCTGCCAGCATTGCTTTAGAGCTTGCAGAAGTAGAAGGTCCACTTGTCAGTGCTCAGACCATACGCTGCACACCGCAACAAGTCGGTTTGCATTGGCATCATCCGAGAAGGAAGCCTCTTCTGAAGCTGGCATACAAGAAAGCCCGCAAACAGTTTGTTGAAGACAACCTGTCTAAGAGCATAAATAACTGGAACCATGTCCTATGGTCTGATGAGGCTAAGATAAACTTGTTTGGCTCAGATGGTGTCCAGCATGTGTGGTGATGCCCTGGTGAGGAGTACCAAGAAAACTGTGTCTCTCCTACAGTCAAGCATCATGGTCTGGGGCTGCATGAGTGCTGCTGGTACTGGGGAGCTGCGGTTCATTAAGGGAAACATGGATTCCATTATGTACTGTACATTTCTGAAGCAGAACATGATGCCTTCCCTTCAGAAACTGGGCCGAACAGCAGTTTTCCCACATGATAATGACCCCAAACACACCACCAAGATAACAATTGCCTTGCTGAGGAAGGTGCAGGTGAAGGTGATCTGACCTGAAACCTATTGAGCACCTATGGGGCATCCTGAAGCAGAAGGTGGAGAAGCACCATGTGTCTAACATCCAGCAGCTCCATGATGTCATTATAGAGGATTTGAAGAGGATCCCAGCAACAACCTGTGCAGCTCTGGTGAATTCCATGCCCAGAATAATTTAAAGCAGTGCTAGATAACAGTGGTGCTAACACAAAATATTGACACTTTGGACACAGTTTTAACAAGTTCACTTAGGGTGTACTCACTTTTGTTGCCAGCTGTTTTGACAATAATGGCTGTATGTTGAGTTATTTTTAGAGGACAGTAAATATACACTGCCATACAAGCTGCACATTGACCACTCTAAAATATATCCAAGTTTCATTTCTATAGTATTGTCCCTTGAAAAGATATACTAAAATGATTGCTGAGATGTGAGGGATGTACTCACTTTTGTGAGATACTGTAATTCATGAATTTGTTCCAGTTTCTAATAGGTTTCATATGTTTTTACTTTACAATATATCATATACAGGGGTTGGACAATGAAACTGAAACACTCACCAATATAGTATTGGAGGTCTCATGGCTATATTTGCGCTGTCTGGTGCCCAATCTTCACTTATTGTACATTACACCAGTTAGAGCAGAGTGTAAAGTTTCATTATGTGCACCCAATGGTTCAAACATTGTACCTTGTGACCTGGCTAGTGACCTGGCCACTGTTCTGCAAGAGGAAAATGGCTCAAAATCCCTCTGGCTGCTTTGCAGGACTTGTATTTGTCACTCCCACGATGAAATGATGTTGTATTGGCTGCAAAAGGAGGCCCAATATCATACTAATTGTGATCTAAAACCAGGTGTTTCAGTTTCATTGTCCAACCCCTGTATATATATATTGTATATGTATTACATTTGTATATGAGCGTCATTAATATCAAAGCTAGTCTTTTTTTGTGCTTTTTTAAGACAGAAAGCACAAAACCACTGTCCAAACAAAATACTTTAAGCCAATAAAGTATTTTTTTAGTTACTGGTTGCACTTTGTTTGATATTTTATCTAATGCAACAATCAGATCAAGTCCAGATCTCATCTAACTATTGTTTTATTCTGACTGTTTACTGTAAGTTTGATGCTGCTGATACTAAAGGAAGGTTTTTCAAGTCTGCATGTATATTCAAGTGTTCAAGCCATTTGGTATTGTTTTGCATTCAGCAGACACTTTTTTTCCCAAAGCAACTTAAATTGCATTTAATGTCCACATTTATTGATTTCAGTTTATGCTGTCTCTGAGAATCGAACCCATGACCTTGGTGTTGCTAGCGCCCCGTGCTACCATTTGAACTACGGGAATGCTGTGATTGAAGGCTGCTGGGAAGATGAGCAGGATAGTTGTGAAGCAGAAGTCTCTTAATGCAAAAACTATTTCCATAGTCGGTGTAAAAGATTCAAATCGTCAAGAGACATTATTAATTTCTCCTGTATTTTGGATAGTGGGAGTCTCTAAGCGCTCCTCCGAGCTCTGAGTCTGGCTAAGCCTCTTAGGTTTGCTACACTGACTCATCCAACTGCTGGTAGAAATTCCAGACACTCTGTGCTGAAACATTCAGTAAGTAATTTTAGATTTTATTCCCCTTTGGTACCAAAAGCAGTGAATGAGTATGTTTTTTTTGCTCTGTGATCTGTTATATCGACGTCATGCTTTCTGCACACAGAATGGTTATAACATCTACCAGCAATGAGCTAACTGGACCATGCTAACCAGCCAAACTCTGAACTCCTCATATTGCGGGCAATGAAATGTCTCGAACAACATAATCTAGCGAGTTCAACCACATGAAGACTCAACGGCCAGTGTGAAGTAAAAACATCATCCTTATAGCAAACGGTAATAATGTGCACAACATTTGGCTGAATGAAAGCAGAAATGCAACAATTCAGCAGGCCATAACATATAAGCAAGATGTTAAACTTCATAATAACATGCAAATTAAGTGTGTGCGTACAAAACAATGATGATATAAAGTGGAATGAAACATCTAAACTGGATGCATGCAGTGTGATTTAACAAAGCTAGATTCATAACCATTTTATACATCTGATTTTTCTCAAAATTGTTTCAACTGAGTGAATTGTATTTATTCTATTCTATTTTACTGTCATATGCATTACTATTCAAAAATATGGGGTCATCCTTTTAGAATGCTTTATATGATAAAAAGTAACGATATTTGTAATAATGTTACATTTTAAGTAAATAATAGGATTTGCCAAAATTTCCACAAAACTATTGGGCAGCACAAATGTTTTCAACATTGATGATAATAATACATTTTTCTTGAGCAGCAAGTCAGCATATTAGAATAATTTCTGAGGTGACACTGAAAACTGGAGTAATTTTGCTGAAAACTCTGTTTTGAGCACAGAAATAAATTACATTTTAAAATAGATTTAAATAGAAAAATGTTATTTTAAATTGGAATAATATTTACAATATTACTGATTTTCTTCTGTATTTTTGATCAAATAAATACAGTCTTGGTAAGCAGAAGAGACTTCTTTTAAAAGCATTAAATCTTACCAATTCCAGTTTTTTGAATGAATGCATGTTTACATAACATCAAACTCAAAGATGTACTGTTTTCAAATATATTTGGTTTATAACAATGCCTGTACACAGCTGTGGCAATAATACTAACACATTATGTGAAACATTCTTTTGCGAGTGTAAAGGTCCATTTTTCCTCAAATTGATGTCTGTTGAAAATGACAAGGGATTTTATTTCCATTTTACAGCTGAAGCCTGACAGCTGAACGATCCGTTGTTGGACATTTGGAGTTGACATGATTTTTTTGCTTTACGTATAGACATCCTCAAGCTGTCACAACACATCGTCAGTCTCTTCCAGTGCAGACACAGTGGAAGCGTAGAAATACTTTCCCATGCAGTCGCTGTAAGAAAACCAATTGAATGTTGAATACCCCAAAAAGTGACTTGTGGTGCTTTCAGTGTAATGATATGCATGTTTTAGCATCACATCCAGCCTGACACAGCAACTTCAGCTCAAGCAATGATGGTTAGTGGAGGACTTTCAATTTGATGACCAATGGCAGACGAGGTGATTGTTTGGGAAACCTGTTCAGAAATAGTCATTATTGTTGCAATTTAGCTTGAATGTAATATTTTTGAATACTTAATTGCATATTATTTGCAATTATATTATGCAAATGAAATTATCTTAACTTTAGAGTGTTTTTTTTTTTTTAACCTAAGTGGTAATTTCATGTATTTATCATGATGTTGCAATTTAGTTCATTTAAAATATATTTACAGTATGTAGACAAATTATACATTTTTTTTTCCAATTGCATTTGGTGATTACACTGTAAAAATATTTGTATCCAGCAATTAAACATTCTTAAATCCAGATAAATTTAGCTTAGAACCAAGGTTACCTAAGACATTAAGTCTTGTTTTCTGAAAAATGTCACAAAATTAAATGAGTTTTTGCTTAAAACACAACTGCCACTCAAAGGTTTGGGATCAGTAAGACTTGTAATGTTTTTTTTTTTTTAAAAGAAGTCTGTTATGCTCAGCAAGGCTGCATTTATTTGATCAAAAAAAAATATATATATATAATATATATATATATATATATATATATATATATATATATATATATATATATATATTAATTTTAATATATGTTGAAATATAATTTATTCCTGCGATGCAAAGCTAAATTTTCATCAGCTGTTACTCCAGTCTTAAGTGTCACATGATCCTTCAGAAATCATTCTAATATGCTGATTTATTATCAATGTTAAAAACAGTTGTTAAGTACTGCTTAAAATTTCTTTTGGAACCTGTAATGCTTTTTTTTTCAGGATTCTTTATTCAGTAGAAGGTTAAAAAGAACAGCATTGATTTAAAATAGAAAGGTTTTCTAACAATATACACTACTGTTCAAAAGTTTTGGCTCAGATCATTTTTATTCCTTCTTTTTGTGAAAGAAATTAATACTTTTATTCACCAAGGATGTGTTAAATTAATAAAAAGTGACAGCATAGATTTACATTGTTAGAAAAGTTTTATATTTCGAAAAAATTATGTTCTTTTTAGCTTGTTATTCATCAAAGAATCCTGGAAAAAAAAAGAATCACAGGTTCCAAAAAAATATTTGGCAGCACGACTGTTTTCAACATTGATATTTTAATAATAAAAATAATATTAGAATGATTTCTGAAGGATCATGTGACACTTAAGACTGGAATAACAGCTGATGAAAATTCAGCTTTGCATCACAGGAATAAATTATATTTTAATGTATATTAAAATAAAAACAGTTTTTTTTTTAAATATTGTAATAATATTTTGGAATATTACTTTTTTTCTGTGTTTTTTATCAAATAAATCCAGCCTTGATGAGCATAAGACCCTTCTTTAAAAAACATTAGAGACCCCACTGGCAGATTTTTTTCTTGTTTTAAGCTCTTAATTTTGATGCATTTTTTAGAAAACAAGACTTAATGTCTTAAGTCATTATGATGTTATTTTGTTTCTCAAGCAAGTGTATTTTAATTTAAGACTGTAGATAATGTTTTGCACACTTCACCTTTAAAGGAGAAGTCCACTTCCAGAATAACAATTTACAAATAATTTACTCACCCCCTTGTCATCCAATATGTTCATGTCTTTCTGTCTTCAGTCGTATAAATTATGGTTTTTGAAGAAAACATTTTCAATTCAATTGTGCCCCTGATTTTAAACTTCCAAAATGCAGTTTAAATGCAGCTTCAAGGGCTCTAAATGATCCCAGCCGAGGAAGAAGGGCCTTATCTAGCGAAACGAGCTGTCATTTTTTTCCAAAAATAAAAATTGTATACATTTTAAGCACAAAAGCTCATTTAGCACTAGCTCTGGGATGCACATCCACAATGCTACATACTGCAGAATCACATCGAAAGGTCACGTGGGCGGATGTGGGCGGAACTACAGACCCAGTGTTTACAAAGCGAATGCACAAAGACAAAGGAAGTGCAAGTAAGTCAAACGCTGTTTACAAACAAAAAGGTACAACGATGTCGGACGATTCTGAAGTTGTAGGAGAAAATGAGATGTAGTTTTTTGCCATATCCTACCTTTTGGAGCCGGAGTACACAGACGATGAACGTAGACGTGAGTCCATGTAGCGTCGTGGACACAAGCTTTTATGCTTAGAAAGTATACAAATTATTTTTCAGAAAAAATGACTGACCGTTTCGCTAGATAAGACCCTTCTTCCTCGGCTGGGATCGTTTAGAGCCCTTTGAAGCTGCATTTAAACTACATTTTGGAGTTCAAAATCAGGGGCACCTATGAAGTCCATTATATGGAGAAAAATCCTGAAATGCTTCCTCAAAAACCATAATTTCTTTACGACGGAAGACAGAAAGATATGAACATCTTGGATGACAAGGGGGCGAGTAGATTATTTGTAAATTGTTGTTGTGGAAGTGGACTTCTCCTTTAAGCAATCCAGTTTAGAAGAGGTTTAAAACAGGTCTGTTTTTAACGTGTGTGCAGGTGTGTAAACTGCTTCTCTTCACGCACAATCTGTTCTGTTTATCTCAAGCTGACTTTCAAATGTCCCAGTATCAAGCGCATCAAACACATGCTGCTGACTGTATGGACGTTAACTACATCTGTTCAGAATTATTCCTCAAACGCGCCATAAAAATGTTGCATTAAGAAAAAAAAACAATCCATTACGCATTCAAGACTGCGCTTCTCCCGGGACGTCCCGCACACATGCTGTTGCTTCGATAAAAGACAACAGGCATTTTTCTGCACTCTCCCCATCCTCAGTTTCTCTCTGTGTCTGTTCCTGTAGATGGTACGTCTGTCTTATCGAGACGCGGCCGGTGTGAGGGCTTCTCGTGCAGCAGGACTCGACCCACAGGACTGTGTAAGTAATCTCTCTGAATCTGAACACAGAATGACCCTCCGCCAAATACAAAACCACCTTAACGCTCCGCTGAGATTTCTCCATCCTCTGCAAGACATGAGTGGAGTCAAAGGTTTGCAAAAACCAGAGACTTCAATTGAAACTCCCACAGTTTGCTAACTGTGCTTAATATGAATGAACCGCTGCAGGAGAACATCTAGATTCTGACATTTTCTGAAGAAAAAGACTGTGAGAAACTCACCAGGGTGCTGTGGGTGGTTTCTAAGACGTTTCTAAGATGTTGTGGGTAGTTGCTAAGTGTTGCTATGTGGTTGCTAGGTGGTTTTTTACTGGTCCGGGTCAAAAGAGTCCTCAACCCTCAAGTCTCTAGATCTTCAGGTCTGTAGCAATGGTTCAGTTCTGTGGGATTTTCACAAGTTTTATCTGCCAGCATGTGAAAATAGTGTGTCTGTAAAAAAGTAATATATTTAAAATAAATTTATTTCATAGTTCAAATATGTTAACATGCTTCGCTCAAGACTTACTAGAATGAAACTTTATATGGAGTATTTCTTTATTGCACAGTGCACATTACATAATATTAAGCTTAAAATGTGTTTTAATATCACCATTAATAAGGACTGTATGATCTATGTATAATTTCAGTATTTAAATGCAAGATATTTAAAGTGCACCTGAAGTAGTTCCACTTCAGCACAATCAAATATACTTAATATATGTTTAGTTGTTCTTCAGCACTGCTTCCACACAATTAAAGTGCATGAAGCACAAAATACGTTGTTCCAATTTAGCAGACTTTAAGTATACCAGTTTAGTATAGCAAAAGTACAATTGCAGGGTGTTTTTATTAAGTACATAACATGTAAATGTATTTATAGTATACTTAGCATGAAATGAAAGTATTTCAAATACTTATTAGCATTTATTTTTCACTAGGGTAGGTTTAGGTGTACTAATTAGGTGTATTATTTTCTAATTATGATTCATACTTGCATACCCTTGTGAAAAAAAAATGTACTTTAGCATACCATTAAAAAGATGGACATAAAATACTTTGAAAGAATACAGTATATTTAGGTGCAAACTGCATGTGATGTTTTCTGACAATTAATTGCATGCTATTTGCAAAGTTAGTTAAAATTTATATTAAATACAATTAGCTGAACTTTAGAATGCTTTTTGACATAATTATGGGATTTTTGTTCATAATTGCTTCTATTGTCGAAAATATTTTGCTGAAACATTTATTGAAAACTAAAATATACATTAGTGTCATTTCTATTAAAATTTGTATGTAATTTATTTATATATTTGAAATGTCTCATGTTAATGTTTAACTTGCTATTTACTGCATTTAAAATACATTTACTTCAAATCTATTTACTAAAATCTAATATAAAATTAGTGTACTTTAAAACATGATAACAGTTTATTAAAACATGATTTAAAATGTAACTTTTAAGTATAACTTGTCATTATTACAGTGCACTTCCTTTAAAAAAAAAAAAAGTGTTAAGAAATGTTGTTATGAGCATGCTTTTTAAATACCCGTAACCGGCTTTTAATTTAATTATTATAATTTGTGCAAGTACAGCTTTAAAAATATACTTGTAAGATTTGAAGTACACTACAAGTGCACATTCAATACAATTAAGCACACTTCTTTTTCACAAGAGTATTGCAAAAAAAATAAAAATAAATAAAAAAAATAATAAAAAAAAAATAATAATAAATAAATAAATACATGAATAAAAATAAAATAAAATAAAATAAAATAAAATAAAATAAAATAAAATAAAATAACAGCCACTGTTTTTGGTTGACTACAAACAGGCTGAAGATCATTATATTTTGCTTGCTGGGAGAAATACATATACAACCACAAAAATACACTATTGTATAAGCTTTTCCAATATTTTAGTCCAGCATTCAAGTGCTTTCATTTAGTGAAAACTAATCCCACGGGAAAGGGAAAACTATTCTGCCAGAAAATGTAGCATTTTAAACTCCTGCTCGTCTGGAATAAATCAATGTAATCTGTTCTTTATCATGTTACTCGGGAGAAAAAAAAATCTATATAAAGATTTAAGATTCTGTCAAGCTGTCCTGAACATCCTTGATTTGTACATTCATACGTGAGTCTCATGAGGCGTGTGTATAATACGCAGCTGATTGACTTCTTGGACCGCGGCGTGACTCCAGGGTCAAACGGTGAATGTGTGTTTGACCTGGAGCAATGTCAAGCGCTTCAGCGCTGTTGGCGAGATCACTTTAAGCTAAATCTGAACTATGAATGCAATACACTGGTAATGCAATATGAGCTGTGCTCATGCATCTTCAGTTTTTGAGGGAACATTACCAAAATTATCCACAAATAATGTTTTTTTTTTTCACCCAAAAACTGATGCATAAGCTCAGATGAAGCCAATGTAGCCTACGACCAATCAGTTCCAAAAAGAAATACAAAGCATGTTTTTATTGAAAGAAAGCAAGATGACAAAAAGATTGCATCCAAGATTTAGTGATAATATAGCATAATGAGAGATTTACAAACATCAACACCAAATTAGGTAAAGGAATTTCAGCAGATAAAACTATGCATATCTTTCGAAGATTTGATGCTTCTAATATGGCAGATAGTAAGAATAGTGCGTCATGGCCCGTGTAGGAAAGGTTACTGAACCAAAGGTAATCCACATGCACAGACGTACACAGAATCAGCATGTATACAGTCATTAGAGCACATTAGTTCATAAACAAACAACCGTGTGCAATGAAAATGATTTGCAATTGATAGAAAAGCTCTTGTGCCCGATTCGTTTTAAAACAGAGGTGTAGAGGGCAGTTTGCTAATTTGCATGCCAAGCAGTCGCTAGTTTTTAAAAAGCTTAATTGTACAACAATTAGCATCTGTGCGACTTTTCATCGTGCTTACATGCAAGATTTGAAACGTCTCTTTAGTTTAAAGCATTTGGTTGATTGCCTTTGTTCAGTTTATCCCCCAAAGAAACCAATTTATTGCATTAATAACTGGTTTATTCCAGTGCACACCCTCCCCGTCTGTGTTCTCAATAGGTACAATGTACAATAGCTGTCAGACTATTAAATAGCAATTAAGCATCGACACAAGGAGGTAAACACTCTCCATGCATAACGTGCATTAACCTTTGATGCCTTTGACAGGCATATTGTAGTTAGGACTGTGTTTTGACTCCAGACGCATGCAGTCCACTGAAGCTCATGCATTGTAAGAGGTGCTCGATAACACTGCAAACAGCTGCTCACAGCACCTAATAATGGATGATAGATAGATATATAACAAAGCAATATTGGTTTTGCCATGCACACTCTAGCCAGCATATCCTCTCAGATGTGAGCGCACACGGTTATCCCTGCATGCACGCATTCATCTGCCATCGATGGGGGTGAAAAGTTGTTACGTTTAAGTAGTCTGAAAAGCACGGAAAATTGCTTTTTGCGTTCGGCCGCAATGCGCATGCTATAATGCAACAGCCTCCTAATGTTATGTGACTAAAAGAACTTTCCACTGGAAATAACTGAATTGCATAGGCTGTACAGTGTCTCCTGAAGATTAATGCAGTAAATAAGTAGGCCTATTTTTAGATGCTGGATTGTTAGAAAATGACTCATTGCCTTTTCCAGATCTAATTCGCCATATTACTAAAACAGGGAAAAAAAATCAAGTGTAGTTCTTTAATGTTCCTGTGCATTCTCGCTCTGCTTGTGTGGTCAGCACTGGATGCATTGTCCGAAGTTTGTTAATGGACAATATTAGCATTTATTCTCCTCTTTATATAAATGCATGCAAATAAATCGTTGTGCATTTGGACTTAAATTGTTGCATTGAATTTAAGATGACAGCTTGTCAGGTTCGATTCAATGCAACAACAAAAGAAATCGTTTGGGTTTTTACAAATGATTCACACAAATTTGCTCTGCTCACTTCAGAAATGAGGCCCATTGTGAAATATCTGACAGCTACACCTTCAGAAAAATAGGTACAAAACTATCATCTGGGTGGTAAAACAAGGTTCTTGAAAGATTTCCAGAGGGCAACATTAACTCAGAAATTGCGATAACACACTGATTGTCAAAACATCACATTGATGTAATTCAGCTTCACAGCTTTTGACTTTTAGTGAATGAACAAAATAAGAACCAACCACTATATCAGAGTACAGTCAGTGCAAATGCTTAAAAACTGGTAACACTTTACTTAAAGCCTTTATATATGTGCATTTTAAACATAGTTTTAATGCAGTAATTATGCCTTGTAATGCACCTTATAATGCACTGTATGATACTCTGAATAACTGTAAATAGTTATAAAACATTATTTATTCATTGTTACACCTTTACAAAGTATAATTCAATAAAACACATGACAAACAAACCTTCAACTGCTATAATGCATATTTGTTTTATGAAAAGATATAATGCATTACAATGTACATTATGAATACCTTCATAATGCATCATAAAGGCCGAAAGTAAAGCATTGCTGTTTTTTTCAATGTTTTTCATGTACCAATTTATGTATTTACTTTTTTGTTTGAATATTTAGAATGTATTTAGCATATTTTATATATTTAATTAATGTCGCATACATGCATATGAATATTATGCACGCAATATGCAGAGTTCATACATTATCTGCACAGACACTAAACCCATATACTGCAACTAGAGATGTCTAACAGTTGGAAATATATTAAATGTTAGATAACATTTTTGCACTCATTTTGCAATATTTAGGGCATTTTCCATAATTTCTGAGCCTGATTGCATGATGTAGTTCCTTCTTAGAACATCTTGAAAGCGTTGCAGCATTTTTAAGGTGATAAAATTGAATTTGTGGAGATTACAAGCTTTACCGAATCATGGAAGCTCCTCCTCTCTGTGCTTGGGCTGTCGTGTCAGTGTGTATGCTGTGGGGAAAGAAAAGAGATAGAAAAGCTTTCTAATGTTTGAGATACACTCCAACAGATCTTGAACAACGATAGAGGTGGAACTTCCTGTCTGTGTCCGTCAAACTGTAGATATCTCTGACAAGCCTCCGGCATGCATTGTTACAGAGCATCATCTCGCACACACATATATACACGTTAGTGTCTGTACTGATGTTTTCTCAGAGCGTGTGGCTCTTGAGAGTTTATTGTGTTATTTTATTGTGTTCAATCATGTAAAAGTTTGACTGCTGCTTGAATTCAACAAAAAACAATGTTCACAATCCAGTTTACTTCTGCATTTTTTACAAGTGCAAAGCAAGGTTGGACTTGACTTTATTCACAGGGAATGACTGGATTGTGATAAATAATGTGCTCTTCCAGAATATCTCTGGAATATTGTGCACTGATGAATGCACAGCAATACAGGGAATGTTTGTTAAGCAAATAAAAAGAGTTCATTTAAATTTCATGTTGACTTTAAGGGTTTTTCAGGGTGATTCAACAGTAGTCTCCCCTGACAACTCTTCATTTCTGACTTTTAAACATTTCACTTTTTTTCTCTCTCTCTTTTGTCAGTGTAGAGAAGGATTTATCGTGGCCAGCCACGCCTGAAACCACATTTCCAGAGGGCAACATTAACCCAAAAATTGTGGTAACAAACTGACTGTCAAAACATTATGTTGATGTAGAAAAGCCTCACAGCTTTTGATGACTTTTTGGTGAATAAACAAATAGAAAAGCAAACGCTAAAACAGAATGCAAATGCTTAAAGCTGATATTGGTCTTTTATGTTAAAATACTTTCTCATATCCCAATTTAAAATGCATTTATTTATTTGAATATTTTGCATGCATTTTAATATGTTATTTATTTATGCATTTTGCATGCAATTGCACCCATCCAAACTTCACCTTTATGCCATATATTCAGTCCTAATCTCAAAATAAGACAATCATTAATTAGAGCAAATGAGCATTTCATTATCTATGATGTAAGTAGTACAAGCACTCTGTGAAATTGTATAAATGTTGATTTCTAATGTATTAAACAGCCATCTTGAACCTACTAAAGCTATTTTTTTTCTCCATATTCAGACTACATTTACAGCAGCTGTTACTGTAGAATGTCCTGGCAACTGTAGAATTAAATGTCAACCTTCAAACAAAATAAAATGCACTTACATATTTCTATTTTTTCACAGTAAAACTTTGCTTTGCTTTAGACAATCCTGAGCTAAGTCAACATTTACAGATGGAGGTTTTTATTTCACCGATTGGTATTCTTGCGCCTCGCTTAATGTAAGTGTTTTATATATGCATTTTCACAGATATTTTGATGCAATCTGCATTTTGTTTGTGACAGTTCTCAAGTTAATAATAGACTAATTATGTTCTATAATCTGTAATGCTCTGGAAAATGTCAACTTTAGGAGATGCACCAATTTTCAGGCACTTATTCAGAGTGTTTGCGTTGGTTGAACTGATTTAAGTTTGCACGATCCTTGCTTCAGTTCAATCTATGACAGGAAAGACAGAGTAAATATGGGCAGCTTAGTAGAAGGGATCAACATTCAGAATCTGACAGCCAGCGCATTGCTGCTACATGCTAATGGGCTAATCACTTATGCTAACAAAGAAAATTACAATGAAGTCACTGTCCTTTAGTCTGACAGTGGCATTGATATGATTTTTCCTATTGTAGGCTTTTTTGGCTAAAATGAAATGTTAGCACATTCGCATATTAGTTAGCATCATTATTATACAAGTGTGTACTTCCAATGTCAGGGCGCAAACAGTAATAGCACCACAGTGTCAACCTACCAACATCTTACTTTTAATTGTCTATGCATGTTAAGACGGGATACAAGAAGTATTTTACAACAGAAGAAAAAAAAAATGACACACTTCACCTTTAATAATCTAACACAGTGTCAAAAGCGGACATGTGCACCGTGACAAAACTAGATAGCGGCCGTATAATTAAGGGAAATGTCTAACGTAAAAGTGCCTGATGCGTTGATACGCCTTCGCTGCGGCAGATGCCCCCATTTCAGCCAGCTTGTCAGGTTGCTGGCCTACTCATGTATAACTTCTCTTATTTCTAATGCAGTATGTATATATGATTATAAACTAGGCCACACAAAGTTAGCTGTCAGTCCATAGCAATAGGTTTCTGTTAAAAACAAAGAAATGCAGTATTAACCCAGTAATAACCCAGGCTCATTGGGAGAAACGTGCATGTGGCAACATTTCTGAAAAATGACATTACATCACTTTCAAAGTGAAATTTCCAATGAGTTCTGCTAAAACCATACAAGGCAGTTTTATATGAAACAGGTGAACGTGAATCTAGCAATGTTTATTGTTGGCTCTTGTTCGTATCCTGGCAGTTCGGGAATGAAATGAGTGACAACGTAAGCAAATGTAAGATAAAACACATTTGCTCAAGCAACCAATGCCATTTTATCTTCAATTCAATTTTCAATTCAAATTTATTTGTATAGCGCTTTTTACGATACGTATCGTTGCAAAGCAACTTTACACCAAATTAAAGTTTTTACAATATACTTAGTAGTAGCTTACTAATGGTGACTATGTCAAGTTGATATACATATGTCCGAGATGTATGGTAAAGATCAATTAATGACGTAATCAAACAGACAAAAAAACACCATAAATTGTAACAAGTAATTACCATAAATTAGTAGCAAGCATTAGTATCTTGCTTCTACAAGTCTTGGAGCTCTTTCATCTTGACTCGTACATGAGTGCTCCTCTCTTTCGCAATTTCAGTGCTGTACCAGGTGCGCTACCGAGCAAGTTTACTATGTCAAAACAGGCACACATATGGAGCTGGTTATGTGATGCAAACATCAAAATACTAGTTTACAAATCATGCAGTATGGTAAAAAGTATTTTGCGGTCATAACAGCATTTTGTAAGTCTTTGTTAATTATTAATTTGTCTCTGTAATCATAATCTGTGTGCAAAGGAATAAAAGTTGTTGGTGTTTAGTGACTTAACTGTTCATTTCAGATGGGAAATGTGGTAAAGTGTGAATTTTGCAAAAAGTAGGTAGAGGCATGCTTTCCAGTGAGCCTAGGTTGATTAAAAAAAAAAAAAAAAAAGAAGTGGTAAAAAAAATTGCAAATTAATTTTTATTTGCTTTTTCCAGAAACTTCTAGTCAATTTTTGCAACTAATACAAAGAAATGACAAGTAACACATGGAATTAAAGTGAATTTTTTAAAGTATAAAGACTGAAATGGCATTTTCTTGTAAAACATACTGTTTTTTTTTTTTTTTACTCCTTAGAAAATGATTTTTTTTTTTACAGTGAGAAAGATTACGGCTGATTTGCCACTTTATGAGAACATTCTGCAACAATATGCAACTTCTAGTGTCGATAAAGAATGGTGTGACAGATTTCCTAGAGCTGCAAGAAATGAAACACACAGAATCTTCAGCGGATTCTGTCTTTGGGCAAGTGGGTGGTTTTTACACTTATTAATAATTTTGGTATTTTAAAAATTGAAAGCGTATTGGTTTCGCTGCATTCTCAGGATCTCTGGTGTGGCTGGCTGATTGGACCTCAGGCGTGCACAAGAACCTTTTAGCACCGTTCAGTCCCTGATCACCACGGTCACTTTGTTTCCACCAGTCCAGACCTGTCGTTTCTCGTCACTGCTGACTTTGAGGACGGCATGTCGATGAATAACACAGTTTCTACAAGATGTCGAGGGATTTACCATATTTCTCTCTCCTTTTGTTCAGACTTTGAAAAGGCAAAGCAGCACTCTATAAAAGGACATTTTTTTCTTCTTCTTTCCACAGTTTCTCTAAGAAAGGGAATGTAAATTCAGGTTCTGTCACAGACGCTGGTTTTGCAATGGTAGCTGTGTTGGGAAGCTACTTGGAAAATGTTTACTAAGCTACTTATGATTTAAAGTAGTTAAACTGCAGTCAAGCTACTCTTTAGTAAAAGAAGTTAACTACACACTAAACCTTGAACAAAAAGCTAACACATTTTTAAATGCATAAATGTTAAATTAAATGCATTAATGT
Source organism: Cirrhinus mrigala (assembly GCA_036247105.1). Classification (NCBI taxonomy): domain Eukaryota; kingdom Metazoa; phylum Chordata; class Actinopteri; order Cypriniformes; family Cyprinidae; genus Cirrhinus; species Cirrhinus mrigala. The sequence goes on along the minus strand of CM070012.1, from coordinate 34,404,287 downwards.
GGCACAAATTAAGGTGGCAGCTTTCAAATTAACATTTAGTTTCAGAATAAATGCAACACTGATACAGTATAAAAGATTTTGTTACAAAATGTTAAACAGCAGGATTTACAGTTATTAAACATTTTACTTCAGACAAGGGATTAAAAAGAATTGTGAATTGTTTGTTTGACCAGTTGTTTGTTTTAACTGTGGAAACAAATCACAAAAAACTTGGACTTACCAATGCACATTATAAAATGCAATGGAAAAATACAGAAATGTAAATTTTTGTCATGCTGCACTACTGCTTGCTGAAAAAAGCATTGCTATTTTAGCATTATTAATATATAGTTTTTATTATTTTCAAATGCCTTGTATTTTTACATTTTAGATTTCTTTTTTTTTTTTCCACATTTTTTAAATTAAATTTGAATGTGCTTATTAGTTTTTGTTTTTAAAATGTTTCTAAATAGTTTTAATTTTTAGTTAGTAATTTTAGTACTTAAACATTTTAGTTAGCTGCCAGGTTTTTCTAATTTCATTAAAATTTTAAACTAATATTTATATTTAATTTTTTTCATCTTAATTTCCAACAAAAATGTTCTTATTAGTTTCAGTATTAGTTGGCAGTAAAATAAAAAATAAAATTTAATACTGGAAATATGAATTTAAAGAATTAAAATGCTGTTAGGCTGCTAAAAAATAGTAAATGGTTAGTAGCGTCACTATTTTATGTTGAGTAAATCCCAAGTACAAACAGATTTAAACACATTATTACTAAAGCATTTGTTTAACCTTTTGCGATGGCCTGTTTATTGACCGCATAATGAACATGTCTCTGATCACTACGAGTGCTATTTGTTTTCCTCTGTTGTTCATGTTTACGTGGGCTTACTGAATTTCAAACACTACTTAGTTTGAGAGATTACAGGCTCCACGGCTAGAACATCCTGCAAACAAAAAAATATATACATGTTACAATATTCAAAAGCTATTTCTATAGTCAGCGTTTCCCAAGACAAGATATTTAGGGCTTCAGAGAAAGGGAGGGATGAAATATGACAGGCAAATTCATGCGAGACAATGATGGATGAACCGCATCCGTAAGTCAAGGTGTGTTATGGGTAAAACAGGGCTGTAACTTACTTGTAACATTCAGAGACGGAGGAGGATGCGAAAGAGAGAGAGCGAGAAAGATGCTCTAGCACCACCAATCTGCAGTTAAGAGATTTTTACACTAGATTAGTGTCTGTACTAGAAATAGATTCATAGCCTTCTCCAGACACAGAGGCTAGTTGTCACACGTCAGAAGGGCTGTACCTTAATAAATGTAAGGTACAATATACGGTATATTTCCACAAATGGTGTCTGAACAAACAGTCTCATATTGAACAATGTTGCTAATTTATTAAAGTAAAAAAATGAAAGATAATTCTGCTATTGTTTACTTACCCCCCTGTTGTTCAAAGCCTGTAGGCTGTTGTTTTTTCCTGTAAAACACACACACACACACACACAAAAACTCTTTTTCTGTGTTAAATTGTAGTGACCACATATTTTAATCTCCAAAAAGGATTAAAAAAGGGCAAAAAGTAGTCCTAATGAATTGTGCACTGAATTCCTCATCGTACAATGGTTTTGTGTGAGGAATAGATTGACATTAGTTGTTATTTGCATAAAATCTTGAAATATTAAAAGAAGATATTTTCTCGGCATGAACTCCTTATGTTGATATTCAGTAAATAGATTTCTAATTTTTAGTTTGTTACTCTTTTTGGAAGAATTTATTTGCTTAAATTCTGCCATAATTTCAATTCTCAATTGTTCTTTTGCATATTTTAATTTCTAACCAAAGTTTGAATTTGATGTATCAGTTCTCAATCATGATAAATGTGACAGAATTTTTTATTTAATGTATAAGAACCACAAACCTAATCAATGTCGAACGCCACCTGACCAAACCCGGAAAACAGGTCTCATCCATCACTTACGCTTGTCAGAGAACATGCTAATAGCCGTATTAAGTAATGGCGATATCGATAGACTTTTAAGGTAATCAGTTAAACGAGCTGGCTGTTTTTATTGTTGATGTTTTATTTGATTTTTTATATATAAATGCAAGTGAAAAGAAAAAAAAGAAAAAACTTTAATATATCAATCCACATAAGTAATGGACATTGGTTATGATCATCTTTAGTGTCTACTTTGAAGGCATCTTGAGTAAATCATCTTCCTATTTAACAAGGAATATGTAAAACAGGTAAACCGGAAGCAACGACACCTGTTTACAGAATATGGAAGGCTGTTGCGCATAACCCAGAAAGATCAGAATGGCTTCTAGCCTAATTATTTTTAAGTCTCTTTTAAAAACTCATTTGTTTTCAGTGGCCTTTTATATTGTATTTCTTATTTGTGATTTATACTTTGGTTGTATTTTTTTGTACTCCTATTTTATGATGATGTCTGTAGTGTAAAGCACTTTGGTCAGTCTCGTGGCTGTTTTAAATGCGCCAAATAAAGTAAACTTTAAAATTGAAACATAACCCCTATTAAAATTAACGCGGGAAGAAACGATGCTGTGAGTATTAGGGCTGTTCGATTCTGAAAATTTTGGAATCGAGTCCGATTCCGATTCCTGGTTCTGGAATCGATAGGAACCGATTCCAGGAATCGATTCCTCACTGTTGTTTTCGATTCTTTTTTGATTCTTTTTTTTTTTTTTTAGATCAGAGGAACCTAATTTTGCCATGAGTGTAGGATATACATGTCTTAGAAAGTAGCCTTATAATATGAAGCTTTTTTTTTTTTAAATTATGATAAATTTCTGCATTTTAAATTGTAATTTTACTGCATTGCCCATAAAATTAGTCACAGCACACAGTGCACCAGTGGACATGCGTTTATTGCATGAACTGAACAAGGCGTGCACAGTTCAACTTGATGTTAACTTCAACAGTACGATTTGCACAAAATTAACAAACTGTACAAAAACAAAATAACCAGAACATTAACAACAACACTGATGTAACAGCTCGAGGTTTATCTGTCAATCAGATGCACTCTCGGCCACTGCTTGTTTTCTTTCAGAATTATCATTGGCTGATAGAAAAGTTAAGAAATAGCATTTTTTTAAAAGATGGAAATAGGATCAATACCCTCCAGTTCGTCATGATCTATTTTGCTGTGCAGCGCTCAAAATTGGGAACAGTATAAGCCAGTTCCACCGTAAAATAACTTCTGAATCGTTTTTGAACTGGTTCATTAAAACGATCTATCCGAAAGAACCTTTTCGTGGAAACCAATCGGACTTCTAATCACTATTAGCGAGCAAGAGGCAAATTAATGGATGATCAACATAAGGCTGCATCCTCAAACTCAGACGAGCTCAGTATTGACCCTTTTCATAGTTTATTTTCGTGAGTCGACGTTCAGCGAAGTTTGATGACAGCAGCCGAGATATGCAGCCTTCGTATGATGCAGCCTATCGTTTGAGAGGCGCCCAAAGATGAGCTTTTCTGAACTGAAAACGGCTATGAATGGGGAATCGATTCCCCTTGATGGAATCGATTCCAACCATTGGAATCGATTCTCGATTCCCAACGCCTCGGAATCGAGGAATCGATTCTTTTTTGAATCGATTCCCAGCTCTAGTGAGTATGCGCCAAAGACGCGCACACTTCCGGTTCGCGTCTTTTGCATATGCTTCCTTAAATATAGAGCTGTTTAACTTAAGATACCATAGCCAATGTTCATTACATTATGCCTACAATAAAAACAACTAGCTAAGCTAACTACCTTAAAAGTCCATTGATATCTCTATTAGTTTTTCCTGCTATCAATACTTCTCTTTTGGTCACGTGACGTTCGACATTCACACTACACTGTATAAAGATCAAAGATCTTCACAACTTTAAAAAAAACTGTTTTATAGATTTTTTGTTTGTTTGTTTGTTTACTAAAAGTTATTTCAGAAAGACGTTTCATCAGCTGAACGAGCTGTATGTTGCTAAACAACAGTAGGATCCATCAAACTCACTGTACTTCAGTCCCTCACAGCCTCGCTTTCGTTCTTGCCAAAAATTTAAATATGGCGTTAGCCGCGCTACCGTAACTAAGCTCTTGTTGGTTCTGTCGCATTTCTGAAAGCAAGTACTCGACTACACAGGAACACTGTGCGAGATAAAATCTCAAGGGACTGTTGTTGGTTTTTCTCACCGTGACGCACTGAAAGCATTTCACCTTTCACTCAGTGCCTGCCTGCCTCTGCGGGTTCACCGCTAGGTGAGATATTGATCAAGACCTCCTCAGCTAGGTACTTAACCCCCGACACACAGTAAATGATGCCACTGCAAGCACTATGTGCTGGCCTTGTTATGCCGTGATGCTCGTGTCGGGGGAAAAAGGAAATCTGCCGTCGCGTCTGAGATATCTTTCCCCCTTCTACTGTCTTTCTGTTTCTTTAATGTTCTACAGCAGTAAAAATACAGGCTCTTCACTGCAGCAACAAGGAACCCGCTTATTAGGAACTGCTGGTATTTGAATTGCAAATTATAAAGTGCGTGGTTAGGACAGCAAATAGGCTTTTCAACTTTAAAATAGACAAAAATGTTTCCATATTTATTATGTCATGTATTTCTGTTATTTAGGCTAACCTATTTGTACCCTAACTATGCATTTTTACATTAGTAATTTATTATTTGTGTTGAGCATCCTGTTGTTCACCACCCAGCTTGAGAACCACCAACTTAATCAGGTAAGCCATTTAATAGCATGATCTCACTTTTTTTTTTTTTAAAGTTCTAATGAAAAGTAATGATCATATTTGTAGTTTTTGTGTTCCAAATTAACTTTTTAGTTAATAAGTTGATGAATTTATTGACAACATACCCTGCTAGCACGCATACATCACAGAGACGTCTATTTGACGTCTGCTTTTACATCTGGAAGATATACACTACCGTTCAAAAGTTTGGGGTCAGTAAGACCCCAATAGTCTTTAAAGTAGTCTCTTATGCTCATCAAGGCTGCATTTATTTGATTAAAAATATAGAAAAAAAAAAAACAGTAATATTGCAAAATGTTTTTACAATATAAAATAATGTTTTTTATTTTAACATACATTTAAAATAGAATTTATTCCTGTGATGAAAAGCTGAATTTTTATCAGCTGTTACTCCAGTCTTAAGTGTCACATGATCCTTCAGAAATCATTCTAATATGCGGATTTATTATTAGAATGATCAATGTTGGATAATATCAACAGTTGTTCTGCCAAATATTTTTTGGAACCTGTAATTTTTTTTTTCAGGATTCTTTCATGAATAACAAGTTTAAAAAGTACGGTGTTTATTCAAAATATAAATATTTTATAACAATGTAAATTATTTATTATTAACTTTTAATAAACTTTTAATTATTAACTTAATACATCCTTGGTGAATAAAAGTATTAATTTCTTAAAAAAAAAAAAAAAAAAGAAACAATAAAAATGTACTGACCCCAAACTTTTGAACGGTAGTGTAATTTTTAGAGTGTTTGCTCATGGTGTCTGTGTTTGAACTTGCTGATATTTTCCAACCTATATGTGACCCTGGACCACAAATCCAGTCATAAGGGTCAATTTTTCAAAATTGAAATGTATACATCGTCTGAAAGCTGGATAAATAAGCTTTCCATTGACGTATGGCTTGTTAGGATAGGACAGTATTTAGCTGAGACACAACTATTTGAACATCTGGAATCTGAGGGTGCAAAAAAATCAAAATGTTGAGAAAATCGCCTTTAAAGTTGCCCAAATTAAGATCTTAATAATGCATATTACTAATCAAAAATTAACTTTTGATATATTTACAGTAGGAATTTTACAAAATATCTTCATGAAACATGATCTTTACTTAATTTCCTAATGATTTTTGACATAAAAGAAAAATCAATAATTTTGACCCATACAATGTATTTTTGACTATTGCTACAAACATACCCCAGCGACTTAAGACTGGTTTTGTAGTCCAGGGTCACATATGTCTATAGGACGTTTCCTATCAGATGTCAAATAGACGTCTATTAGATGTCTTTAAAATGTTTATGATTTAGAACATATGTAAAACTAACATCTTATAGACGTCTGTCAGATGTTTGTACACAACAGATGCTTTCCAGATCAAGTGATCATTAACAGACATCTTGCAGATGTACGTGTGCTATCTGGGTAACAGACACATATTCATTTTAATTTTCCAATGGATCACATGGAAAGTAATGGCGTGTTCGGAAAGACTATATTTACAAATTTGTCGCATAATTATGATTGGGAAACTGAATTTTTTATCTATCCAGTTCTGGTCATATTGCATGTCAGCCATATTGAATTATATTGCAAACCCGATTTTTTTTTTTCGATCTTCTTCTGCAGCGTTTGTCGAATCTTGACCAAATTTGGGTCAGATCACCTCCAGACCAAAATATGTGGAATTCTTTTAAATAGTCCACACAGTGAGGATGTTAACCAGAAACTGGGTTTGGTGTCTTTGCAATGCTTGCTTTGACACAATGCGTTGTATGTTGCCATAAAGTGGCGCTGTCACTTAATTTGATTCTGGATTATTGTTATGGCACTGTTAATGACACTTGCTGAATTCGGAACAGCATACTAGCATATTAGTCTTACTACTTTATCATATCTTCCATGGTAAAATGGCAAAAATAATAAAAGTAAGCCTAACAATTCCCTATTAATAATCCAGTATCAATTTAGTAACAGCGCCACCTTATGGTCAAAAGTTAAAGCAATTCTGCGACTTTTTAAATGCTATTACCAATTAAATTTAGCCTACTTGTATTTTGAGCTGTCGATCAGAAATGTATAGTACAGAGAATGTACTCCAATAATATTATTTACGACTGCGAAAGACATATTTTACAGTGCTATTGCTGCTTATAAATATCTATTAGAATCGGTTGTGTAGCATGATTAGTGTAATAATAAGGTTTAATACCCATGTTTATTTTTGTATTCATTATTTATTGTGACATCAGTTAAAATATGCAGAGTCGACAGAATCAGAAGAGCTTTATTGATGTTTTTCGGGTTTAGAGGAGCACTTACTGTACTAATGTGTACGAAGATGCTATATAAACATCTTGACATCTTGCAGACGGGGTTACAGGCAATGAATAAGGACTCTCCGAATATGAACGAGGTCCATTTTATGCAAGAAAGGCAAATGAAACATTTCTTCCATAATGCATACGTAGAGGGTTAACACAAGTATGCAAGCAGCAGTATGTGAACTCTCAGCCCTGCTCTTATTCAGTCAGTTCTGCTCATCGCCGCATGAGGCTGCGCGCTGCTGTCAGACGCGCACTGGAGACAGAAGAGACTCTCATCACGCGCGGCGGCGGAGAGGAGAGCAGGCTTCGCATCGCATCGCGTCTGTCCCCAGCGCTCACACCGCGCCGCATTGAGGATCGTACCCTTATAGAGGAGCAGCACGAATTACGCGGAACACAGTGCGTAAAATCCACAGCCGAGGCTTCAGTGTGACTGCGCTTCAGGTAAAGCTCCTCTCCATAAACTTATGCTTTTACAGAGACTTATAGCTACTGCATGTGTCCAACTCTAAGATTCTGATGTAGAACATCTATTGAGATAGATAATACGGCTGGAGATGTGTCTATGAGGCAGATAGTATCATATAAGGAAGGTTTTCGCGCAACTTGTTGCCGGTAGTTTGTGTTCGAATCAATCAGCCGTTTTATCTTTAATGCGTCTTTTGTTTTCAGACATTATCGATATGTGCGTTTGCCTGAACTAAAAGTTGAAAAGAGTTGCCTAGATATTCTATAGACACCGGCTGATGTGTTATTGAGATGATCATCTATTGTTAATTTTTAAAATCTGCTGATATAGAGCGACATATTAATTATCGCGGTGATTTATTGGATTAGTTTGGCAGATCATTCAAAACGGTGTCCAAAACATGGTATCTTTGAGCCAACTTACTGGTATTTTTCAACGTATATAATAAATATATCTAGGGTAAATACAGGTGGGACCCCTTTTTTTTTTTTATCATGGTACTATGTTATGATCTATCATTTTTAGTAACAGAAGAATATACCTGTAATGATAAAGATGATTAAGCTTGTCCCATTTAACCTGTATCTGAAATAGTGTTTCTCTGTTTCTTTTCATTGATGATGCCTATTTTAAAGGTTACAGTGACAATGGGTTGTGGTTTTCCACCACTGTAACTCATCTCAGCATTAATTTACTATCACATCAGTATTGAAACTTGAGCAATGTGTTGTAGAATGATCAAGTGAACTTGAACAGTCTTGATGTGCTGGACTGAACGGAGGCTTGGCTCCTTTGTGTGCTACTGTGGTGATCACCTATTGATCAGAATCTAAATCTGCTCAATTAGGCTGGAAATGATTGATTATTGGTGGGATTTATTGGTTTGGTGGATCATTTGGAGTATCGTCAATAACATTTTGCCTAAAAGGGCTACAATTATCAAGCAGCATGATGTGCATATTCTGAGATATGGCATTTCTTTATTTCTTAGTGTTGACTAGTGCATACATTATAGGCTTTTGTAACATTATTTAGAATTACTTGAATGATTTCTATCATTCCATGTGTTTGACTCAATGGTACTTGACTCCTTTGTGCGTTAGAGGATTTCTAATGTTTAGAAACCCTCCGAAATAACATTTCGGCACTATATTTATCACCAAAACGGCATGCTGATGTAGTACAGCCATTGATTATCTGTCACGCTTCGGTTGTTTTGTAGATAACTGAATAAAAAATATCACAATGAGAACACTTCTTTCTATGTATATTTAGTCTGTAATTAACTTCTTATGTCTGCACTGGATCATGCATGCATGCATGCACGAATGCATTAGACATCTAATGCATAGACTTATTGATGCATAGAATGGTTAATTATGTTAATTTAGGCTCTTCAGTGATTGGCCACATCATGAGTGCATCAGGCTTTGTGCTTGCAAAGTGAATAATCTTTTTTCGATAAGTACAAAATAGCACTTACTGTTACAGATTATGTTTGCATCCATGATTCACTTGATTTTGCATTCATTTGGATTGCTTAATAACCATGTTCCCTGCTGCATGTTTACTTGTTTTTTATCTTGTAGTTTCCAGTAAGAGCAAGGCAGCTTTGGTACTTATCCACGTCGATAAGTCAGCATCTCTAAAGGTTTGTCTCCTGGGCGAGCACATGCCTTTCATGTCTTCTACGTGTGTGGGAAAAACTCACTTTAGCAAGGGAGGCGCTGTGTGAAAGTTGACAGCGTTTCCTCTCTCTCGTTCGCGAACCGGTGGCTGTTTGCCCCTCGTTGTGTGCTGACAAGATCTCAGTTTAATCCTCAAGCGTCTCGGCTCTGTTCTTGCTGATTGTTGTCATTTACCCAGCTCCCCATTGGGCCCCTTGGAGCCCGCGGTTGGAACTCGATATCCAATCAGTGATTTAGTTTATCCAATTAAGCGACTGATGTATGTCCAGAGATGCCTTAAAGCGTCGCACCCTACGGATTATCTGTCGCTAATGAAACCTGAGTTGCGTCAGCGCGTTCCAGCTTGCATGTAATTATCGCATTAATTTTTAACGCAGCCCACAATTATAAACGGAGCGACGTGAATTATCGGGTGCTTTCACCTTTCGCTCTGTGGCTGTATATGTGAGTGTCATTGCATTCCCATGCATTTGCTGAGTGCTATTGACAGCTACGTTGATATGCGATCTCATGCACCGTCGTGCCGCCCATAATGCGACTGCAGAGGCCTGTCAGCAGCGCTTTTCCATACGAGCACATACATGCTGCGAACTCACATGAACTAATGTGTTATAGATTCGTCTTGATTTATGTCTCGCGACTGGCCGCGTCGCCTTCGGGGTCCTCAGACTCAGGGCCCGGACACGCGGCCCTCTATGATAGATCGTGTGGAAGAAGCGACGTGCCACGGACAACATTGATTACCTTTTACTGAGTCTGAGTATAAACCTTAGCGCAGCGGGACTGCGAGGGTGGGGGGAAGTTGATGTATGTTGCCTGAGGGGCGGTAGAGATGACAGATATGGGTTACAAATGAGAGAGGTTTTATGACTCCTGGAAGGAGGACCATCAGGCCCGTTTAATTGATCTCGGTCTGGCGGTGGAGTTCAGGGAGCGCCGCTGCAGTTTTGCACCTGCTTTAGGTGACTCTGCCGCAGACCTTTGCTTAAATTATCTGCTGTGTTACGATCCCACACCTGCTCCGAGATCCGGCTCGTGCCAAAGGAACGCGACCCCCCGTGTTTCCGGCCTCGCTGTCTTCCTGACTGTGTGGGCTTTTCACCCAGTTGCCCGTGAAACAACGGCTGCTTTCTCACTGTTGTTGTGAAACAGAGTGGGCGATATGTGCGTGATGAAGTCTCACAGTAGAACAGAATAGTTTGGTTAACATTTAGCACTGATAACAGCTTTGTCTTTTCATAAAGTTAAATGCATTAAAGTCTTAATTGAATCTTTATATATCTACTGGCTTTGTTAGTTTTTTTCAAAGTCAACATGGCATTTGCATCCAGTGTTTCCATTAATTTGTTCTTGCTCAGCAAAACCTGTTTCTATTGTAGGGATGCCTTGGCCGCCTAGACAGAATCAAAAAATGCCTGAGATCACTTTAAAAAGGTGGGATTTTGTTTATTTTTTTTATTTTGGACTGGAAATAAACTACATTTTTTGATCCTGAAGAGATAAATTTGAAATTTATTTTTGCACAAAACATGTTGGAGAACATGATTATCTGGGTTTGTTAATCCGGCATAAAGAAAAAAGGGAAATTTACAGAATATGGAATACTATACTAAATAACATTTTTCTAATTTATTGTAAAATAAAAGCAAATTCAGTTTCACTTGATGTCAGATATATATGCAAATCTACTGTTTTGTCAAGATTACAAAAGCAAAAAATAAAGCATGTCCTCTCATATGCTTGTTACGTAATTATATGCTTCTGGCTACATAGTACAAAAAAAACCCCAAACAAATTAATGGACATTCAGTGGAAACATTACTCATTTGTTTAGCTCCATTTCAAGATCTCTTGCTTTTTTCCTCAGGCATCTGCCGCCTTAGCAAATCTGAGCACAAATTATTGATTATGGTGGTGATTTATTGGATAAGTTTGGCAGATCCTAAACATGGTGTCTGTGTTTAAACTTGCTGATATTTTCCAACCTATATGTGACCCTGGACCACAAAATCAGTCATGAGGGTAGATTTTTTTGAAATTGAGATTTATACATCAACTGAAAGCTGAATGAATAAGCTTTCCATTGATGTATGGTTTAGGATAATATTTGGCCGAGATACCCGTGCTATTTAAGGTTTTGTCGTCCAGGGTCACAAATGTACTGCATACACTAATGCAATCCATAGTTGAATAGGTGAATACGGGTGGGACCTTTTTTGTCCAAATTATTGTATTGTGATCTATCATTTTTAGTAACGGACGTATAAACACATAATGATAAAGATGATTAAGCTTGTCCAATTTAACCTGAATGCACTCTCTGTATCTGAAAATGAGTTTCTCTGTTTCTTTTCATTTATGATGCATATTTTAAAGGTTACATTGGCCATGGGTTGTATTTTCCCACCACTGTAATTAAAAAAACAAACAAATACAAACAAAATAAATAGGTGTTCACTTAAAAAGTTACTCATTTGTTTATCTCTATTTCAAGAGTTTGTTTTGCTTTTTTCCTCATGCATTTTTTAGTTTGCCACCTTGGCAGTTTATTTTATTTATTTTTTTGTCTAAAGTTGAGCAGTGGAGGGGGACCACTGGACTTATTTTCCTTCTGTATTGTGACGTAATTGATAGTGAATCAGAATGTTTATGAGAAAACTGGCTGGATTTGATTTTATACATTGGTTGGATCATGCAAAGTTATAGTTTCCCATTAGAATGTAGCGAGTCCTGGATGTTAGCTAATACAAAGGCTCATGTTCTGTTTGTTTGCTTTATAATAGCTTTAGATGCAGAGCGAGTTTTGCACAGACACTGAGGAATGTTGATTTGAACACATTGTTTGCTTTAAACCTCATTTTTCATTCAATTCACTCTCTATCTGTTATGCACAAGGCTTTGAAATAAAGAAGGTATTATCAGAATGAACACAGCGTTTTACCTTGTACCAAGTTTGCCTCTGTCATTATTTCCTGCGCCATCAGTAGTGAAGCATGCAAACAGCAGTGAAATAAAATGAAAAGCTGTGTGTTTTTTTTTTTTAGGCAACCGTGATTACATGCAGGTCAAGTGGCTTTTACAAATGCGTTTTTTTGAAGCACCACAACAATAATTCAATAATTGCTGTCATTACTCTGTCAGACTGTATTACTGTTACTCAAAGTGGTACCTTTGAGAACGAGTCTTTGTTTGAATATGGACCAAAAGATGTTTTTTTTTTTTTTTCCGCATGCAACAGAGCCTCAAAAGCATTGTGCATGATAAATTATTGATGTTTATCATGTAGCGTCAGAAGCACATGGTGAGACTGATGCTTTTAGGTTTGAATGTCTGCGCAGGAAATGTTTTGAGCTTAAAGTTCTGATTTACGAAAATGTAATGAAATGCAAAACGATTCATAAATGTTATTTGCGTCATTGTGCTTTCTGCATTTTGCAGACAGTTGCAAATGAGTTGATCTCTGTACAGAGTGTAATTTACAAATTTATCAATCTGTCTTTTCACCCCAGTTGTTGCAGAAATTATAATTTGTGATGATAAATGTTGCATGACACATTAACAGAAAAAATTGCAAGCATTTCCCCAAATTCGACTAGGCCGGTTATCACAAAGAGACGTGAGATCTGTCGGTTATGACTGACAGGAGGATTCATAAAAATAAACAAATGTGAAACTGACTCCCTCTTCACAGTTTCAGAATGCATTTTTTTTTTTTTTCTTAATGTTGGTCATCCAGTAGCATGTTACCATGGTAATTTAGCTTGGCTGGATGAGTTGGCATTTGTCAGAGGAGACGGCAGTAAATACATGTTAGAATGTCTCACACGAGCTTCTTTTATGAGTTGCATCAGACGTGCATGTGTTTTTCTGGAGAAAGAGAGCTGCTCTGCTTTGTTGCTCTGTCAATGGTCCGTACGTCGCCCGCAGTGCTTCCTGGCAGATGCACAAACAATAAATATATTAATAAGTACATTAACAATAATTAATTTTCATGCCATTCAGTGGGAAGCAGTCGATTTTCGATGGTAATTAACCAGCACTAAACAGGCTGTCTGTGATTGCTTTAGAGTCCCTGAAGATATATTTTGTGCTCAAAGGTTGCTCTTTCATTGCTCAGGAGATTTTGTGTTTCATTTAAATTAAGCTTTGACTGTGTCTCAGATGTTTCTTCTAAAATTCTGTTGAAGAAGAAATTAAAATGAATGCAAGTGCAACTTATAGGTGATATGGTGGATGGCTCAAATCATTTGGTCTGATGAGTTTTGCATGCATTTGCTATCTTGGCAAATCTGAGCACAGTTTGAAACATTGAGCTCTTTTCTGAAACTCTAGAGGAGACGTGTGAAAGATTTCTGGGCTCATTTTCACAGACAGTCCTCTGAGAAGCAAGAGACTTCAGTAAAGCGCTCAGTTTGCTCTTCATTTAATCTCAGCGCTGTCTAAGAAATATGTCAAGTCAAGTCAAATGTATTTGCATAGCGCTTTTCACAATACACAATGTTTCAAAAGCAGCTTTAGGGAAAATCTTGATGTTAATGTTTATCTTCATGCATTATAGTTGCATTTAGCAGATTAGAGATGGATGAAAATATAGTTACATTTTGCGATGATATAAACGATTATGAGATATTTGTTATATTATGTATCGCTTTACGTGAGTGTATTGTATGAGTATGGATTAGGTTGGATATACCGCATATAAAGTCTTGCTGCACATTTTTTTTTCCTAATTGGATCACATACTTTTATACGCATAGAAAATAAGTAAAGAAAACCCTATACTTATTTATCAAACTTTATAAATATGAGATATGAAACAACTCGTTCAGAAATCAACATGAAATCATTGTTTCTAATTAACCTATTTTGCATTTTGTATTTAAAAAATACAATGGATTTTGGATGTCATTTCATGTTGTGCAGTTTGTGATGAAGTTCAGATCATTTTTCATACTCAGATCTTTGAATTACTAAGTTAGTCTTAGTTAGTTTTACAGTAGGGTCATTCCGTGTCAACTCAACCAGAGGTCCCTGCTCACCCAGCTCAAATTTTGGATTTTGAATATTTTTTCTGAAGAAAGATACACATGTATATTGAAGAAAGCCAAAATATTAAATGTCATTGATGAATTTTTACTGAGTAATCCACTATTTTGTAGTGGGAAGTGAAAGTGGCCATTTCACCTTAGTTTCAGAGTCAACTTACAGGGTGGTAAAAATGACTTTAGAAAGATGGCAGCATCGTTATCCCATTTCTACACAGAGATTGGTAGCTCTATTAGTAAAATCTGTTGACTTTAGCAATCTTTGTTGCATTATGTGCCAATGGTGACCATTCGAAAATGGGGAAACATCACTTTTCAAGTTTTTTTCTCCAAAGTTTGCATGCCTGTAACTCAAGAAGTATTAAAGATATCTTAATGCCCTTTTAGACATTGGGTCTTAACAAACTTTCCTTTTGGAATCTTTATTTTTAATGCCCTATGAGATTCGGTTCCAGAGATAATAAAATTTCAATATAGCTCCAGGAGTAAATCGTTAAAATGTACACATTTTCAGTGGTCAAAAACCAAATGTGGGTCAGTTTGAAAAAAATATGAGACTTTTCTTTAAAAGAGGAATATCTGAAGAACAAATAGTCTTGAAACTCGAGATGTATCTTGTTTCTTTCTGTGTAAAGAACAAATGCATTAAACATACCTGTCTAAATGTTCTTTTTCCAAGGTTTAACTGTTGAAAAACAACTTGGAAAGGGCTGTTTCCCCATTTTTGAATGGTCACCATTGGCACACAATGCAACAAAGATTGCTAAAGTCAACAGATTTTACTATTAGAACTACCAATATCTGTGTAAAAATAACATTGTGAAGCTGCCATCTGTCTGAAGTCATTTTTACCCCCTTGTAACTTTACTCCCTTGCCATTTTGACGCCCCTTTACAAAATAGTGGATTACTTAGTAAATATTCAACCGTGACATTTAATACTTTAGCTTTCATCACTATACATATGTATCTTTCTTCAGAAAATAATAGCACAATCAAAAAATTGAGCCAGGGAAGTTTTTGAAATTTGGTTGATTTGACACAGAATGGCCAAGTAGTTAGTCTTCAGTTCTGAGTTGTTTTTTTTTGTTTTTTGTTTTTCACGTGACCGCCTCCCAGATCAGTATCTTACAGTAAATAATAATTTTGGTGTATTTGTTGTATGTTGTATTACATTTAGGAATTGTTAAAATGATTTCCCCCATTCAGATAAAGTTTAAAGCATTAACCCACTCTTTATACCCACATTCGGTGTTATGGCAAAAAAACATTATGACAAAAATTAAAAAAATGTAACTATGCTCTTGTTTGTAAGGAAGGTTGGGAATTATTAACCAATATCTGTATCCAGTATGGTTGTAATGTCACATGACAAAAAAAACGAATGACTCTGGAGGTGAACTAATCATTTCTGTTTCTGCTACAGAGCACAAATTGAATTAATCACTTTCCAAGATGACTCATTGTTCCTGAGTCATATTAAAGATTCGTTCCAAATGAACAAATCGACTTATCACTTGAAACCGCAGCCATAGAACCTCTTAGTTTCTTCTCTCCTCTTAAAAACTTTCACACACTATCTGGGTTTAAATTTTAAAACGCTGCAGAATTATGCAGGTTTCTATTCCACTGTGGTCACTTGAGGGCTGGAGCGGGTCAGGTGTAGCTACAGGCTTTTCTCTGATAGGCCATCTCCACAGGCTCCGGCGTTGGTGGACGTGTTTTGATACAGCCTTCCCTGCCTAGTAATGTTCAGAGCCTGTATCCAGTCCAGAACCAGATGGTCTTCAAGTCTCCCAAAAGATGAAGATTCAGCCTGAACTTCTGCCTCGGCCGCCCAGACCGCAGTCCACGCAGATACTCGGAGGCGTAACCCATTGATAGGATGAACTCCCCGTCGGCACTTCGCTCGTGGTTGCCATCAAAGTAAGCCCTCAATTCCAAACGTCTCCCTGAAAATGATTCATCTTGTTGAGTTATTGCCCGTTGTTCACCTCTATCTTTCAAGAGCACGGCAGTATTACTGGAGCCATTCATATTTGATTATGGCTATTGCGGACGGCCCCGGCGCAGCTCGCGGATTTCCAATCTCTGGGAATGTGTGTTGACTTTGCGGGCGAGCGGCCGTTTGGTCAAACCGGGCGACCCTACATCACGAATTTGACACGAGGCCTGCCATCTCAGGCAAGCTTTGATCAGATCCGCCGACGGACCTCTCTGGTCCCGATCGTACGGCCCGACGCCGACCCCGAGACGAAGGTGCTCTACAGATGAAATCACGCGCGGAATACTGTGTTTATTCGGCTCGGGTGATGGCATGTGAAATAATGACGGTATTACTCACAATATGAGTCAGCCTTTCAGTTTGATTTTAGGATTTTTCCGCACCCAAAACTAGACCTGAATAATGATGGCTTCAAAAATGTGTAGAAATTAGAGAAAAGGTTTCTATTTAAAGGAAATCTTAAAATATAGACACAATGCTAAAAATGTGAAGCATTGTAGACATCCCCATACATAGACAGATAGATAGATAGATAGATAGATAGATAGATAGATAATCTCTATATTTATTTTTTTGTTATTGTGAACTTTTGAAGTCAAACATTTTCTTACATTACATTATATTATATTATATTATATTATATTATATTATATAGGTTATTTAAATTATTTTTATTTATTAATTATTTATATCACAATTAAGCACATATTTTACCTAGAAATTCTCATCATCATAAAATGCAATGAATAAATAAATCAATAAAAAATAAAATAAAAAACAGAAATAAATACATACATAAAATAGTCAGTACAACAACAGCAATATTTTATGAATTAATAATTATTTCTTATTTTGTATGTGTGGTGTTAACTGTATTTACTGTACAATTACTGTCATAATTGTAGTTTTGAAGTTACCTATTTATTTAAATCCTATTTATTTTCTTAAATATAATATATATAAATATGATCTTATATCATTTATCATAATAAAGGCAAAACATTTTGATGTTAAAATGTTTTGATGTTAAAACCTGATCATATTTTACTCCTTTGTTAATTTTGGCTAAGATTATATTATATTATATTATATTATATTATATTATATTATATTATGTTTCAAATTAATTATTTAACTTTCATTATCTGACAAATGAGCACATTTACAACCCAGAAATTCTCATTGTTAAAAAATGCTAAATAAAAAAAAACATATAAAATAAAATTTTAAATAAAAAATTACAGTACTACAGTTATTAAAAAAAAAATGAATTAATATTTAATTAATATTTTGTATGTGGTCTTAATTGTATTTACTGTACATTTATTGTCATGATTGTAGTTTTGAAGTAAACATTTTTTTCATATTTATTTTCTTAAATATAATCATAAATACAATCTTATACAAATTACATGCATATTAAGTAAATGAAAAAAAAATATGATCATATGCTACCCTTTTATTATTTATGTTTTGTCTAATTATTATATTATATTATATTATATAGCACATTATTTATTTCACATTAATTATTTAACTTTCATTATATGACAAATAAGCACATTTTCAACCCAGAAATTCACGTTAAATAAATATAAAATAAAACAAAATTTAAATAATAATAAAATAAATAATAAAATAAAAATACAGTAATTAAAAAAAAAAAAAATACTGATTTAATATTTATTTATTATTTTGCATGTATGGTCTTATTGTGAACGTTATTCCAAAGCTTGTCTTTGTGATATTTTCATGAATAATTCCTAATGGATGTGTCCTCTGCATGCTTATATTAATATCCTTTTTCTCCTTAAAAATGTGACATTACAGAAGAAAAATTGTGATTGCTGTTGGATGTTGGTTTGATCAGTCACTCATTCATCTGTGGAACCAACACCTCTCCTTTTACTACATCAAAACTGCATTCTGTGACATTATTGCAGATATATTGAGATTTTCCATGCCGTGTTGAGCGCTGACTTGAGGATGGCAGTGTTTCAGTGACAGTGTGCGGTTTATCTCTGACTGTGTGTGTGTGTGATAGACTGAACCAGAATGATGGCGGCATGAAAGAAGTAAAGAGAAAAAGAGAGTTTGCCTGCTGTCAGGCGGTATGACTCCAGTGGGCTGATGGTCTGCGGCTCAGGTGGGAGTGAAACAGGAAGTTAAAAGCTCAACTAAGTCACGCAAACTGGTCTGGAAAGAGAGATAGTGCTTCTGACAGGAAGAAAATCACTAGTGAGATCTTCCCGATATGTCAGTTGTTCCTCCAAGACAACTATTAGATCTTATATCACACTTAAAGCAGCATTACATCAGCCTCTAGTTATCCGTATCAGCATTGGGAAACTCATATCGGTGGTCCACTAAACTATGAACTCCATTAAGACTTGTGCGGTATGAAAAAGCAATATCATTTTCCTCAGGGAGCTGTTAGTCTCTCGTCTTACGGTTATAGTAATAAGATAAGTACAGACATGAGAGAGCAGCATATTCTGGCCTTGATATCAGTAATGATATACATGCATATAGAAAAACCCTCTCAGACTGCAAACGCTCTCAGTATATAAATGTGTCGCCTTTTTCCTGGAGTTTTGTTAAAATGTAAATTAGTGACGGCACAAAAGCTGTATACGTGGAGTTATGTCCATGCAGCAGTTATATGCATGCAATACAATAGCACATGCAAATAGACGTTTCAGTCTGTTATTATGTGCTGCTGATTGTATACGTGCTGCCTTGCACTGTATCAGATTATGCCACATGTATAAATAAGTCGCTGGCAATAACGTGAATATATTGCTTCTTTTTTTTTTAAGCAAGGATAGCAGTCATTATAGTGTGGGGAGATGCTCGATGGGGGTTAAGCATGAATGTTTACATTAAAAACATTTGTAAATATGACAGCATGTTTGGCTCGACAGTTCAACATCCAGATTTTAATCATTTCTGGATTTGCGTCTCGCTGTGTCCTGAAGTGGATGTGCTCTGAATTACCTTCTTTAGTTCGGTTTTGTTCAGTTTTGCATGCGTGTCTGTCTATATAGGCTCACAATAGAAGACAGTATAAGTGGCCTATTGTGATTCTATGTTTAAATACATTGTTATTTTTATTCTATTTTTTATTTATTTATTTTTTAAATAAATCGATTGTTTCAGTTTTGGTGCAGGTGGAAAAAAAAAAAAAAAATATGTATATATATGAAGAGTTCAGATGCAAAACCAGCTAAAAGCCATCTCGGTCAAAAATGGCCTATACATCTGAGCCTGATAAAAATGCATTTTTTAAAGAAAGACGTCAGATGGATTTAGCTGGTTTTGCATCTGAACTCTTCATCATATATATATATATATATATATATATATATATATATATATATATATATATATATTATTCTATACAAGAATATGAAAAAGAAAAAAGAAATCAAAATATTATAAAAAAATATAAAATGTATTACATTGACCGTATCATGTGTGTCCGTTTTAACAAGTAAAAGTTGTTTGGCTTCTGTTTTACTGCAATCATATTTTTTTAATGCATATTTGAATTCAATATTTTGTACATGATTTAGTGTCTTTTGGGCTATAGAGGTTATTTTTGGCTTAAAGTGTTCCTTGGACTTGAGTAAAGAGACCCCCGGGAATCTTAAAGAAGCGTTTTTTTAAAGATTGCATATTTGCATTTTTTTTTTGATTAATTTCAGAAATAAATGTTCGAACAAAATGAAATCTGATGGATAGAATATGTATTTTTAAAATTAAAAAGTTTTAAAGTTAAAAATGAAAAATTAGTTTGAAATTAAGTGCAACACACGTAAATTGATTTGTGAATTTACAAACTACAACAAAGTGCTTGTAAAAATTTTTTTTCTTATAATTTAGAATATTTTTAATACAATTTTTTTAATATTTAATGCAATTATTATAATTAATTTACATTTATTTTATTATATAATACATATTATATTACATATATCTTACATGCATTATTATATTGTAACTTATATAAAAATATAAAAAAAATATATATATATACACGAAAAAAAAAATTCAAAAATGTAAAAAAAAAAAAAACAGTGAAAATGACAGTATTGTGTGTATTTTCACATGTAAAAGTTGTTTCTGCATTGTTCTGCATCATATTTCATGCATATTTTAGTTAAATATTTAATACATGATTTAGTAATAGAAACTAAAATATAAGCCTATTGATTTTAATTATTTGAATGAATTTAATTATTTACTATTTAAATAAGTCTTTTGTGCCATAGAGGTTCTTTTTGTTCCTTGAACTTGACTAAAGAAACCCCAGGGAATTTTATCGAAGCGTTTTTCAAAGATTGCATGATGTGAATGCATGTTTCTCTATGTTAGCGGTGGAGTCAGCATGCCTGTGAGCAGTCCTGACGTATAAACACTGCTTTCATTGTGAATAAGTTATGATACAACCATTGCGCGTCTGTTTCTAATGTCACGCTGTTGCAAGCGCACAAGTTTAATCTGAGGATACAGTGGGATTTGATCCAATGATGCATATCTCGGAGAGATTAGGGCTGGTGCGGGACGTGACGAGCCGCTGGGCTTTTGCATGCGTTTCCCTGTTGTTTTACTGCTGTAATGGGCTTTGTAAGTTAATACCTGAGAGACACGACAATTCATCTGAGCCGGTCTCGGACTGCCCCAGTTCTCCGTGCTCTCCCGTCTTCATTAAAACCCAAGCATGAGAGATTTTCCGTGGAGTGACAATAATCGCTACGGCCCGGCTCTTGCACTGATGTGATGGGAGTTGTTGTTGTGCGCCGCACGTTGAATATGAGAGATCATTCTTGACACATCGCGGGGTCACTGGCATCGCCTCGGCATCATTTGTGTGCTTTTGAGATGCTCAGACGGGCCTTATTTGATGCAGTGGACGTCAGCGAGAGAAGCGCAGCGGAGCAGTGCCTTTTCACGCTCTAATTTCGGCCAGATGCGAGTCCGCTGCGTCCAAAGCCGTGACCTTTCTCTCGGTCACGGGTGAATAGTTTGGAGGCACATGGACGCCGGTCATTTCTGCTGGACGTTTGGTGCAGATTGCCGGGGTAAATCTGCGTAGGTAATGCACGTTGCGACGGTGCGCTCTCAGATACTGTTAACGGCAGCGTGTTTTAATTATATCCGTGCGTGTGTGCTAGTTATCACAGCTAATTGACATGCTTTTCTCTCCTTTGCCTGTTTTATGGTAATTTCATGTCTTGGTAATTTACTTCAGTTGCTGAATTGTATGTTTTGTGTACGGCTGCACAGATTTTCTTTTTTTAATTAAAATAGACTGATTAACATTATTCTGTTCTTGACGGAAAAACACTGTGATATTTGTCAGATGTGATGCTGTGTTTTCCCATAGTGATGAATGATTACTGTATTCATGAATTGAGGTGTTTACATGGTTGAAAAGGTACTTTAGGGAATACCATGGTATCACTGGGGTATATTTCCAACAAAACAGAAATGTCTGGATTTGTATTTCTTTCTTTCTTTCTTTCTTTCTTTCTTTCTTTCTTTCTTTCTTTCTTTCTTTCTGTCTGTCTTAGGCTATTAATTATTTCCCTTTCAATTTGCATGTTAATAAGGCACATTTCTCCCCAGAAATTCTCATTATTGTATTGCAAAATAAACAAAAACAAACAAACAAATAAAAAATGTAAAATGTTCTCCCCAGAAATTATCATTGTTGTAATGCAAAAATAAACAAAACAAACAAATAAATAAAAAATTGAAAAAAATTCTCCCCAGACATTTTTATTATTGTAATGCAAAAATTAACAAAACCAACAAATAAATATTTTAACAAAAAAAAAAAAAAAAGTAAAACATTCTTCCCAGAAATTTGTATAATGGTAATGCTAAAATAAAACAAACAAATAAATAATTTAACAAAAATTCTCCCCAGAAATTCTCATTATTGTAATGCAAAAATAAACAAAACAAACTAACAAATAAATAAAAAATTGGAAAAAAAACTCCCCAGAAATTCTTATTATTGCAATGCAAAAATAAATAAAACAAACAAATAAACAATTAAAAAAGAAAAAATCTCCCCAGAAATGTTCATTATTGTAATGCAAAAATAAACAAAACAAACTAACAAAAAAAAAATAATAATAATCTCCCCGGAAATTCTCATTATTGTAATGCAAAAATAAACAAAACAAACAAACAAATAAAACATGCTATACAAATAAATGTTAAATCAAATCTGACATTAAAGATTATTATATTATTGAAAAAAATTATTATTATAAGAATTATTTATTATTTTGTATGCGCATTTAGAAAGGTGTTATGCATTAAATGTATAAAATAAAACATATAAATTCTTTATTTCAGGGTTTTTTTGTTGTTGTTTTTTTTTTTTTTGTTTTGTAAAAAAAAATACACTGTACATTTTTATTAATTAATTTAGTCAGTCAGTCCAATTTGATGTACAAGCGTGCTTTATTAAAAAAATAAAATGGGCTTAATTTTTATTTATGCAAAATGTAATTTCTAAATTTTGCCTGTTTACTATTTTTATTTATTTATTTATTTTATTTGTTTTGAAGGAAAATAAATATGTGTATGTTCTTGACAGTTTTTGTGACATTCATCCAGTAATATCATGATACTTTTTAATGTTGATCATATTTATTCGCATAAACTTTATAGAGAAACATAAAATACCTGAACTTTGTTAAAAGTCACTTCCCATTCACCTCTAAAATACATCAGATAGAAACCGTTAGATCTGTGATCTGAACCTTAATCACACATACAGGATTTCTGATTAAATTTTTCCCTTCGGTTACTGCAATCAACCCAAATGATTCCTACCCGAAATGAAAATGACATTTGAGAGAGACACATATGAGCCTCCCGTAATTGGTTCAGGCGGCTATTTTACAAGGCGAAGATTTAAATGACATAATTCCCCGTGTGAAGATAAGAGCTGAGGGTTTAATTATGGCTTTATCTTACAAGGTACAGCGTCACGTCATCGCCCGAGTTTGTTTACCGTTGGTGATTTACCACTAAAGGCGGCCTGTTACGTGCTGATAAACCTCTCATTACACGCAAGGTCTCGAACACGGATAAACGATAACAACACCTGGAGTGGAAAGACGCGTCTTACTCAGCCTTTTAACTCCCTCAGACGTCACGCAGCGATTCGCCTTTGCTTTCTTTGCACTTCTTGCTTTGCTTTTTGCAAACTGCTGGATGAAAGGCTTGCATGTGAAGCCTGAGTGTCTGGAAACGCAGTATTGTGATGAGTTTCTGTTTGTTCTTGTTGTTGTGGTGTTGTGCGGGGGCGGACGGCTGATCTAAAACAAATCAAAATGACGTTCTGAGGTGAACAGTAATTTAATTAAATTGTTTAATGGTAGACCCACTTATCATGGAGGGTCAACAGTCCTTCATGTTGAATTGGCTGTCAGATGATGTTCTCTCTCTCGACCCTCAGCAGTGTTGGCGTATAACTAACCGAGTAACTGATAGTGCTGTATGTAGTGCTGAAAATGTTGCTTATTCAGGTGTTTTCACACTTGAGGCCTCTTTAAGGGTGTCTTCACACTTGGTCATTTTCAGGGGTCTGAGCACGGTTTGCATGATTTTTTGCCCATATGTGAACACTCCAAACGATCTCAGACCCCTCAGAAGCAAACCAAACCAAAACCATCTCGGGAGGTTTGCTTTCGGCTAAAGGTACGGTTCGCTAAAAACGTGCATTGTGAACACAAATCGATCCGGGCTCACTTGATTTTTCCATTCGCGAATTCCGATGTAGTTTGGTCATCAGATGTTTCCGTACAAATCAGCTGTTCATAATGACTGCTTCTTCTGTCAAATCTCTACAAATTATTCGCTCACAATGTACACTCGTTTATTTTCATTTCAAACAGTTTCAAACTGTGTAAGAGTGACACGGCTGTGTGCCTTGCCAGTTTCAACTTTTTGATATATGTTTTTATGAACACGCGTGTTCCAGCGGGAACTAAACTACACTCTCTTTAGCGTCTATTGTGTCAAAACACCCATGGTTTACGTATACACAGTTGGTTTTGTCTCACTCGAACGTAAACAGAGAAAGTAGTTGCATGTGAGGATATGTCAGTTGTTCCAGATGATTACATGTACATGTAGTTGTAGCACAGCAGCCTAATATGAGAATTACGATTAATAATGTGCATTTTATTTTTTTCAAAAGACAAGAATTGCCATATAGTGTAATGTGATTATTAAAATTAAAAAAGGATATGATTTTATTGGATAAATATGAGCGCTGCATGTTTTAAAGTGAGGTGCTGCGCTGCTTCGTGTACTGCCATTACCGGGGAAACCATTATATTTGTGAAAACCACCTACTGGCAGAGAATGAATTAGAATTTTTAATCAGCCCTTCTTGTGGTTTAAAATAATAATAGATATTAAAACAGCCAATAAACCACTAAACCATAAATGTAATAATTGATACTTTTGACTCTTTTCTTAAAAATGATTTAAAGGCTGAAATGTGAAGTTTATCATTTTTATAAAACATATTATTTTTTATTTTTGAAAACCTGTAGGCCTATATGAACTGTAAATCATGCTTTTTACAGTCATTTTACAGTTAATATGTTGCTGTAGACATTGCCCTACCCCACTCATATGGCAATAATTTTATCTGTGCAGGTCTTAAAAAGGCTTAAATTTGAGCTTCCTGCAGAAACCCTGTGTGCTATTAAATAAACATAATTACAAAAACAAGGAAAACTATTCAAAATAAATGTTACAAAGGTGTACAAAACTTATATTTTTGTGAAAAAGATAAACATATTCCAGTTTTTGAGGCCATAATGTCAGCCAAACAACACTGAACTGGACTAGATCCAAACAGCAACAGTCTGAACACAAAGAGGTCTGAGACACCTTTACTGCTTAAGTGGACCAAAAAAGGATCTGAGTCCTCTTTCAGGCACAGCGACAGTGTGAACATAAAGAAAACTGGGTCCTTTTTCACTTGGTCCACCTCTTGGTCCTCTTAAAGGGGTCTGGGTTCGGTTCTTTTAAAGAGGACCCAAGTGTGAAAACACCCTAAAAGAACTGAACTCAGACCCCTTTAAGTGGACCAAGTGAAAAAGGACCCAGTTTTCTTTGTTCACACTGTCGCTGTTCCTGAAAGAGGACTCGGATCCTGTTTTGGTCCACTTAAGCAGTAATGATGTCTCAGACCTCTTTGTGTTCAGACTGTTGCTTTATGGATCTAGTCCAGTTCAGTGTTGTTTGGCTGACAATTATGGCCTCAAAAATTGGAATTTTTTTTGTCTTTTGAAAAAATAAGTTTTTGTAGACCTTTGTAATATGTATTTTGAGTTTTTTTTTGTGTGTGTGTGTTTTGTTGTTGCTGATGTAATCGTGTTTATTTTATAGCACACATGGTTTCTGCAGGATTTTTAAAATCAAATTTCTTAAACTTCACATTTCAGCTTTAAACCATTTTTAAGAAAAGAGTCAAAAGTATCAATCATTGTGTTTGTGGTCTACTGGTTTAATGGATGGTTTAATATCAATTATTATATTAAACCAGAAGAAGTTCTGATGAAAAGTGCAAATTCATTTTCTGCCAGCAGGTAGCGCTTTTTTCATAAATATAATGGTTTCAACGGTAACGGCAAAACACAAAGCAGCGCAGCACCTGACTTTGAAACATGCAGTGCTCATATTCAGTGAAATATAGCCTTTTTAATTTTAATAATTACATGGCAATACTTGTCTTTCTGTCTCCATTGTACTTTCAGTGGCCTCAAATTTGACAATTAAATTTAAGACATTTTAAGGACCAGTGGAAAAGGCATTGATGAAATTGCGATTCTTTTTTTTTTTTTTTTTCTCAGATGTTTGCGTTGGTTTGAGACAAAACCAGCTGTGTATACACTCTTAAAAATAAAGGTGCTTCACGAAGTTATAGAAAAACAGTTCCATAAAGAACCTTTAACTTCTGAAGAACCTTTCTGTTTCACAAAAGGTTCTTTGTGGTGAAAGAAGGTTCTTCAGATTATAAAAAGGTAAGAACGAGAAGGTTCTTTAAAGAACTTTTGACTGAATGGTTCTTTGTGGAACCAAAAATGGTTTTTCTATGGCATCACTGTGAAGAACCTTTTAAAGCACCTTTATTTTTAAGAGTGTATGTGAACCATGGGTGTTTTTAACAGTTTATACACAATAGACGCTAAAAAGAGTGAAGTTTAGCCCCAGCTGGGAGGTGCATGCTGGTAAAACCGTATATCAGAAAGTGTAAACTGGCAAGGCACACAGCCACGTCACTTTTACACAGTTTGAAAGCGGTTAAAATGAAAATAAACCAGTGTACGTTGTGAGCGAATAACTTGTAGAGATCTGCCAGAAGAAGCAGTCATTATGAACAGCTGATTTGTACGGAAACATCTGATGACCAAACACCACATCATAATTCGCGAATGGAAAAATCAAGTGAGCCCGGGCCGATTTGTGTTCACAATGCACGTTTTTAGCGAACCGTACCTTTAACCGAAAGCGAACCTCCTCTCGGTTCGGTTCATTTCTGAGGGGTCTGAGATCATTTGGAGTGTTCACATATGGGCCAAAAATCATGCAAACCGCGCTCAGACCCCTGAAAAGGACCAAGTGTGAAATGCCCTTCATCTTCATATCAATCCAGACCCTTATAGGAAAGTTGCTGTTGACATTTAACAAGTTTATTATGCTATGTCTAGCTATATTAGTTGTTTTTATTGCTCAGAAATTACTAGTAAATTTCACAGTTAATCACAAAGAATTTGCAAGTAACACATTGAAACATTTATAACATTGACATGAACATTAACAACATTATTAACATTAATAATGTACATTAATAATTTTGAGTAACAAAGAATCGGCAGGTAACACATTGAAACGTTGATACAAAGTAGAAACACTGAAATAGTATTTTGTTGCAAAACATACTCTAATGATCTTTAGTTTCTTTACCATTTAAATTCAAGGTTGGCAGCTTTTTAAAATGTTTCGGAAGTCTCTTCTGCTCACCAGGGTTTGATTTATGTTATGAAAATTGCTGAAAAAAACTGCAAAATTGTGAAAAATTATTGCATTTTAAAATAACAATTCCCTGTTTGAACACCTGCTAAAATGTAATTTATTCCTGTGATCAAAGCTGAATTTTCAGCATCATTACTCCAGTCTTCAGTGCCACATGATCCTTCAGAAATCATTCTGATATGCTGATTTGCTACTCAAGAAACATTTCTGGTTATTATCAGTGTTAAAAACAGTTGTGCTGACAAATATATTTTGTGGAAACTTTGATACATTTTACTTTTCAATGTTTTTTTGATGAATAAGAAGTTCAAAAGAACAGCATTTTTTTGAAATAGAAATCTTTTGTAACATTATACATGTCTTTACTATCACTTTTGATCAATTTAATGCATCCTTGCTCAATAAAACTACCTTCTTTTAGATAAAAAAAAAAAAAATCTTACAGACCCAAACTGTTGAACGTAACTGTGTAACATAAGAAAGAAAAATATATAATTTTTAATTCATATATCTTAACTGTGGTATAAATTCTGAATTCTGTGTAATTTAGGTGTTTTCCCAGCATCCCTCTAGGGAATATTATATACCGGGCGAGATGTGTACATATCGTCCAATCACCAGCCCTCATCCAGACTCACAACAGGATCGAGTGTCCAAGAGGAGGCGCGTGATAGCGCTGCTGGCAGCACATGAGGAACCGCACCTGCTGCGTATTGCGGCTCGTCTCCGCTGCCATAAATCCACGATTGCGTCACTCCGGTGCTGAATGCGTGTCCCTGTAGTGCATTCACCAATTGTCCGTGTGCAACGCTGCCAAACCACCACATAATTGATTTGTGTCTGACTCTGTGCCAGTGGACACACCATGGCTTTGGTGACCACATCCATGGTTTTGTTTTTACCCGCAGAATATTCAGAAAGTCTTGAGTCTATTCAGTGCTTCAGCTGTATTTTTTTGCGCATAAAAGCTTCTCTGATACATGTCACTATTAATCCCAAAAATCAGCTTGATTTCCTCTAGATTAAAAACTGTGGCACCAAAAGCCAATAAGAAAAACCATAAGCATTTTCAGAAAAAGGTGTTTCTGAACTTTTACTTCATGGAGGTTATAACTTTACTGCAACTTTTTTGCCTAATGCACTATTCTTCTTATAGTTTTTTTATTAATATTTTGAATTATTATTATTTTTTTTTATTTAAAATTTTCTTTTTCATTTTATTTGAACTTTTAGTAATTATGTTGTGTTTTTTTCATTTTTAGAGGTTTTTATTTCTATATAATTCTTTTTTTTTATTTCAGTTTTAGTTATTTTAGTACAAATTAAACTAAATGAGAAATATTGCATTGGCAGCTAGCTGAATTTTTTTTTAAAGTTTTTTTTTTATTTATTTATTTTATTTCATTGAACATTTTATTTCAAGTAATGAAAATTATTATTATTTTTATTTTTTTTTTTTTTAAGTTTTAGTTCCTGGTTTAGTTTTAGTTTTAGGATAATAAAATTTAGCTAAAAATTTTGCACTGCGAAAGTGTTCTTGTTTGACATTTTTAGAATTATTAAAGAAAAAAAAAAGAAAAAAAAATGTCATAAAAATGTCAAATAATTAGAATTTTTTAAATAATATAAATTAGTATATATAATTAGAATCATAATAAAATATTTATTTATAATAAATATATGTATATGTTTAATAATAATAATAATAAATAATAAAAATGTAAATATATTTCATAGAATAATTCTGGTAAAAAAACAGTTTTATATATATATATATATATATATATATACTATAGTCTTCTTAGCATTTGTATTGTATTTGTTGATGTTTATTCTTAAATAAATCTGGTTAAGATGATTTGATGATTATATAGAATATCATTTTTGGATTGCATTTTTGTCTGCAGTTGCTTTCAGTAAATCTGCGGTAAAGGCGTTTTTGGCTGTCATACACACCATGTTTTATTGATACGTATTTGTCACTGTGATGTGTTAACCAACCCACCTGCCCGTCTGGACTTGTCTAACAGCTCACTGTCTGCACTTCACAGAAGGACCTTGTTTTTTTTTTTTTGTCTTTGAGACAGTCTGACAGTCTCAGATGCCACAGATTCTCTTAACAAAAGTATTATAATCCGACAAACCCCATGGTGCGCATTCTGGCAGACTGCTGCAAACCGGCTCATATTTTCACGTGTAAAAATTAATGCAGCAGATTAAAAACCCCATGACGTTAGAATTGGAGTTTTTTGGCTTTAGCTTTGAGCTCATTTAAATGCTACTCCTACAAGATGACAAAATAGCAAGCGGAAAATCATGACTCAACGGTGTGTCTTTGGTTGTGCAAACGCACATACTTTATTTCCTTTCTCAAGCATCAGTTGATTGAGAAGTGAGAGTTTATTTTGTGAGTGTATGGCTTTTGTCGGTGGTACAAGACTTGTGTGACATGTTTTGGTCTTCAATAGCCTTTTCAATGAGAAATGCATCAATGCAGCAAAGGAAACTGTGCTCGTCAAGCCAATTCATTGAGTTTTAACTAGTGAAAGAAGTGAGGAAAGGCATCTTAGCATGCATTGAATGTTTTGTATATTTTATGTCATTGCAGAAGCATGAAATATTTTCACCGGGTCTGTTATTTCTTCACGCTGTTGCATTAATATTTCCAGCATAATCGCTGCTGTGTTCGGCCTTAGCAGGTGTTATGAGGGTTTCTGAAGTCATACGGACAAAAGCGTTATATCTCTGTAGATGTATTACTTGTTCATAAACCCGAGAAAGAAAAAAGTGCCGACATCACACGGAGCGGATAAAACACAATCCCACTAATAAACTACTAGATCACATCAATAAAACTGAATAAAACTTGAGTAAAATGAGAGAATACTCCAGGTACAGTTTTGTGAATTTGAAATAGAGCTGAAGTTAAAATTATTCAGGGAAAACTACACAAATGCTCACAGGGAAACATGAGAAACAAGCAATTTCTTAAAACATAATTGTTCGAAATATCTGACTCATCAATGGTCTAGCAGTCTGCATTAACTTAAGAAAGAAAACTGTTTTTTCACAGGCTGCTTTTCCATTGAAATATCAACTTCGTCTCGGACGTTTCTCCATTTGGGAGATAGACCCATATTAAAATAGACCCAAATAGATCTACTGTAGAGCTATAAAATGAATGTGGAGAGCAGCTCGGATCATTTGATGAGAAATGTTTGACATCTGACTTTTGATTTGCAGACTGCAGTATCTCATTTTTGATTTTTCTACTTTTTTTGGGTTGTTAAAACTTCTGATTGCTCAGAAGTTGCTCCTTTATAGCTCAGGAGACTTAATGGATTTTTTCATTTGCATTATATTTCTAAAAGCATTCCTTTGGAGAAATTAAAATATACACAGTGTATATTAAGAGGCAATTGCCGCCTTAGATTTTTTCAGATTTCAAAACTCAAATTTTTATAGGAAGAATTTGGTTAAAGTTTGAGTCCATATTGAAGTCTCTGGCTTTTGCAAACCCTTGCATGTCTGAGCACATTTTGAGATGTTTTTCAGATCTCTACTAAAACTGTGTGGAAATGTGTGAGATTAGATTCTCTTTTGTTAGGAGAACCATACAAATGTATATGAGCTTTTTTTTAGCTTCAGGTTTTGTATAAGAAAACAATGGATCTTGTTCCAAAAGAAAAAGATTTTTAAAGGATATTTGGAAAATAAGACAAAAATACTGCCATATGAGTACAGCTGTGTCCATTTATTCTCAGTTAAATCTCTTTGCGTTCTTGGAAAGCAGTTAAATGTTCATAATTTTAGTTCATTTTGGGTTTGTTTAAAGGAGACCTAGATGTGTCTGTGACGTTTACATTCAAAATACCCCACAGATCATTTATATCATTTTGATCATTTCGCTGTTTTCATGCATGTCTCTTTAAATGCAAATGAGCTGCTGCTCCCCGCCCCCTTTTCCAGAATAGGGCTGTGCCTTTAGAGCTTGTATCTCAGATACTCAACCAAAACACATCAGTTTGGTTTTGCTTACCGCGCTGAAATCATGTTTTTAAATAGGGGTGTAACAATAAATCGATTCGTGAATCACTTGTGCGTTCAACTGAGTAATGTAAGTGGTTAAATGTACTTCCAACTCAGCTTTTATGATGCAAAATTAATGTAAACACAGCCCACTGTAAACACTTTTGTATTTCGCTTTAACGTTTTCGAGCTTTATGAATGATTATTTTAAGTTCAAGTGGTGTGTGTGTGTGTGTGAAAGGAACTGGAAGCAAGGAGAATATGGCTGTTTCTAAAGCACGTAGTGCCATTTGAATTGTGATGCATTTGGGAAAATCGCAGTATCAATTCACAAATCGATTTATCGTTACACCCCTAGTTTTAAACCATATTAGTTTAAAGTGGTCATCGGATGCCCATTTTCCACAAGTTGATATGATTCTTTAGGGTCTTAATGAAAAGTCTATAACATGCTTTGTTTAAAATTTCTCAGTGGTGGTGTAAATAACACCTTTTTTACCTTGCCAAAATCAGCTCTGCAAAAATCATCCTGTTCTGGTCGAGGTTGCTTTAAATGTTAATAAGCTCTGCTCGCCCCGCCCCTTTCTTCTCTTTGTGGAGTCACAAGCCTGTTTACTTTAGCCGCAATAACCGCGTTTAGCCGCTAAACTTGCTAACTAGCACATTGTTAAAACCCTTATACACACTTCTGCTGTAAGTGAAGAAAACAAAATGATGGTGCCATGGGTTGAACATGCAGATCAAGGGGCGATAATATTATAATTAGATCCCCTTTCCACGTCACGAGGGAGCGAAATCCGATCCTTTTTTTACATGCTTGCAAAAAAAGGCTTATCAAAGCAGAGTTACAGGGTGGTCCTTTTTCACGTTTTCTGGGATGGAAGATACACAGGGGACCCGATTATAGCACTTAAACATGAAAATCTTTAAGAAAACAGTTGAGGCACTTCACATGACTTGTATTCTAGTAGAAATACCTAGAAGTGCTTACATTTTTCCTGTCTTTTTCAGTGCAGAAAGACAAAATACACTTATTTAATGATGCACCTACTAAAAAACAAGTCTTACTATATCATGCAGCATTGCTACTCAAATTTATCATGTTCCAAGCATTTGTAGATATTGTAACTGAAAAGAAGATAAAAATGCACACAAAGTAGTATAGCATTAAATGAGAAACACACAGTGGACTTTAGTTTCTGCATTTGTTCTCAATTTTGTCTTTCTGTGTTCTTGGAAAACAGTTCAATATCAAAGAGATCTAATTTGTGAGTTTACTTACTTCAGGTTTGTGTACGGAAATAGTTGAGGCATTTCTCGTGGATTTTTCAATGAGTCATTTTCTGACTTTTTCATTTTCATACCTGGAATTGCCTAAAACAAGATTTTGTTACTTGCAAAGCAAAACTGTGTAACATTAAGTCTTTGTCAGTGCAATAATGATGCACTCTCTAAAAAATCTCATGCAGCATTGCTGTTTAAGTAATTGCATCTTGTCCTAAGTATTTTTACTGGGAATAAGATAAAAGTACTACAGACCCAGTGTTTACAAAGTGAACGCGCAAAGACTAAGAAAATGCAAGTCAAACCCTGTTTACAAACAAAAAGGTACAACAATGTCAGACGATTCTGAAGTTGTAGGAGAAAATAAGATGGAGTTTTTCTCCATACTCTACCCTTTTGAGCCGGAGTATACAGACGATGAACTTAGACGTGATTCGTAGTAATGATGGGAAGTTCGGATCATTTTACCGACTCGGACCTTTGAGTCTCGTTCAGCAAAAGGAACGAATCTTTTTTCGAGTCAATTCGTTTATTTTAACTAAATATAATTCATATGTTACGTGTTACTTTCCTAACACATCTACTGCTTACACAAACATTGATCACACTACAAACAAGACAAAACTATAATGCTATAAGAAACAGAAAAGATTCATTCATTGTTTCCCTTTAGTCTTTAGTCTATGATTAGCTCACCTCACCTCTTATCTCTCAAATCTTCGGGTTTGAGTCGTTCGTTCATCACGTGACAGCCCCATAAGATGAACGAACGACTCGAAAACCCGAAGACTCGAAACAGGTGAACTAATTCCAGTACAG
The DNA here is from genome assembly GCA_036247105.1 of Cirrhinus mrigala. Taxonomy (NCBI): domain Eukaryota; kingdom Metazoa; phylum Chordata; class Actinopteri; order Cypriniformes; family Cyprinidae; genus Cirrhinus; species Cirrhinus mrigala. The sequence goes on along the minus strand of CM070012.1, from coordinate 34,370,781 downwards.
AACCTAATAGGCTGTTGCACATGCACGACTGAACGAATCACTCCCCGAGACGACTCGTTCTTCCCGAGTCACATTAAAGATTTGTTCAAACGACCCGTCACTAATTCGTAGCATTGTGGAGGCACATCCCAGAGCCTGTGCTACACAAGCTTTTGTGCTTAAAAAGTATACAAATTTTTATTTTTCGAAAAAAATGACTGCTCGTTTCACTAGATTAGACCCTTCTTCCTCGGCTGGGATCGTTTAGATCCCTGTGAAGCTGCATTTAAACTGCATTTTGGGAGTTCAAAATCGTGAAATGCTTTCCTCAAAAACCATAATTTCTTCACAACTGAAGACAGAAAGACATGAACATCTTGGATGACAAGGGGGTGTTGTTCTGGAAGTGGACTTCTCCTTTGAAGTAGCATAGTCTGAAGTGAGAAGCATGCAGCTAAAGTGTCCATTTGTTCTCAGTTTAATCTCTTTGCATTCTTGGAAAGCAGTTTGATGTTAAAGTGATCTCAATTGTGATTTTACTCCCTTCTAGTTTGTATAAGAAAATAGTTTAGCCACCTAAGCATGCTAAAATGCCTATAGTTTGTTTAGATGGTGAATGTTCGCATCTGTCACGCAGTCTGGCAAAACAGATGCGATTTTCCGTTTGAGAAAGAGGACGTTAATTCACAAATATGTCGCTCCCAAGTATCACCAGAATGTTTCCTTCTGTACAAATGTTTTAACTCATGATTATTTGCTCTGAAATCCGGTCAGCAAATGAGCAGTGAGCTTCATAAGTCTTCTGAAAGTCTGGGAATGATGCCATGCACCGCGGATGTAAACTTGCTGCACATCCAGCATGCCGTCCTCTTTTTTTCCCACCGTTCCCTCGCTGCATCCTAAATGAATTGAGTGTCGGCGAGCGATAGCGTCTTCCTCTACGGCTCCTCTGAGAGCGAGGCATGGAGGAACTGCTAACAAGGACGGTCTGACCACAAAGAGCGCCACACTCATCAGAGAGATCTCTGTGCGATGGAGAAAGAGCGGCTTTGTTGTGCTGGTTTACACAGCTAGGCGGCCGTATTATAACTCGGCCAGCACACAATGCCACCGCTCCTTTCGCTCTTTTCAGTGGCTTTCCTGTTAGTGTTGCGTGTCACGTTATTGTCTGCATAGCAAAATAAAGTGGATCATTGTGTTCCAGCTTCAGGCACATTTGTTTTCTTTACACATTTACACGTTGTATCTACACACACACATGGTAATACACAAAAGTCTTCAGTCTATAATCAGTTTTTTTATTTATTTATTTATTTTTTTTTATAAAGGTGTCTGTTAATATTTTTTAAATGTATTTTGTTCCCTGTGATTCTCATCAAAGAATTCTTTGATGAATAGAAAATTCAGAAGAATAGCATTTATTTATAATAGGAATATTTGGTAACATTATAAATGTCTTTACTTACACTTTTGATCAATTTAATGCATCTTTGCTAAATAAACATTAATTTGTTTCCAAAAGCCAATCCCAAAATAACTTATTTTCCAGTAAAAATACGTAGAAATGCTGAAAGATACATTAACATCTGTAAAAATGCTACTTTTTTTTGTGTGTGTGAAATAAGTAACTTATGCTCACCCAGTAAAAAATAACTTTTTTTTTAAATTAACGTTTTTGTTTTATCATATGTTAAAATGTATTTTTCTCCTGTGATTCTCATCAGTGAATTCTTTGAATAGAAAGTAAAAAAAAAAAAAAAAAAAAAAACAGCAGACCCCAAAGGTTTTATATTGATTATATAAGTCCAGGAATGTGCTTTAGGAAAGCAAATAAAAAGTAAAATTTAACATTGGTTATACTGCAAATAGTGATTTTCTATGAATTTTTAAAAACTTAAAAAAAAAATAAATAAATAAAACTTTAAACTTACTTTAAAAATATGCATCAACAAAGAAGTCATTTATGCTCACCCTGTAAAAGTGAAATATTATTACATTTGAAATATCTAGGTTCAAAGAAACTGAATTTTTTTTTAATAGAAATCTTTTGTGTAACACAATAAATGTCTTTACTGTCACTTTTAAACGATTTAATGCATCCTTGCTAAATACAAAAATAGTACTTTCTGTTAAGTATTTTATATAAACGTACATACAGTCACTTTTAACCTTAGCTTAGTCAATACACTGCAAAATAATGACTTTGTGTAAGTTTATAAGCTTTTTATGGACTTGTTTTCCAGTAAAAATACCTAGAAATGCTTATAAAAAAATATACATTAACATCTGTAAAAATGTTTTTTATTTTTATTTTTTTAAATAAGTCAGTTATTCGTTAAAATAACAATTAATTATTTTAATGAAGAAAGCATAAATTAAAATAAAGTAAAAAAAAAAAAAACAGCCTTAAGTTGAAATATAAATCATTTATAACATTATAAATGTCTTTACTGCACTTTTGATCAATTTAATGTGTCCTTGCAGAATAAAAGTATTAATTTCTTTCAAAGCAGACCCCAAAGGTTTCATTTTGATTATATAAGTCCAGGAATGTGCTTTAAGAAAGCAAATAAAAAGTCAATTTAACCTTGGTTATACTGCAAATAGTGACTTTCTGTACATTTTTAAAACTTTTAAAACTTGCTTAAAAAAGATGCATTAACATATGTAAATATTTTTTTAAAAATCCATTTATGCTCACCCTGTGACTCATAACTGCTTTTCTCATTGTAATATATTTAAAATGTGTTTTCCCCCCATGATTCTTATTAAAGATTAATTTGATGAATAGAAAGTTCAAAAGAACAGAATTTGAAATGGAAATCTTTTGTGTAACACAATAAATGTCTTTACTGTCACTTTTGATCAATCCAATGCATCCTTGTTGAATAGAAATAGTACTTTCTATTAGAAATACTATAACTCTTTTAACCTTCATACACTGCAAATAATGACTTTGTGTACGTTTTTAAGCTTTTAGGACTTGTTTTCCAGTAAAAATACCTAGAAATGCTTAAAACGAGATAGATTGAGAGGCAAAACTGCATAAGATATGAAGTCTTGTTTTCTTATCTTTGCCAGTGCAGTAAGATCAAATACACTCGTTTTAAAGAAAGTTTCTGTGAAAAAAGTCTAAATGTTTCATGCAGTGTTCTCAAGTAATATCATCTTGTTCCAGGGATTTTCAGATGTTTTGACTGAAAAATAAGATGAAGATACTCTTCAAAATATAGTTTTCCTAAGTCTATGCGCTGTAGACGATAACAGACGTCTTTTGTCAATGAGAAACAGCATGATAGGCCATCCTGCTGATGATCGGGGCATTTGTGCGCTTTTACTAGTCTAAATAGCCTAGCCAGACAACAATCGGCATCAAAGCGTTCTTTCGGCGGTCTGGTGCAACCGCTGGCGCTTGAAGTGTTGATCAAAGACGTCCCAAGGAAAGAAGCGCAGACACATTCAACTCCACCTGTTTTCACCCAGTAGTCTATTTGAACCAATTACACTGAAAGTTTTCATCGTGAACCGCCTGAAGAGACACAATAGACACTTTTGAAGCGGTCGAAAAAACGTCTCCTCCGGTTTCTGTCTCTTCGCCATCCAGTCAGACCTTTGTCTCTGCCGAAAACAACCCCGATGCATGGGATGTTCTGTCTTAGTATGCAATTTCAGCCCAGTTAGCTAATGGCGTTTCCTGTCGAGTCGGCCAGCTCTATGAATCAGAGGCTGTTAATAGCCCATCGGTAATGCGGCTCACGCTGTGCTGGGCTGCGCTGGTCCCCGGGGGCTCCGGCTCTATGGCAGATCCATTATTCATGGTTCAACCTGGGCTGCTGGGAGCCAATGACACCTGAAGCAGCACAATCACTCAGGGCTTGGGGGGAGATGCCCGTGCCAGGACCGGAGGGCTGGAGGTCAATCCACCCCAAGACCCGCGAACCGCAGGTTGCGCCAAAGCCGTTCCCGCGACTCCGCGGACAGATAAGGCGACGCGAGAGCCAAACGCCCTGTGAGTTTGGGGCAGGACGTGTGTTTGTGTGCTTCTCAAATATTGACAGTGGTGATGTTCAGGGTCCAGGGCTGTAACAAGCGCTCTATTTACATTTCCCCATTTGCCGTATTATGTAATTTAGCAGTCGTGATTTATGAAATGCTTTCTTCTGATAGGCTGATATGCCATGCTCGACAGTATTTAGGTATTTTGATATTGAAGTCAGTTAATAATCTATACACATCTATGCACATTTTCTTTTTTTTTTTTTTTTTTTTTTTTAATTCTGTGAGCAAAAAATGTGAAAATATTTTATGTATTAAATGCATTCATTATTATATTATATTATATTGTATTATATTTGGGTATTTTGAGATTGTTAGTGTCGACCAATTATCTATACACATCTTTGCGGATTTTGTTTTTTCTTTTTATTTTAAGTAAAAACAGAGAAAAATGATTGGTAATAAAATTCATAAATGTTGCGTATATCTTAAGTGCATTCATTATATTATATTATGTTATATTATATTATATCATATTATATTATATTACATTACATTATATTACATTATTTGAGCATTTATAGATTCTTAGTGTCAGCCAATAATCTATATATATATCTTTGCAAATTTCTGTGTTTTTCCCCCCCTCTTTTTTTCTGTATTTTAAGTAAAATTGTGAAAAAGAAGTATTCATTAAATTAATCCATTTTGTGTACATTATGTGACTTTAATATTATATTATATTATGTTATATTATATTATGTCATATTATATTACATTACATTACATTATATTACATTTGAGCATTTATAGATTCTTAGTGTCAGCCAATAATCTATATATATATCTTTGCAAATTTCTGTTTTTTTCCCCTTTTTTCCTGTATTTTAAGTAAAATTGTGAAAAAGAAGTATTCATTAAATGAATCCATTTTGTGTACATTATGTGACTTTTATATTATATTATATTATATTATATTATATTATATTATATTATATTATTTGAGCATTTATAGATTCTTAGTGTCAGCCAATAATCTATATATATCTTTGCAAATTTCTGTGTTTTTTTTCCCCTTTTTTCCTATATTTTAAGTAAAATTGTGAAAAAGAAGTATCCATTAAATTGATCCATTTTGTGTATTATGTTATGTTATGTTAACAACTCACTGCATGACAGACATAAATATCAAAATAAATCTCATTAAAGAAATACATACTTGGTTTGAAAAAAAGTAAAATAAATAAATAAATAAATAAAAAATTCTGATTATTGTCAGTAGTTGTGCTGCTTGATACTTTTGTAAAAACTGAAATACATTTTTTTTTGTATATTTTGATCAATATAAAGTTTGATCAGTATATTTATTTGAAATGTAGAAACCTTATCTAATATTGTAAATGCCTTTACTGTCACTTTTGATCAATTTAATGCATCCTTGCTTAGAGTGATACATTATACATGAAATACTTTAGCATTATTATATTACATATGTTAGGTTATTTGCAGGGTTCCCATTTTTACGCGAAGCCCCATTAAATGTTGATTTGATCTGGTTTGTTTGGCTGCAGTTTCCTCGGCCCGCAGCGAGAGGTTATTACAGGACCCCACATTTGTCACCCACGATGCTGGAATTCGGGGCCAAATTTAATTTCTTTTAAGAGCAACATTCGTCAGCGAGGATGTTGTTCATTAACAGCGCCTGCAAGTTTCAAATTGGAGTACAATTATGTTGAAAGCGAGCGAGACTTATGTGTAAGTGTTCCTTAAGGTATTTAATGAGTTTTGGCCGGCTCTTCACTCATGTAAATCTTAGTCTCACAGAGGAAGTTTTATTGCACTGCGGCCGCTCTGAGACTTAATGGTGTTCTCAATTATCTGCATTTAAAAGATCAGCTTTGTTGTGTTTCGACTAAAAATAGACAGAAATGAGTCAATAGATGTCATACAGTAAGAGTATCATTAGTGTCACTGAGATGCTATTTTTATTTATATTTTGAATCCATATTTTTTTATTGTCCATTTTCATTTTAATTTTGTTTTAGTAATGTTGGGTGGTTTTGCCATTTTAATAGATTTTAAAAAGAAACTATTTTGTAAAATAGAGTAAATCAGTCTCAATGAGTTCAAGAACATGCATTTCTGATATTTATGTTCACTTTGATTTTTATACATTCAGTATATTTATATTTATTTAGTAGACTGAATTAGTGTTTTTTTAAAGTTAATTTTTTTTTTAATTTAAATTTAGATTTTTTTTTTTTTTCAAATTTATTTTGAATTAGTTTTTAGTTTGGGTTGTTTTAGCATGTCAAGTTAAACTGAATTAAATGAGAATGCTGCATTGGCAACTAGCTAAAATTTGTTGAAATAGTTTTTAATATTGTATTTTATTTCAGTTAACTTTTAATTTATTTGAAGTTTTTTTTTTATGGCTTTAGTTGTAGTTAACTATAATAATCCTGGTAATAAGTTATAAAATAAATGTGCGCAGCAGATATTTAAATTTAGGAGAATATGATAAGAAATATTTGAGTTCGTATTGAGATGCGTGGCAAATCTGAGCATAATATGAGACTTTTTTGAGATCTCTTCTGAAACTCTTGTGAGAAAAATCTAAATCTGCTTCATTTCATCTCATTGCTGCCTTTTAGGAACAATTTAGATATTTATGAGATCTGATTAGTGATTTTTCTTTCATACAGGTTTATGTATGAATTTCAGATTATTCATACAGATTATATTATATTATATTATATTATATTATATTTGCGTATTTTGAGGTTCTTAGTATCGGCCAATAACCTATACACAACTATACATGTTCTGTTTTTCTCTTTTTATTCTAAGTAAAAACTGCGAAAAATAAAAAATAAATTATAAATTATGTATATGTCTTAAGTGCATTCATTAAATATTTTTATTATTATTATTATTATTATTTATATTTAATTTTTATATTATATTATATTATATTTGTGTACTTTGAGATTCTTGGTTGAGAATGTCAACCAATAATTTATATACATCTTTGCAAATCTGTATATATATATATATATATATATATATATATATATATATATATATATATTCATTAAATTGGTTTATTTTTTGTTTACATCTTATGTGACTATTCTATTCTGTTCTATTCTATAGTAAAACAACTGACTGATGTGACTGATGACTGATGGGTTTGAGATGTGTTGTACTTTAGGATTTGAACACATTTCATCAGCTAAACCTGCATTATGAATCAAAATAACTCTTGAATTTATGCTAACTAACCTGGAAATACAAGGGCAGCAAAAACGTGACACAAGACCAACATGCAAAATCAACATGATCATTGCATATTTATCGCTAAGTAACCTAAGCAGTGTTTTTATAATGATTTGTTCTTTTTGCTCAGAAAAGCTTGCGTCATTTCATTTTCGCCTCCACATCTGTGACGTCGGCAGTGCTGGCTGCAAGTATATAATGGTTTATAATAGCAGTCGTTATATTTGTTAGCCTGGCCTTCAGTGTACTTGCTTCTAAATCAATAAATTCAACAGGTTCTTCTGGGTTTTTCTGTATATATATATATATATATATATATATATATATATATATATATATGTATATGTATGTATATGTATGTATATATATATATATATATATATATATATATAGCAGTGCATATTTCCCAGCTCCCACATTATTAATGCGTCTCACCAGTGAAGTCATAACAAATAATAAATCACACTGGGGACCAGCACCTTTCACATTAAGTTCATGTTCTGTTTCACTGGGCTGGAAAGAAGGCAAACGAAAGAAGAGAAAACACACGAACAAACGCTCTGCTATCTCTAAGATCAATCCGCTTCTGTGACTTTCACCCATCCTAGTCATTATCCTATTTATGGATATAATGGGCTGAGTAAGTGTGATTATTTTGTGTGTGTGTGTCTGACCTTCCCAGCCACCAGCATCTTAACAAGCTTTTTTTTTTTTTACACCCTGTGCATTCAAATGGGAGTCTGCAAGTAAATGCTAGTTGTCGAAATGTAAATCTCTCTCCATCTTCTACTATTTTCCCTGTTATTGTTTTTTGGTTATTAATTCATAAGAATGAGAATGCAAGATATACATGTTTGACAGTGTATTTAAGAACACCTCGGGGTTTGATTTAATGGCTGCTGTTTGGCAACTTGTTTAGTACCAGAAAATGTTTTTTTGGAACTTACAAAAGTTTGCCGTCAGTATGATTTTTTTTTTTTTTTTTTTTTTTTTTTTAATATTTTAAATTAATAACATTAAAAATAATAGTTAATTGATTAAAAAAAAATAAAAACAGTAAAATTGTGAAATATTATTGCAATTTAAAGTAACTGTTTTCAGTGTAAATATATTGTAAGATGTAATTTATTGCTGTGATAAAAGCTGTATTTTTAACATCATTACTCCATCTTCAATTTCGTGCATTATAAATATCTTTACTGTCATTTTTGATCAATTTATGCACGTTCAGTTCTTCATCACCCACATTTTCAGACTGATTATACTTAAACGTATACTGTGTTATTTTTAGTTGCATGTAATTGAGAAAATAGTTTGCAAAGCACATGCTCCATTTTAGCGTGTAGAATATGGCACATCTTTTTAAAACTGCCTTACATGTATTTTTGTCAATACCCACACATACCTATATAATGCTATTTTATTGAAACAAAGCCAACAATCTATGAAATGCTCTTGAGCAAGCATATGTTCTGTTAGATCATCAAAAGCTTGGAAAAACTGCAAAGTGCATTGTACAAGATCAGGGTTCGTAGCCTACAGAAGACAAGAGAAAAATGCCGATCCTGCAGAACACGCGTCAAGCATGCACACCTGATCTACTCATCACGCCATCTTCATCTCAACCCTCTGCATTCCCAGCCTCTTTGTAGTGTCAGACTGCCAGCAAATTGCTCTGAGACTATTTGAGGGAGTTTTTACTTGATGCTGTAAATTGCTTTAATAGCAGAAGCTGACATGCATAATTTGTTATTTTCCTCCCTTAATTCTTGGCAAAATGGAGTCTATCAGCATTAGACCCCGGAGACGCTGGATTCCTGGCCCTTTTCAGGCGAAATTAAGCTGAGAAGATATTGCTGTATTTCTGCATACATTGAGATGAAGTTGCAGCTCTGTGTGTTTATAGAGAGCGGCTCCATATGTCTGAGCGTCGCCGCGTGGCTGTAGCTATAATCGTAGGGCTCGCATTTTTTAACTCAGATATTCCCAACACATTACTTTGCCTCATGCCCTTATTGCATAATGCTTAAGTTAATGCAATTATGTTAAATGCATAAAAATGCATACAAAAACATCTTTTTAAAATCATATGTTAAATGCATAAAATGTTTAAAATGTGTTAAAATATTTCTTTACCTTAAAGATTCCCAGTGCATTACTCTGCCCAAAGCATAATGTTTGATTTTATTCATTAATGTTAAATGCATAATCCATAAAATGCATTAAAATGTGAAAATACATTAAGATGTGTTCATTAAAAAGTTTTTTTTTTTTCCTCAGAGATTCCAAATGCATTACTCTGCTTCATGCCCTCATTGCTTATTTTACTTAATGCATTTATGTTAAATGCATCTGTTAAATGCATGAAATATTTAAAATTTGTTGAATTATTTCTTTTTCTTAAAGATTCCCAATGCATTACTCTGCCCAAAGCCCTCATTGCATAATTTTCTATTTTAAGCATTTACGTTAAATGCATCTATGATAAATTCATGAAATATGTTAAAATGAGTAAATGTGTTAAAATGGATTAAAATATTGCTTTTTCTCAGAGATTCACAATGCATTACTCTATCCAAAAAGCATTCAGGTCTCTGACATAAATGCGTAATATTTGATTTTATTAGTCAATGTTAAATGCATAAAAATGCATTTTTGTTAAATGCATTTGCTAAATCCATGAAATGCATTAAAATGTGTAAAATGCATTTAAATATTGGTTTATTCTTAGAGATTCCCAATTGCCTGATGACCTCATTGCACAATAATGTTTGATTTTATGCATTTATATTAAATGCACAAAAATGCAGCTTTGTTGAATTAATCTATGCTAAATAAATAAAATAAGTAAAATGTGTTGAAATGCTTATAAATAACGCTTTTTCTCATATTTACAATGCGTTACTGTCCAATGACCTCATTACATCATTTTCAATTTTATGCATCTTTTTAAGGACTAAGTTTAGGATAGTCCAGAAGTAGCAGCTGCAATGATGTTAGCAGGAAATAAAATATGTAATGTTATTTAAGGACTAGTTTTGTGTGCATTCAAAGTTGGATGTGGTTGAATGAATGCTACTATTAGCTTTGCATTTGTTTGCATATATAGTGCTAGCATTTGTTCGGCAGGTGCAGGAACATTTACACACCTATCTCTGCAAAGATAAACATTTTATATTCATGCAATGTAGGAATGTTAATTAATGTTTAACTTTCATTCTTGAAAGTGCATGTTTCTCCTTTAGCTTTATACATTTTCCTGAAGCACCACCATATATATATGACATTCCCTGTAAATCCCTGCTGGAAAAAACTAACTGTGACTGGAACATGATAACTAGTTTCTTGCTGGTCTTGGCTAGTCATTAGCTGGTCGACCAGCCGTCATGCTCCAAAAACCAGCATGACAACCTGAAGCTGTGCAGGGATTGCACTTTCTCCAAGGAGAAAGTCTGAGATGAATATCCCCGGTTGTTCGGACTGATCAGTGCTGCTTTGTTCTAGCCTCTGGAGCTGGTTAACCAAGGTAATCTTGCTGGTTAAGCTAATTAAACAGCCTGTAGGGGATGCTGGTATCCCATTATGCTGCTCAGCTATGCTGGTCTTTTCTCCAGAGACGAAAAAGAAGCTCAATTTGCTCCAAGTGAACTCTAACAAGTGGTTAAATAAGTGCGCAGTTACAGGTTTATTTCTGCTTTAGTTCTCATTAATAGTGCCTCATTACTGTGTTAGCTGGAGTTGCTATGTATTGGTTTAATTGCAGAAAGAAGTCTATAGTTCAGGAAAGTGGGATAATTTGTGTAAGAGGACGCTCGCCCGTTACACGGCTTGTCACTCATGCGCTCGCGGTGCACATCAGTCAAGTTAAATGCCGCTTTGTTTGACAGACAAATAGCGTCTCGGCTATATTGTCTTCCTATATCACCTACTATTCCTCATGTACTCGCTAGCTTCCATCTTCTCACCCTTTGCCACAGATTAATGTGTTTGACAAGCCACTGAGCAAGAAAATGCATTAATTGCTACTCAAAGCAGAGAGCTATCTTGGGAGCTCTTGTTCAGAAAGTCAAGTATTTTTCTTTTGCTTTTTTCCTCGCCAAGACGCCATGTGCTCTGGATCAGAAAGCACGATTTTTGGGGGACTTTGCGGATTGGCGCACGCGGCCTCAGCTCGGAAAGCAACGGCGATTTGATGAAGGCCTAATCAGCGAAATGGCATGATGATTCAGCTTGCTGTGGCTGCCATACAAAACCCCTCTGCCTAAATCTGCCACACGACATCCAGTCTTGCTCCACACGATGAGCGCTCGTGCAGGTTTTTTTTTCCCATTGCATTATGATTCTTGCAGCCTAGACTCACGTTTGCCTTTTTTCCTCGAGTTAAACAGGGGATCCTGAAGTCTACAAAGAACAAGGGATGTTTTTACAACTCATAAATGTTGCAGCTCTTGATCCTGCATTGATTTTAGACAGAACTGTTAAGAATAACTCAATGAACCTTTTGATCTGCACTGTACTTCTGAGTCAGGCAAGCTCTCTGGTGTAAATGCATACCGCGTACTCTCTGGGGAGACTTGAAGTCTTGCATTACATTAATTTCTTTTTCTTTTATTGTTCTGCTTCTGAATAAATGCAAAAGCTTTAAAGAAAGCCAGTTCAGACCTGCTTAAATTTCAGGAAACATACTCTATGCAAGCACCTGAATGCAAATGCTTGCAATTCAAGATGTTTCCGAGCCCAATTTATAATGCAAACAAAAATATCCATTGCATTTTCAGCATTGCCACATGGGTTGCTACTGTATAGAACACAATAGCATAAACTTTTTTTTAAGGTTGACTACTGTCATAACGGAGCAACTGTGTGAACAGAAATTGGATTTAAATTGGATTTGGTTTGTACTGCAGAAATTGCTGGCTCTTTTGACAAATTGCTTGTGACTTTCCTTATTTGTAAATTATTTTAGATAAAAGCATTTCAAAAGTTTGGAGTCAGTAAAAATAATTAATTGATTTATTTTTGCATTAAATGGATGCACTAAATTGATCAAAAGTTACAATAAAGAGATTTTAAGAAAATATAAATTTTAAACTTATAAATAATTTTATGAATTTTTTGAATTATGAAAGAGCTAAAAAAATATATAATGGTTTCTACAAAAAAAAAAAAAAAATAAAAAAAAATAAATAAATAAATAAATAAAATAAAAATAAAATAAAATAAAATAAAATAAAATAAAATGTTTCTTAAGCACCAAATCAGCATATTAGAATGATTTCAAAGAATATATTTCAGATACATGTGTATCTTTCTTTTTTGCATGTTTGTATGTAATAATAAATAAATAAATAAATAAATAAATAATGCATACATACATACGTACATAAAAAAATAAAATAAAATTAAATGTTTCTTAAGCACTAAATCAGCATATTAGAATGATTTCAAAGAATATATTTCAGATACATGTATATCTTTCTGTTTTTGCATGTTTGTAATAATAAATAAATAAATAAATAAATAAATAAATAAATGCATACATACATAAAAAAAATAATACAATTAAATGTTTCTTAAGCACTAAATCAGCATATTAGAATGATTTCAAAGAATATATTTCAGATACATGTATATCTTTCTTTTTTTTTGCATATTTGTAATAATAAATAAATAAATAAATAAATGCATACATACATAAAAAAAAATAATAATACAATTAAATGTTTCTTAAGCACTAAATCGGCATATTAGAATGATTTCAAAGACTATATTTCAGATACATGCGGTATCTTTCTTTTTTACATGTTTGTTTTATCCATTTGCATATTTTTTATTACTTGTTTAAAAATAGACTTCAATAAATGTATGCTTTTATTTCCTAGTAGATCAGCTGGACTTGTTTATTCATGATACACAACTCATAACCACACTCACAAAAAAGTACTGTGGTGATTTTAGATCATGCCACCATGGCAAATATGCAAAACAACACATATGACATATGACACATATGACTACCATAGCACCATGGTACTTTTGTTTTTACTTTGTCAGTCTGTTGGTTTTACTATAAGTGGTCGTTTACTATAAACTATTTTAATATTGTTTAATGGTCAGCTACCCCATAAGCACTCTATTGTCGAGATTATTAAGTCATAAGTATTGATTCTCAATACCCAATATGGCCATAAGCAATCAGTGGGTAGTTAAAGAGATAAATAACGCATCACTCAAAAGTCTCCTGGATGGTTTATCGTCATTTCTGCCTTTCGAAGACTTTCCGAAGATGCATATCCATTTGGCCACGAGGGCAAATATCAATCTCGCAGTGTAATTATAGGGGGCAGAGCCAATAGAGAAGGGGATTATGGGAGATGAATAGAGGAAGCCTATGATATTAACTCTACTTTGCGTTTGCATTGCCAGGTAGTGGACATGCAATTTCTGCTTTTCTGATTGATAATTTAAAAAGTCAGCTCAGAGTAAACAGGCGCTGCGATGGCGTCGGTAGGTGTCCGTGGGGCGGCCGTGTTAATGAATGCATGGTCAGGTCTGGTTGTGTTAATTGCTGAGTGATGGGAAAGAGAGAGAGTCTATGGAGAGCGCGATCGATGCGAACGAGGCCTGTTGTTACTGGTCTGTCAAGAGTGGATAACTGGGCAATTTCTCTAGCGTGTTTAGGGAGCGTGTGTGTGTTTGTGCAGGTGGACGCGTGTGCTGCATGGACATTGGCTTTGGTGGAAGTGAATGTGAATACCGATCTGTGTGTGCAGGAGGAAACACACACAAGTGTGTGGAGTAAGATGTCTGAAGTAGCAGTGCTTTGGGAGCAAGCTGATGCTCTATTAATGCTCTATTAATGAAATGATGCAAGTCTTTCTATAATTTGAAAGTAATGAGTTCTCACAGACCCACTTGGCTGATCATCAGCAACGTTAGGTCTCTATTGCGTCTTCTTGCACAACCTTAATAAACATGTATTGTTAAATCAACATTACATAAAACTATTCTCTCTAGTCGTTGTATTGCCATTCATTGTTATCGTAAAAATCCATATAGCTCAACAAGTAGTTTTGTTTAATTAGTGTTTTATATTTGAGCATTTGATGCTTCTGTTAAAATACATGCAAAGCTATATATTTACCATATATTTGTGCATCTCAATATGTATTGCCATATTAGCCTTTATCACATATAAATCGTCATTGGAATTTTTTCCAGTTGTCAGACGATTTAGTTTGACGATTAATTTTATTCATGTAATATTTAAACATTTGCATGCAAATGCATGCAAAACTGGATTCAGTTGTTTTATTTGTCCTGTTGTTAATCTGCCAAATTATTTTATAGTTTGAAGTGTTGTTTACTTAATTGATATTTAAATATTAAATATTATTTAATTGGCTAATTCAGTTATCTCCCCCATGCTTCTGTTCTGAAGCAAATGTAAAAATTAATATATTAAAAATCCATCAATTGATCAATCAGTCAACATGATTATTATTGATATTGCTATTCAGACATTTCTTTTTTTTTTTTTTTTTGGATCGCTGTTTATTAAAAACATTGTTTTTTTTTTTTTTAAATGGTTTAAATTAGGGCTGTCAAATGATTAATCACAATTAATTGCATACAAAATAAAAGTTTGAGTTTGCCAAATATATGTGTACTGTGTGTAATTATTATGTATATGTAAATGCATATAAAAATAAGGACATTCATGAATATATCTAAGAAATATTTACAAGTATATATATTTATTATAATTTTTATTATATAAATTTTTATATATAAATACAAGTATTTTGTACTTAACATATTTCTCTTAAATATATACATTAATTTGTGTGCATTTATATATATACATAATAATTAGACACAGTACACACAGTTTTTAGGCAAACTCAAACATTTATTTTGTGATTAATCATTTAAATACATGAAAAACTATATATTACTGATTTATCATTTCAGTGTTTTATTTGTTCTGTTTCTAATTTATTGCTTTATTTATTCTATTATTTATTGCTTTATTTATTCTATATATTTCACAGCTTGGACCATTGTTCATTTAATTGATGTTTGAATATTAATAATATATATATATAATATATTAATAAAATATATATAATATAATAATATATTTTTATTAATAATAATATTAATAATATTAATTAGCAAATTTACTTAGCTTTCCCTTGCTTTTTTCATACTTACAAGTTCATTTAAAATGTAATTTTTCTTTTTTTTTTTTTTTTTTTTTTTTCTGTTTTTGGTTCTATTGCTTTATTCTTAATTTTATTTCTTGAAGCAATGTTTACTTAATTGACATTTCAGTATATAAGGAATATTAACTAAGATTTAATTGGCCTGCATTCATCTTAATTTAAATATAATGTTCATATCCAAGTCATTCTACAATCTGATAGTAATGATTTGAATCAATGCACATAAATATTGCTGCCCGTCTATGCCGTAATCGCCAAGAAGCCAAGGGCCCTTTGAAAATTCCACATATGTCCATGTTTGCTTAATTGATATTTGAATATTAGCTAATATGTTAATATGCGTGTTAATTTTAGCTCTTTATGTAGTTTTTCAGTAGCATGTTAGTTTGTTCTTTGATATTGTAATTGAAGAGATTTCAGCAGTATGGTATCGACAGCCTCAGTCTAGCGTCGAGCATCTGTTGTCTTGGAGCTCATGACAGGAGAGTTCAGGTTGGAGGCAAACAGAGCAGATGACAGTACTTGAAAGGTGATTGCGTGTTGCGGTTTAAAGTGTGTATGTGATATGACGAGTGTGTGTTTGTGCGTATGAACCCGAGACAGGTTGCAGCTGACAGCTAAAAACAAAACAGGTCACCTCTCACGGGGAAACGAATCCTCCGTGGAGACACTTCAGCCCTGCAGTGCGAAAAGCCTTGTAATGAATTCATTCAGAATGTTTATAGCAAAACATCTGAAGCCATAAACTGGATCTCATTTCAGCCCGAGACAAACCGCTTTTGTCAGGGCTAACTTTCTAAAGCGCTGCAATGAAAATGCATCTTGGAGATCTAATTACTTTAAGAAATAACCTTTATTAATTCATCTCTAGTGCATTTGCCACCTTTCTCTTACATTGTACCATTTTAAAGTGGCAAAAGGCCACGCGAATAACCGGCTGGAAATGTCATAGTGTCCTTGTAGATTTTCTTTATGATCGCAGTTGTGCCGCCATCTAACGCTGATGGATTGCTTTAGTAAATGCTAAAACCTGTGTGCGTTTTCACCATATGTCTCCAAAAAGTGTCCAGAAGTATGATGTTATCATACATGTGCAGCAAATGCATTGATAAAACGCAACATTTATCGTGATTACATCTTGTTGAGTCATCTAAAGCTGATCTGTTTGTATTTTGCAGTGTACTTTCGGTGAAGAAGCGCCACATAAAGCAACCGTTACATGTTTTTTTTTTTTAATATTTGATGCTACTAACATGGATAACTTTGTCTTAGTAATTAGTTATTCATTCATTCCACAAGTATTCATTGTTTCAGTCCTTGGAGTTCAAGCCAGTTTGTTAGCTCTACTTATGTATTCAATTAAATTCAAATGTATTTGTATAGCGCTTTTCACGATACATATCGTTGCAAAGCAACTTTACACCGAATTAAAGTTTTTACAATATATTTAGTAGTAGCTTACAGTGTTGACTATGTCAAGTTGATGTACATATGGCAGAGATGTATGGTAAAGATCAATTAATGACATAAACAGACAAAGGACACCATAAATTTGTAGCAAAACTCGGTAGTGCTGTATGTTGTTTCAGGGTTGGCATCATCTCTTCTTAAGTGTTCTGGATCCAGACTGATAGGAACATAATTAGCGTAGCTGCTGTTCAAAGCAAGCAAAGAAAGATTTGTTCAACCAGAGCTAAAAGATCAATAATGAGCATTTGATCAGGTATAACTGCAGGAAAAGTTTATGAGATACATTATTTGAATGCTTGGCTAAAAAGATGTGTCTTTGATCTAGATTTAAACAGAGAGAGTGTGTCTGAACCCCAAACGTTATCCGGAAGGCTGTTCTAGAGTTTGGGAGCCAAATGCGAAAAAGCTCTACCTCCTTTAGTGGACTTTGCTATCCTAGGTACTACCAACAGTCCAGAGTTTTGCAACCTTAGGGAGCGTGATGGATTGTAGCGTGGTAGAAGACTAGTTAGGTACGCAGGAGCTAAACTGTTAAGTGGCTTATAGGTAAGAAGTAATATTTTGTAGCTGATGCGGAACCTAATAGGTAGCCAGTGCAGAGACTTTAAAATTGGGGTAATATGATCATATATTTTTTTTGACCTGGTAAGGACTCTATCAGCTGCATCTGTAGCTTGTTTATTGAAGATGCAGGACAACCACCTAGTGCATTACAATAGTCCAGTCTAGAGGTCATGAATGCGTGAACTAGCTTTTCTGTGTCAGAAACAGGTAACATGTTTCGTAGCTTGGCAATGTTTCTAAGATGGAAGAATGCTGTTTTTGTAACATGAGAAATATGATTTTCAAAAGACAAGTTGCTGTCTAATATAACACCCAGACTTTTGACTGTAGTGGAAGTAACTGTACATCCGTCTAGTTGTAGATTGTAAGCCAAGAGATTTTGTGTATTGTTTTTTGGTCCAATAAGTAATATCTCTGTCTTATCTGAATTTAATAGGAGAAAATTATTGGTCATCCAATATTTTATGTTTAACACACTCTGTTAACTTCGATAATTTAGAAGTTTCATCTGGTCTTGTTGAGATATACAGTTGAGTATCATCAGCATAACAATGGAAACTAATCCCGTTTTTTCTAATAATATTACCAAGGGGCAGCATGTATATTAAAAATAGTAGAGGACCTAGGACAGATCCTTGTGGCACTCCATACTTTACTGGTGATAATTGAGATGACTCCCCATTTAAATAAACAAAGTGGTAGTGATCGGACAGGTAGGACCTAAACCATCTTAAAGCCTGCCCTTGGATACCCGCATAGTTTTGTTGTCGATCTATTAGTATGTAGTATTATGCACTGACTGTAAAAACTGTATGTCTCAGTCCTGATGAGTTTTAGCTGTTAATACTTTAGTCTAGAAACTAAATCAGTGTAGAAATCAAAAAAAGTTCCAACATTTTGCCTTAACATCTAGATTTTCTAATGGATACTTCAGCAAATGCTAAAACCTGTGTGTTTCCAAAACGTCTGTCCAAACATATGATGTTATCATAAATGTGCATCATATGCATTGCTAAAATGCAGCATTTATCATGATTACATCTTGCTTAGTCTGTCTAACAGGTCAGTTTGTGTTTTGCAGTGTATTTTGGCCAAGAAGTGCCTCATAAAGAAAAAAACAAAACAAAACAGTTTTTTCTTCATTCAAAGATTCGACGCTACTAACATGGATAAGTGTTCATTATTGTGGTGCTTCGAGTTCTAACCAATTTTCCAGCCATGCACCAACTCAATATTTACTGCACAAAACAATATGTCTCAGTACTATTGAGTTTAAGCTCTTCATGTTTTAGTCTAGAAACAAATTCAGTCTGGAAATCCAAAAAGTTTCAACATTTTGCCTCAACAATGTTCATACAGACTCATTTAAGCCAGTTTATTTCCAGCCGTACTTGTGCACTGGCTCAGCATTCACTGTAAAACAACGTCTCAGTCCTGTTGAGTTTTAGCTGTTTGTACTTTAGTGTAGAAACTAAATCAGTCTAGAAATCAAAAATGTTCCAGCATTTTGCCATAACATTTATGTTTTCTGATGAATTGCTTTAGTAAATGCTAAAACCTGTGTCTTTTCACCGTATGTCTCCAAAACATATCCAAACGTATGATGTTATCATACATGTGCAGCAAATGCATTGCTACATGTAAAATGCAGCATTGATCATGATTACATCTTGTTTAGTCTATCCAAAGTTGATCTGTTTGTATTTTGTGTATTTTGGCCAAGAAGCACAACATAAAGAAAAACGTTTTGGTTTTTCTTCATTCAAAGATTTGATGCAAGATTAACTCAATATTCACTGTAAAAACCAACATGTCACAGTCCCGTTGAGTTCTTCATGTTTTAGTCTAGAAACAAATTCAGTCTGGAAATCCAAAAAGTTCCTACATTTTGCCTCAGCAGTGTTCGTATAGATTTTTTGTGCAGCAAATGCATTGATAAAACACAGAATTTATCATGATTACATCATGTTTAGTCTATCTAAAGTTGGTCTGTTTGCACTTTGCAGTATATTTTGGCCCAGAAGCGCCACAAAACAACCTTTTCTTGGCTTTTCTAAAAAGATTTAATGCTACAAACACAGACACATTTTTCCGAGTAACTAGTTATTCCTCGAAAGTGTTCATTATTTAGGTTCTATCCAATTTTTTTTCTAGCCGTAATTGGGCACTGGCTCAGAATTCACTGTAAAACAACGTCTCAGTCCCGTTGAGTTTTAGCCGTTCATACATTAGTCTAGAAACTAAATCAGTGTAGAAATCATGAAAGTTCCAACATTTTGCCTTAACATCTAGATTTTCTGATGGATTGCTTTAGTAAATGCTAAAACCTGTGTGTTTTCACCATATGTCTCCAAAAAGTGTCCAAAACTATGATGCTATTGTCAGAGTTCTGTGTGCCGTTTGGACTGTTTATGTTTGTTTTTCCCATTGTGCCCATATTTGGTTCTTCCTGTCCTCATTTTGTCCTGATTAGTTTATTTACTACACCTGTCTGTGTCTTAATCACCACCCTTTATAAGTCTGCTTGTGTTTTGAGTTTGCTGTCGGTCCTTGACGTTATTTGGATGTGTGTGGATTATCGTTCTGTTCCTGCCTGTTCCTACTAAGAGTTATATTAAATTGTTATTTGTATCGTATCTCGTCTCTCGACTCATCTATCCAGCACGTCCGTGACAGCTATCATATATGTTTTTTAAGCAAATGCATTGATAAAACGCAGCGTTATCATGAATACATCTTGTTTAGTCTATCAGAAGTTGGATTGTTTGTATTTTGCAGTGTATTTTGGCCAAAAAGCACCACACGAAGCAAACTTTACATTGTTTTTCTTCATTCCAAGATTTGATGCTACTAACATGGATACTTTTTTTTTCTGACTAACTAGTTATTCCTCAGAAGTGTTCATTATTTTGGTGCTTTGAGTTCTAGCCAATTTGTTTCCAGCCATGCACAGACTCAATATTCACTATGTCAATATTCAATATGTCTCAGTCCCACTGAGTTTTAGCTTTTCATGTTTTAGTCTACAAAAACAAATTCAGTCTAGAAATCCTAAATGTTCCAGCATTTTGCCTCAACAGTGTTCAAATGGATTTTTTGTGCAGCAAATGCATTGATAAAACACAGCATTTATCATGATTAGTCCATCTAAAGTTGGTCTGTTTGCCCTTTGCAGTATATTTTGGCCAAAAAGCACCACATAAAACATTTTTTCTGAAAATATTTAATGCTACTAACATGGATAACTGTTTCTTAGTAACTCCTGTGAGTTCAAATCATTTTGAAGATATCATATCTATATTCATATAGATTTTTTTGTGCAGCAAATGTGGTGCATTTCTCATGATTACATCTTGTTTGGTCTATCTAAAGTTGATCTGTTTGCATTTTGCAGTATATTTTGGCCAAAAATCGCCACACAAAGAAACTTTTACATGTTGTTGTTGATGTTTTTTTTTTTTTCCAGAAAATATTTGATGCTACTAACATGGATAACTTTGTCTTATTAACTAGTTATTCATTCTAAGTATTCATTGTTTCAGTCCTTGGAGTTCAAGCCAGTTTGTTTCCAGCCGTACTCGTGCACAGACTCAGTATTCTCCGTAAAACTAAAACATGTCTCAGTTTTAGCTGTTCGTACTTTAGTCTAGAAACTAAATTAGTCTAGAAATCCAAAAATGTTCCAACATTTTGCATGTAGATTTTCTTTATGATTGCAGTCGTGTTGTGATGGATTGCTTTAGTAAATGCTAAAAACCTGTGTGTTTTCACCATATGTTTCCAAAAAGTGTCCAGAAGTATGATGTTATCATACATGTGCAGCAAATGCATTGATAAAATGCAACATTTATCATGATTACATCTTGAGTCATCTAAAGCTGATCTGTTTGTATTTTCAGTGTACTTTCAGTGAAGAAGCGCCACATAAAGCAACCTTTACATGGTTTTCTAAAAAGATTTGATGCTACTAACATGGATAATTACTAGTTATTCCTCAAAATTCTTCTTTATATCAGTGCTTTGGCTTCTAACCAATTTGTTTCCAGCCATGCACCAACTCGATATTCACTGTAAAAACCAATATGCCTTAGTGCCATTGAGTTTTAGGTCTTCATGTTTCAGTCTAGAAACAAATTCAGTTTGGAAATCTAAAAAGTTCCATCATTTTGCCTCAACAATGGTCATATAGTTTTTATGTGCAGCAAATGCATTGATAAAACACTGCGTTTATCATGATTACAGTTTGTTTAGTCTATCTAAAGTTGGTCTGTTTGTCTAAAAAGTGTCCAAAACCATGTTATCATACATGTGCAGCAAATGCATCTAAAGTTGGTCTGCAGTGTATTTTGGCCAAGAAGTGCCTCGTGAAGAAAAACCTTTTGTTTTTTCTTCATTTAAAGATTTGAATATAAATTTTTCTGAGTAACTAGTTATTCCTCAGAAGTGTTCATTATTTTGGTGCTTTAAGTTTTAACCAGTTGTTTCCAGCCGTGCACCGAATCAATATTCACTGTAAAAGCCATTATGTCTCAATCCCGTTAAGTTTTAGGTCTTCATGTTTTAGTCTAGAAACTAAATCAGTCTGGAAATCAGTCTGCCTCAACAATGTTCATATACATTTTTTTATTTTTTTTGTGCAGCAAATGCATTGAAAAATGCAGCGTTTATCCTGATTACATCTTGTTTAGTCTATCTAGGTGTAAGAGTATTTTGGCCAAAAAGTGCTGCGTGAAGCAATGCCTTTTTCCTTATTCATAAATTTGATGCTGCTAACAATGAAAGCAAGATTATTTTTCCGCCCCTCCTGGCAGATATTTGTTATTGCTTTAAGCACAAAGTCTCTTCATTTTGATGCATTTTTGCAAAAACAAGTCAAAGATACTTGTTTAGAAAGTCAATTCTGACACTCCAGTAAGTAGTTATTCCTCAGAAGTGTTCATTATTTCGGTGCTTTGAGTTCAAACCAATTTGTTTCCAGCCGTACTTGTGTACAGACTCAATATTCACTGTAAAAACCAATATGTCTCCGTCCCAATGAGTTTTAGCACTTCATACTTGAGTCTAGAAACTAAATCAGTCTAGAAATGAAAGTAGTTCCTATGTTTTAGCTGAACAGCAGTCATCTAAATGGACAAAACCCCATCAACACGTCCCGGCTTTCTCGTTTGTATAGATCCCGGGGTCTCGTCTCGGCTAATGGCCGCGCTCGCGAAGTCCGTGGCGCCTTTGTATGTACGATCGAACGGCTCTAAAAGGCTAAATATATGTCCTGTTGATTCACTGAAAGGCAAGAGACCCCTTGATCTGGTGCTGTTTGTCTGTCAGGGCATGTTGAAGCACAGAAATGATGTCCTTGGATTGATTTGAGAGATGGAGTCAAAATATGTACGGCGCAATCGAATTGATCTTTATAACAGGGTTTCAGAAAGTGGTGACTGCTGTCATTAGCTGAAAATGGATCCCGTGGCGTGCGGAGGTTTGCGACTTTGGCAGGTTGTCATTTGTGTGGATTTCGCAGGGCTTATTTTCATATTCGTTTCATTTTACTGTCATTTCCTGTTAAAATGCAGGTGTAAATAGAAACAAGGTTGAAAGCTCTCGCGGTTGCGCGAGGCATTGCGTGAAAAAAACGAAAAAAAAAAGGCAAAGAGACCCCAAATTCGAGGGAATGGAATAAAAATGTCACTTTCCAAACGGCGAAATGAATCAAATGATCTCACCGCACACCACCGGCTGTCATCCGTAGCTTTTATTGGCTGCCGTCTCTGAAAAGCAAGTGGTAAACACTCCATCAGAGGAAGTGCACAATGAGAGGAGAGAAACATGATTAACAAATATCTCTCTCAACGCTCGCTGCTGCAAAGAGAGATTTTGTGTCATAAGCCCTTCAATCATTCCCTAGAAAAACAGAATAATATTTGTTTCTCTCTTCGGCTGATTTTACTGCTGTGCATAAGACAGAAGGATCTTGAAATGCTTGTAATATTAGTGGCGGCAACCTCTCAGTGGAAACATTTCATCGCTCAGACGTTGTTCTTTCATAACTCAGTCGATGTAGTGCAGTTCTCGGTGGTGTTTCATTTAAATATCGACTTTGTTGTTTTTTCTCTTAAAATTCCTTAGGAGTGCAGTTTTTGGCATCTTTAGCAAGCGATAATGAGCTTTTGCATATTAATTTGGTTTTTGTCATAACCAGCTACAAGCAACATCAGGACATTCGGTTAGTCGCTTCATTTGTAATTCTGATCCGGTTCACCCCATCACTGCTGAATTTATGGACATCCGAAATTATAAGATTACAAAGCTTTTAGAATGTGCATTTGATGTTTATTCATTTACGTATATATATATATATTTTTTTTTTGAGGATGTACATGTTCACAGACCTCTAATTTGGCTATTTATGTCAAAAATGTCCTTGTTAAATAACAATACAATTTAAACCAGCCTAAAATGAATTGCTGTTCTCAGCTGATTTTAGATGGTTTAGCTGGTCTCCTCTCAAAACTCCTCCAAATACCAAACTAAACTAAACTAAACTAAACTAAACTAAAATAAAATAAAATAAAATAAAATAAAATAAAATAAAATGAAATAAAATATAATGGCCTGGTATAAAATAAAATAAAATAAAATAATGGCCTGGTATAAAATAAAATAAAATAAAATAATGGCCTGGTATAAAATAAAATTAAAAAATAAAATAAAATAAAATAAAATAAAATAAAATAAAATAAAATAAAATAAAATAAAAATAAAATAATGGCCTGGTATAAAATAAAATAATATAAAATAATGGCCTGGTATAAAATGAAATGAAATGAAATGAAATAAAAATAAAATAAAATAAAATAAAATAAAATAAAATAAAATAATGCCCTGATTTCACAGACAGGGCTTAGGTTAAGCCAGGATTATGCAGTAAGTAGTTTTTATAAACATGCATTAGGGAAAAAAACTTACAGGTGTGCATCCTGAGGCAAAACAAAGGCACTGACATATTTTAAGATCAGTTAGTGCAAGTTTAATTCATTTGAAATGGTTCAGACTGACATTTTAGTCTGGGATTAGCCTTAAGCCTTGTCTTTGAAACCAGGGGATATAAAAATAAAAAAATAAAATAAAATAAAATAAAATAAACTACATGACCCATCAAAACAGACCTATGACCTGTTTATTTCTGGATTGTGACCTACTGGTCTCAGGAGACGCATTAGAGATTCCTGGATTTTTATTTTTTTTTTCTCCTACAAAGCTGTGTCTGATCTGCCTCTCTCAATGTTTTGAACCTCTCAAATAAGAGTGAAGAAAACTGCACTCAAAGCCTGGCTGATCAGGTCAGAGAGACCTCGTGGTGTAATGGAGAGTGCAGATGGAGAGCAGCTCTCTAAAACACGCGGTCATTCTGTGTGAAACCTTCAGATACTGATGCAATGCAACTCTGGCCGTCTGCATTAACTAGCACTGTGAGCTTGAGACAGGATAGGTAACTAATCTGTCTAGTTATCTTAAAACAGAGACTGTCAGTTAATGCATTCATTAATTGTGAAAATAATGCAGTGAAAACATTTGCGATTATTAATGCTCATGCACTGACATCTATGCAAATAAGGAATTTTTCAAGAATGCAAATTCATTTTATAAAGTTCAATTACTTTTAACTCAACAAAGCATTTTAAATGTCACGAAACGCTGAAAAACAAGACGTGTCGTAAGAGTAAGTGTATGTGGGCAGTTTTATGTTTGCATATTCTCATTGAGAATTTACACACTTCACATTTAAATGTTTTTAATTAAAGGCATAGTTAAAAAGATAATAATCTTCATTTATTTATTGTCATTTTCTTAAATATATTATGCAGAATGTTGGGAAACAAACAAGTAAGCTATTTTCTTTGAAAGTTTGAGATGTCCGTTTATAGTTTTAATTAATATTTGTAATTACTTTTATTTTATATCCTCTGTTTTCATTTATTTTTTTTAATTATTAATTTTTTTTAGTGGCCCTTTTTTTGTCAGGATGCATCAGTTTTTATGTCATAATATATAATCTTTATGTCCATATATTTTATTTATTTAATGATGTTAAACATAATTAAAAAATTTAATTTTTTTTTCTTTGGCAACTATCTACAATAAACAGCTATTTATATATTTTGTTTCATTCCAGTTCATGTTTATTTTACATAAAATAACGAAAAAAAAAATGTTTCAGTTTAAAATGTATTAACAATAATGCAAACCAATGTGCTTATCATTATGATAATAAGTTAAAATAATATGATATTAAATACCAGTGAAATCAAGGTCTAAGCATTATTTAGCAACATGGAAGTAAGCTATTTTCTTTGAAAGTGTGAGATGCCTGATTATAGTTTTAATTAGTATTTTTAATTATTATTTTTTAATGGTCTCTGTTTTTATTTTAATTTTAGCTAATTTTTTATTTTTTTTTTATTTTAGTAGTTTAATTTTTCTCAAATGCCCTTTTTGTCATAATACATTCATTTTTATGTCATAAAATCTCATTTATTTTTATGTCAGTATAGTTATTTTAGTACATGATGTTACACTAAATAAAAGTGAAATTTTTTTCTTTGGCAACCAGCTAAAATAAAATCTATTTATATGTTTTGTTTCATTCCAGTTAATGTTTGTTTCACTTAAAGTAAGTTTTTTTTTTTTTTAGTTTTTTTTTTCTTCTCTCTTTTAAGTTATAATAATATGATTAAAAAATACCAGTTCGTGAAATCAAACAGCATAGTACTATGCTATAAGCGAATGACGCAGAACACCTTGCACGTTCAAGTTACGAATGGCCGCACCTGCTGAATAAAGCAGTACATTTTCATTAAATGCGCAGCAGAAAACAGAACGCATGCAAACACAGACGTCTTCAGTCTTTGCTGTGAATCTGTGCACCGGCCTTTATGCGTCATTGCATCTTCCCATAATGTCCAAATAGTCCACAAAGCACAGAAGAGCCTCACCAAATGAGAAATCAATAATGTCAATACGAACGCATTAAGATGGGCAGCCGCTCTTGAGTGTTCAACGCTAACCGTGGTCATTCCTCCATTTCTTTTCCCAAAATGTTTTTTTAAAAATATGTCTGCACCATTAGTGCTATTTTTAGGGAGTGACTCTTGATGATTCCGTGTCAGGATCTCATCAAACATCTCGGCGTCTCTCAACAGCTGCGGCGGGCGTTTGTGCCGCAGACGTGGACGTCGAGTCTTTGTTGTGTTCTGCCTCATTTATTCCAGGCCAATGACAAAGATTCCCCATATCTGTGATCCACTCCAGCACAACACATACAAACACACTGTTGTTTTTGCTGCTGGAAAGATTAATACGGCTCTTTTTGATTCTAGTGTGCCGACCAAGTGTTACTTTACCCCAGAAATGAAGGTTTTGTCATCATTTACCCAACGTTTAATGTCAAAATGTATGATTTGTCTGCAATATTCCAAGTCTTCTCAAGTCATATGATGTCTTTTTGTGAGAAACAAACCCAAATTGAAGTTGTTTTCTGCTGAAAAGTCTCTTGAATGCTTTTAAATGTCACTCATACCTCATATCCCTCTACAGTGTAACTTTAGATGACTTGAAATATAACACTGGTGGACTACTTTTATGATACTTTTATGGTGCTATTTTGTTATTTTTGGAGCTTGACACCCTCTGGATGGATTACATCCATAAAAAAGAATGGATCATGAGCACTAACCATCCAGTAGCTGAGTCATTGACTGGTAAGTGGGCTTGTTTATGTACAGTAATTTACCATTCGGTAAGGGGTTATGAAAAAAGTCTCATCAGGGTTGCATTTATTTGATCGAAAATGCTCAGAAATTATTAAATATTATTACAATTCAAAATAACTGTTTACTTTGTGGATATATTGTAAAATGTAATTTATTTCTGTGATGCAAAGCTGCATTTTCAGCATCATTACTGCAGTCTTCAGTGACACATGATCATTCAGAAATCATTTTTAAAAGAAGTTTCTGCTCACGAGGCTACATTTGTTTGATTAAAAATACATTAAAAAATGTGAAATATTATTGAATTCAAAATAACAGTTATCTATGTAAAAATATTTTGGAAATGTAATTTATTCCTGTGATAAAAGCTGAATTTTCAGCAGCCATTAATCCAGTCTTCAGTGTCACATGATCCTTCAAAAAATAATTTTTGAAAGAAATGTCTTTTGCTCACCAAGGCTGCATTTATTTGATCAAAAATACATCAAAAATTGTGAAATATTATTACAATTCAAAATAACAGTTTTCTCTATGAATATATCGTAAAATGTAATTTATTCCTGTGATCAAAGCTGAATTTTCAGCAGCCATGACTCCAGTCTTCAGTGTCACATGATCCTTCAAAAAAAAGATATATATATTGTAGAAAAAAATTTCTTCTGCTCACCAAAGCTGCATTTATTTGATCAAAAATACATGAAAAATGTATTAAATATTATTACAATTTAAAATAACTGTTTTCATGTGAATACATTCTAAAATGTAATTTATTTCTGTGATTAAAACTAAATTTTCAGCATCATTACTCCAGTCTTCAGTGTCACATGATCAAAAAAAAAAAGTTTTTTATAAGAACATATTGTAAAATGTAATTTATTCCTGTGATCAAGCTGAATATTCAGCAGCCATTACTCCAGTCTTTAGTGTCACTTGGTCCTTCAAAAAAAAAAAATAATAATAATAAAATAAATAAATAGATAGATCATTGTTGAAAAAAAAGTTTCTTCTGCTCACCAAGGCTGCATTTATTTAATAATAAAAAAAAAAAACATGAATAATTTATTAAATATTATTCAAATTCAAAATAACTGTTTCCATGTGAATACACTGTAAAATGTAATTTATTCCTGTGATCAAATCTGAATTTTCAGCATCATTACTCCAGTTTTCAATGTCACGTGATCCTTCAGAAATCATTCTAATATGCTGATTTGCTACTCAAGAAACATTTCTTGTCAGTATGATGGTTCAAAACAGTTGCAATGCTTAATTTTTGTGAAAACCATGATGCATTTTATTATTCTTTGACTAAAAGAACATTATTTAATCAAAATAAAAAATCTATTTTAACATCATAAATGTCTTTACTGTCACTTTTGATTAATTTAATGCATCCTTGCTGTTTAAAAGTTCTGACTTTTTAGTAATGATCATGCTCACGGTTTGCACAGTTTTGCTGTGGCTGTGAGACATTTTGCACCTTAAAATCCTTTAAATCAGCCCAGTTTAAAGCACTGTGGTGTAGTCTTTCATGCATTTTTGAGCGCTCTGTTACGTACTACTTCACGTTTAATTTCTAGATCATTCAGAAACCCTGTTATCTTTAACTCTTTGTTTTTAATACTAGTGTACAGTGGCAGTTTTGCAGCATATGAGTTTGAGCGGACGCTGTGATACAGTCTTTGCCTGGACTCTCTGAGGATCTCTCTCCGAGGAGCACTTTTCAGAACATTTGTTCATTAAATCTAATTTGTTAGGCAAGCGTTTGAGGTAGAATTCCATACTGTTACCTCCCAAACTAATGAAATGATTCAATACTGCAGCGTAAAGGCGCAGCAGAGCACGGGAGGTGCACTTACTATTCTGAGAACGTTAGATATAATGAGCCAAAGCGATCAATGGCCCTAAGGTTATGTACTGAGCAATTATCATTTGCCAAGCTAAACTGCATTTCGTGTCAAAAACATTTTTGGTCGGCGGAAAGCCTGTTGTATTTCCACACGTGACTAGAGTCACAAGAGATATCGCCCGGCATTACTGCAAAAACATGAAAGGTGTTCTCTGAGGGCTTGATTTAAGTTCTATTTTACCAGCATGACAATAGCACCGGGTTGGTTGCTTGTGAAGAAAGGCTATTGCTGGATGAGCCGCTTTTGCGTTGGAGAGCTGACACAGTTTCCCCAGTCCTCACATGCTTCGCCTGAACCAGCCTGAGAAAGCTTTGAAATGTTTACGTGTTATTTGCGAGATGAGGCCGAATGCACGGATGTTTGCATGAGCTCGTTATTCTTCGAAAACCACCTTTTACTGGTTTGCAAATCTCATTTCTAACTCTTGTAATGTATTTTAGACTATGACATATGCAGCCGCAGACATCTCGGTTTCACTAGGTATGTCACAATGTAAGTAAGTCTTGAAGGAACATACTGTATAGTCAGTTTCTTGCGGTTAGCATCTCTGTTAGGGTTTGCAGGACGGAAAACAGTTTCTTTGCTATTAAAAGATTTGCTGATGGCTTTATTGTAGCCACAATGTTTCTGGTTGCCATGACAAACTTCACATGCTCGCTGCTTCTCCCAGTGAAATTAGAAATGGCCAAAAATCATGAGCGGCAAAGAGGCCAGTCCATTTCTTTGTGCAACATGTGAAAATGCATGCATTAAACATGCATTAATAATATAAAAGTAATACGTAATTAAATAGTAATGTAAGAATATAATTTATTATATTGTTTTTATTTTAAAGCTATTAAAGGACCGTTTGAGGTCAGTAAGATTTTTTTGCTTTTTGTTTTGTTTTCTGAAAGACGTCTCTTCTGCTTACCAAGACTGCATTTATTTTATTTTAAAAAAATATATTTTAATATTGTAAAATATTTTTACAATTCAAAATAAGTGTTTTCTATGTGAATATATTGTAAAATGTAATATATTCCTGTGATCAAAGCTGAATTTTTAGCATCATTACTCTTGTCTTCAGTGTCACATGATCCTTCAGAAATCATTTTTGAAAGAAGTCTCTTCTGCTTACCAAGGCTGCATTTATATGTTCAGAAATACATAAAAAATGATTAAATATTTTTACAATTCAAAATAGCTGTTTCCATGTGAATGCATTGTAAAATGTAATTTATTCCTGTGATCAAAGCTGAATTTTCAGCATCATTACTCCAGTCTTCTGTCACATGATCCTTCAGAAATCTTTTTTTTTTTTAAAAGCCTCTTCTGCTTACCGAGACTGCATTTATTTGATCAAAAATACACAAAAATTATTACATTTTTAAAAATTCTAAATAACTGTTTCCATGTGAATACATTGTAAAATGTAATTTACTTCTGTGATCAAAGCTGAATTTTCAACATCATTACTCCAGTCTTCAGTGTCATGTGATCCTTCAGAAATCATTTGTGAAATAAGTCTCTTCTGCTCACCAAGGCTACATTATTTGATCAAAAATACATGCAAAATTATTAAATATTTTTACAATTCAACATAACTGTTTCCATGTGAATATATTGTAAAATGCAATTTATTCCTGTGATCAAAATTTGAATTTTCAGCATCATTACTCCAGTCTTCAGTGTCACATGATCCTTCAGAAATCATTCTAATATGCTATGTTATGGAATATATGTTACAGAAACTGATACGTTTCATTTTTCAGGTTTCTATGATGAATAGAAAGTTCAAAAGAACAGCATTTATTTGAAATAGTAATCTTTCGTAACATGGTAAATGTCTGACACCTAACTTCCATCATCCACAGATGCTGATGCTTTTTCAATAGGAAAAAGAATGAAACTTGCATAGTTGGAACCGCATTAAACGTTTTAGCTAATTGAACGCTTTCTGTGCACACTTGCTAATGCTCTTGTCTTGGGTAATTCACTCCAACTCTGTTTAAATGCATGAAACCATAAGTCAGAAATGTTCGAGCCCGAGCAGAATAAATGACGCAATTATGCAGATGTGATTATGGATATGTGGTTTTTACGCCTCTATCCCAGAAGGCAAGCCGTGCACGCTGATGCTAATAGCGCTAGAACAGCAGCCAGCTTTTGCCCCAATAGGCTAATTGTCTTCTGGTGACACACCACGAGCGGTGCAAAACATTTCAGCGTCCCGCCTCGTAATGAGAGGCCGGTCTTCTGACTAGAAAGACTCATTTTGGCTGGCATCTATTTGACTTCAGCGATTTAATTCATCAATCTTGCTTTGTCAGTCTGAAAGCGACTGGACCTTTGAATGGGATAGATATCAGTTCTTCCCTCCGAGTCTGTCAGTGCAGTCGGTAAACCTATAGCAAGCTGTCCGGTTTGTCAATAAACGTTCGGTTTGCAGAGAAAAACACACGCCACGCAGCTTTACATGAAAATGCAGGCGTTTTCCGCTCCGTGTCAGACTGAATAGATTCGCCCTTTCATATTGTCAGAGAAATTTGCAAATGAATTTGTGAGCCGGGCTGGCAGAGTTTGCTTTTACAGCTCAAGGTCTTATGCGTCACACAGCTGTTATAGAGGCTGCAGGAGTTTGTAGAATATAGTGTTACACAGAAAACATCAGTAAGCCGACAATTTGGCACATATTGACAGCGAATCGCGCACCGTGTTTTCAACATCCCTTCTCCAGGCAATTTATATCTGCTCCGAGCTTCACTTAGACTTGTTTAAGTTGATCAGACGCTGTTTGGCTGGCAATATTTAACACCCAACGTCCCATAGAAGCGCCAAGTTTGTGCATGCAGTGATTGTTTCGGTTTCCCACATGCAGATTTATACGAATACTTCAGTCAGAGATGAAAACATGTCTTCATATACTCACTCTCATGTCTTCACATATCTTTTTTGTCGATCAACCAGTATCATGCATTTGATTCCCAGGGAGTGCAGATGTGTAGCTTTTGAATATTTAGCCTGTTTTGGATATTTAGCATAATGTCAACAATTCCGTGTTTTATGCAGTTCTATGATTGGTCCTGTCTAACTCCGAAATGGACAAAACTAAGTAGGCTACAAGAACAGCTCTCCATATTTTCTGTATGAAAACTTTATGAGAGGAACAGGCCAAAATATGTATAAATCTTATAAAGATGTCAAATCTTTTTCAACTTTTGAACATTAAAATAAGGCCCATTTTGGTGCATGCATTTTTTTCTTTCTATTTTTACCATCACAAGAAATTTGTCCTAACTTATTTGGCACTTTTAGGGTGATTTGATTGATTTATTACTTGATTAATTAAGTTTCATTCAATCTTTTGCATATTACAATGCATGCATTTATTTTTTTTTTTTCAATTTAGCATCATACACAAATTTCGTTCAATCTTTTACATATAACAATGCATGCATTTTTTTTTTTTCAGTTTAGCATCATACGCAAATTTTGTTCAATTTTTGCATATAACAATGCATGCATTTTTCAAATTAGCATCATATGCAAGTTTCACAAAAAATCTTTTGCATATAACAATGCATGTTTTTTTTTTTTCAATTTAGCATCATATGCAAATTTCGTTTAATCTTTTACATATAACAATGCATGCATTTTTCAATTTAGCATCATATGCGAGTTTCATTTAATCTTTTGCATGTTACAATGCATGCATTTTTATATATAAATATATACACTAAACCAGTTGTGTAATTTCATATTAAAATACCAGTTTATACTTGAGAGATTTAACTTATGGTGGAGCAAGTTAAAGTGTTGGCTCAACTTATCCCACAGCATTTATCTCACTTTGCCCCATAGCTGGCATTTTGGAAAAAAAAAACTAGCTAGCTTACCAATTCAGGCTAATATTTAGCTAAATTATTTGCATGGTTTTATATGTTGCTAAATCACCTATATCTATCATAAATATTTTAGACCATTTTTAGACAGCCATTACATCTGTTATGCTAAAATTTTACTTTGACAAATAGCCAAATAGGTGTTGTGTGTTTCTCCTTTTCACAGTCAAAATGATGTGTGATTCCAAAATACATGGTCACATGACAGTAAAAGTGTACAGTTGCCAAGATACAGGGGGTGGGTCAACTTACCCACTGGCTCAACTTACCCCACTCTCCTCTCCACATTATAGAACAAGGTTTTGAAAAGACATGAGGTTGAGTAAATCATCTATTTCTGGATGAACTGTTCCTTGAATATGCAAAGCAGGAAAAGTAAGGCTTATATCTGATATAAAATATTACCTTGCACATGAGCCGAAGCATCTTTATTGCATGTGTTTATGAGCGGCACATCTACATGCGCGGCCCGGCTACTAGTGTTTTAAGAAAGATCTTCAAATCAGGCGTCCTCATTTGAATTTCCCTTCTTTTCCCCTTGTTCCGTGAGCTCCAATCTTCAAACCAATCTCCTTATGTAAATTGGATCTGATCTAATATATATAAAAAGAGAGCAGGAGAGTACAGTACCCTCATTTACCGTTATTCTCTGGAATATTCTCTCAGGCACTCGTCGTCGTCTTTCTGCTCTCGCTCGATCTTCTGAAAGGTATTCGGGGAATTTGTTTTCTTTTTTTCCCACGTTCACCACTGCATTTCTTTCTTTTGGTAAATAATGCTATTTCATCCCGCCGACCGTAAGAAAGCGTTTCATGATAATCGTGGCACGTTTGAAGTTGGAAAGTTTGGATTCTCTTGGTCTTTCGCATGGCTTTGGTGTTCTTGCGTTAATAAAGCGCACACAAAAAACACGGCCGATGTGTTTTTTCGGCTCAGATTTTACGCTACGGCTCTCTGTGTGTTTCTGTCGTGTTTTTTTGGTTGCTTTCGCCTGAGGTGACATTGTGAAAGGACAAGTATTGCTAAGTAAGAGCGCTGAATAAAAGCTGATTGATAGGCTTTAGTTTTCAAAGCTGACTTTTGAAGTGCCGTACACTGGAGAATGAGTTTCTGGGGGTTTGAAATAAAAGTGTAGAGGTCTTTGTTGAAGGACTTCTGTGGAAACATATCTACTTTTTTTATATACATTTTCTATTAAAGCTCTCAAAGTCAGTGGTGCTATACTGTAAAGTGCATTAAGAAGTTTTAATCTAACCAGACTGTACGTTCATACTGTACGTGCATTAATGTCTTAATGCTTTCTATGTAATACTGTCTTTTCTATTCATTTTTGCAACTGTTCAGGGAAAGGGTTCTTGAATTAAAATACCTATCAATTAACCTTAAAGAGCCTGAAGATAAAACTCTCTTAACGATTGCCAAACCATTAGAAACCAGAGTTCAATTGCCTGAGTAAAAAGGTTGTTTTAGAGGCTCTCGCTAAACAATTTAGTCTGCAATCTAAAACTGATTAGTTTTATTAGTAGCTTTTCATCAGAGGATGGATTTAATAGTGTCCACTTTTGATTTGTGCTGTGTTGTGAATGACTCAGTATCATTGGGCCCATCAGACAAAACTACTGTAAAATACTCTCAAACCTTAAAGCAAATATTCACTGAAGCCCTTTTAAGTGTTATTTTATTTTATTTTATTTTATTTTATTTTATTTTATTTTATTTTATTTTTTATTTTGCCTTGCTAACTGCTTTTAGAAAATATTTAATGTTTAATAAATAATGTTTTTAAATTATGCATAGAAATGTTGGTTCTGACTCTACATTCCAATTAGTTGAACTGACTATACTGATTTATTTTTATTTTATTTTATTTTATTTTATTTTATTTTATTTTATTTTATTTTATTTTATTTTATTTTATTTCATGTGCAATTAATGATGTGACTGGCAAAGTTTAAATTATTAAATAATATTTAAATAATATTTATTTTATCAAAGTCTATTTATTTATTTATTTATTTAATAATAATTCATAATTCATAATTCAGTTTATTTTATTTTATTTTATATCAATTAATGATGTGACCAGCAAAGTTTAAATTATTAAATACATATTTAAATTATATTTATTTTATTCTCAAAGTCTGTTTATCTATTTATTTATTTACTACTAATACTAATTTTAATTAATATTATTTTAGATGCAATTAATGATGTGACTGGCAAACTTTAAATTAAATAATATTTCAGTTATATTTTTATTGTGTCAAAGTCTATGAATTAATTAATTAATTAATTTAATATTGCTAATAATTCATAATTCAGTTTATTTTATTTTATTTTATTTTATATGCAATTAATGATGCGACCAGCTGAGTTTAATTATTAAATAATATTTAAATGATATTTATTTTATTCTCAAAGTCTGTTTATTTATTTATTTATTTATTTACTACTAATACTAATTTTAATAAATGTTATTTTAGATGCAATTAATGATGTGGCTGGCAAACTTTAAATTAAATAATATTTAAATTATATTTTTTATGGTGTCAAAGTCTATTTATTTATTTATTTATTTAATATTACTAATAATTCATAATTCAGTCTATTTTATTTTATTTTATTTGAAATTAATGATGTGACCAGCAAAGTTTAAATTAATAAATAATATTTAAATTATATTTATCTTTTTCTCAAAGTCTATTTATTTATTTATTTGTTTGTTTATTTACTTCTAATAATAATTTTAATTAATTTAATTACATTTTTAAAAATAATTTAACTTTATTTAACAGTGGTGTGAGTCTGTAAAATCAGGCCATTTTGAATGTTGAAATCAAAGACAATTCAAGCTGAATCTGCAAAGCTGTTATAGTGAAACCGCAGAAGCGATCTCTCACGACCAGAAAACAAGAAAAAAAAAGAGCGATCAGGAGCCAGTTGCCATGAGCGACCCTCGGCCAGCCTTCAGAGGACAGACACACCGAATGTGAAATACAGGGAGATGGACGGCTGAAAGAAGAGGCTTTGAGACGTAGAGGAGTATTGATGGGTGTGTGCGTGAAGCTGACGAAGGCCTCGGCCGGAGGGCTGGATGGTGAGAGTGTTTATCCCTCGCTGCAGCCGCTTTCTGAAGCAGCACCTCAGGAAGAGACATTAAAGCGCCCAACTCTACGCTCATCTCCTAATACACACATGCGCACACACACACCGCGGGGTCGCTGCACGGATGCTATCGTCTAGCAGCAGACAATCCTGCCCTCCGGTTCTTCAGTTACAGCTCTGATTAAGAGATTAAATCACTTCTAAATCTGTGCTTTATTGTGCCAAAGCACATCTTTCTCAACCTCTCTAACGTTGGCCAGGAGTTTGCCCTCTTTTCCTGAGCCGTCCTGATTTCTGGAGCTTTGCATAGAAAATCTGTTTACATGCCGCCGCTGCACCACTTTTCTTTAATTTCGTCCATGAATCAAGAAAATTTAGACTAAAAAATGTGCTCTTCCAATTCCAGATGCTGTCGGTGTGTCCTTTTTTAACAGATGTAAACCCTTTAAGATATAGTGAAGCTATCTTAAAAAACAAAAAAACAATACGACATCTGAAGCCATATACAAAGTGCTGAACAAATCACTGCTCTCTAATCTCATTTACAACTCATTTAAAGAGTTTTCAATGTTATTGTAGAAACCATTGTATTTGAAGT
Organism: Cirrhinus mrigala; assembly: GCA_036247105.1. NCBI lineage: Eukaryota > Metazoa > Chordata > Actinopteri > Cypriniformes > Cyprinidae > Cirrhinus > Cirrhinus mrigala. Next base: position 34,334,001 of record CM070012.1, on the reverse strand, counting down.
TGTTAAAACTTTAAAAAGTTAACTGAAATACAGCTGACTTAAAATATACATTTTAAACTGTACAAAAAAATTAAATGTTGCTTTTGCAACTAACTGAAATAAAGTGAGTTTTAAATTGAAGCACTAAAAAAAAAAATTGTAATAGTATAATAGTATATATATGGTGTATAATAGTATATAACAGTGTAAATAACAGTGAAGCTGGATTATAAATATTAGAATAAAAATATTAAAAAAAAAAAACTTAAATGTTAAAATAAATGTTGCCGAGGCATACAACTGGAATAAAATAGTTTTAATTTGAAGTATTAAAATGACTAAAACTAAAATAAAAATATGTTATAGTTAAATATATGTATGAAAAATAATAAAAATAACTATCAAAGCTAATTCTGAATATGTATAATTATTTTAATAGTATAAATATTACAAAATTAAAAATAATCTGAAATAAAATAAATATTAGTTATATTTTATACATTTTATATTATTCTCTGTTATAAAATATTACATTAAAATAATGTTTTTTTTTTTTGTTTTGTTTTTGTATTTTTAAAGAAAAGAAAAGAAAAAAGGGTAAATCAGTAAAGTTGCCTTTGTATATACCAGTAATAAAATAAGTTTAATTTTAAAAGTAAAATTATTAAAACTAAAACTGAAATAAAAATAAGTTAAAGCTTAAACCAAAGATTTTTTTAATTACTATAAATGACAAAAGCACATAAAATGAAACTGAAATGGACATAAAATGAACACAAAATAAAATTTGAAACTGAAAGCATATATATATATATATATATATATATATATATATATATATATATATATATTCATAAAGCTGAATAAATAATTTCCATTGATGTATTTGGCCAAAATACAACTATTTGAAACTGAGGGTGCAAAAAATCAAAATATTAAGAAAATCACCTTTAAAGTTGTCCAAATGAAGTTCTTAGCAATGCATATTATTAATCAAAAATTAGGTTTTGATATATTTATGGTAGGAAATTTACAAAAAATCTTCATGGAGCATGATGTTTGTTTAATATCCTAATGATTTTTGGCATAAAAGAAAAATTGTTGGCTATTGCTACATATATACCCGTGCAACTTATGACTGGTTTTGTGGTCCAGGGTCACAAATAACACTTGCATACAGTTTTTGGACTGATTCTGTGGTGCTTTTTTGGGGTTTTAAAGCTTGACAGCTTTAACATGATCAATATGAGCAGTAGTTGCACAGAAAGTAGAAACGGCATATGGGTTTGAAACAACATGGGAGTATGTAATTTTTTGCCTTATTATTATTTTATATTTAGGTGTTTATTTTTAAATGGAGGTGTTAGAAGTAAATGATTAGTCTTCATGCGTGCATCTGTTAAACAGTCATGCTCGTTGTACTTTTGCCTATGAAGCAGATGCTTTTATCTAAAGAAACTCAAGGTTGCCTGGAAGCAAGACGCTTTCTTTCCAGCTTTCCAACACACACGTTTGCTGAGTTTTTTTTTTTTTTTTTTTATATCTCCTTATTAAATCCACCGTATAAAGTTGTTCTCTGATCACAACTCGAGCTATAACGCATAAAAACACATTAAATGTGTTTCAAACCCGGTGCCTTCATGTGTTTACAGCGGAAAATTGTATAAACCCACTCAGATTTTCTTTTTTATATGGTGTTTATTTGAGTAGGTAATAGTGCAAACCTGCTCTCGCAAAGCGCTCTGGCTCTCTAACGCTGTGTGTTTTGGGAAGATCTCTGTTGAATCTCGTCTGTAGTCTGTTACTGATGTCTCTGAAATGAAACGGGGTACTGAGTCAGCAAAACCGGGACTAGCAGCACAATACTTACTGCCACTTACTTGTAGTAAAGCAAAAGAGCTTGCAAATCAATTTCAAAGCGCACACACTTTTCATGGGTGTCTGTTTGTGTGATCCATGCGCTCGTTTCACTAATGCAAATGTGGTGCATTTTGAAGTCAAATGAGAAATAATATTCGACTCGATTATATTCATTGGAAATTGATTCAGATCTGGATGTTTTCTGATATTTGGCTGTTGTTTCGAAAAAAGTTTTTTCAGAGGTAGAGCAAGGTATTCATATTTTGATGAAACATTACTAACACATTTGCTTTGCTTTACAATAACATGCAGTGATGAATCATTCAAAATAAGAGCAGGAACATGCATTAGAAATGCATTAGAAGTAAATAAGGTCATTAATGATTTCACGTCAGCTTAAACGCTGGATGTTGTTCCTCACTTTTTTATTGTGTTTGTTGTTTCACAAGTACGTCCTTTCCTCGGATTTGTTTCTCTTTCAGAATGGCAGATATGCATGGAATTGAGAAACTCACACAGACACTGAATGCAGATTCCTCTCTTTCTCAGATAATCAGAGCTCATAAATGATGCACAGCGTGCAAAACACGCTATAAGACACTTGAAGATGTGCTTTACTGGGCTTTTTTTCTGCCTAAGTATGATGAGATGGGTAAACGTTTACAATAAAGTCCAGTTAACATTAGTTAACTGATATTAACTAGCAATGAGCTACAGTATTTATTCATCTTTGTTAATGTTTGTTAATAAAAATTCAACTTTTTTAGTTTTTTAGGTTATTTAAAAAAAAAATAGAAAAGCGTCATTAACACAATCATGATAACATGCTAAAGTACTAAAATACAAACTAAAATAATGCAGTTAAAAGTAATTTTAAAAAATACGAATGTAAGTAATGTAAAAACACTGACAAATGTCAATTATGTGAATTTTATAGAATGTGTTTACTGACTAAGATTACTTTTACTTTTTCACTTCCAAAAACTGTAGAGTTTAATACAGGAAATGTCCCATATGATTTATTAGTTTATAAATAGTAAGGAAATGTCATATCAGCAAAATAAAGAGTTATTTACCATAGTATTTTTACAGTCTTTTACTATTAGAATTATTATTTTTTTTTAATGTAAATTCAAATTCTATTTATTTATTGTTTGTTTGTTTCAGTGTATTAGCAACTGTTGGAATTAACATTAATATACTTTTTTTTTTTTCTTAATAAGTGCTCAATAAATAACAATAAAACCTTATTGTAAAATGTTGGCATAAAATAACTGTAATACACAACCTTGCATTCATTGTTGTTGTTTATTTTATATTTTTATATTTTATTTTACATATTTTGTTTTACATTATTTTTATTAAAAAATACTGTAAAAACAGTAATATTATGAAATATTATTACAATTTAAAATAAGTGTTTCCTAATTGAATATAGTGTTAAATGTAATTTATTCCTGAGATTCAAGAAGTATTTTTCATTGTTAGTTTATGTACTTAGTTAACAAATGAAACCTTATTGTACAGTGTTGATGATAAAATAACTGTAATGCACTGCCTTGCGTGCAACCTGTTATTTATTTTATATACATTTTTTGTATTTTATTTTTTATATTTTTATATTTTATTTATTTTATATATTTAGTTTTACATTATTTTTATTAAATAAGAAATACTGTAAAAACAGTAATATTATGAAATATTATTACAATTTAAAATGTGTTTCCTAATTGAATATAGCGTTAAATGTAATTTATTTGTGTGATTCAAGAAGTATTTTTCATTGTTAGTTAATGTACTTAGTTAACAAATGAAACCTTATTGTAAATTGTTGCTGATAAAATAACTGTAATGCACAGCCTTGCGTGCAACCTGTTGTTATCTATTTTATACTTTTTGTTAATGTATTTTATTTTGTATATTTTATATACTGTATTTTATTTATTTTATATATTTTATTTTACATTATTTTCATTTAAAAAAATATTGTAAAAACAGTAATATTATAAAATATTATTACAATTTAAAATAAGTGTGTAATTTATTTCTGGGATTCAAGAAATATTTTTTTTGCGTACAACCTGTTGTAATTTAAGAACGTTTTTCTATAACAGCATATATCTATCCACAGCATATATATATATATATATATATATGTTTTTCTACATGTGCAACATTAATTTCAGGTTGCTGCAGATCACATCTGACATTCAAACTTGCACTCGCGTTTGACTGGGTTTGCTGGGAAAACGCAACCGCACAAAGAGAAAACTACACAAAATGGTCATTCCGGCACAATTTTGCAGTGACACGAGTTCACACAAAGTTAGATATAATGGGAGAAATGTGTGGGAGAGCCCGTATCTCTGGGCTTTTTCTCAGACTTTCAGTATTTTAGCCGAACGCCAGCGCCTCTGTCTCCATGACGACTTTGAGGAAGGCACTTCTCCACTTGCTGGATCTGGCCTTGCTATTACAGCTAACACAATAGACCATTAGAGCTTGCCGAGCAACGCGCATGTGTGTGTGTGTGTGTGTGTGTGTGTGTGTGTTCAGTATCTGTTCCAGTGGCTGATATATATTCTGGATGGTTAGCAGATTGGGCGTGGCTGTTTTCATAAAGTGCTTTGTTAGTTAAATAGCAGCTGGAAATAGATTTGCATTTCTTGTATGAAGCAGCAGTGCTTGCAAGGCAGCAAATGAAAAGTTGTTGGTAAGTTGAGACTTTCATCTTTGAAACGTCACTTCAGACTCCTGACATGTTTCATGCAACTTGTGTGCAATTTACTTCTGATGACAGTACCAATTCCAGTGAAATCGATTAGACTTTATTTACCACTTTAAAAGCTAGTAAAGGACCGTTTGAGGTCAGTGGGATTTTTTTTAAATGTTTTTGAAAGAAGACTGCGTTTATTTTATAAAAAAAATACAGTAAAAACTGAAATAGTTGTGCAATTCAAGTGTTTTTTTTTTATGCAAATATATTGTAAAATGTAACTTATTTCTGTGATCAAAGCTGAATTTTCAGCATCATTACTCCAGTCTTCAGTGTCACATGATCCTTCAGAAATTGTTTTTTAAAAGAAATCTCTTTTGTTCATCAAGGCTGCATTTATTTGGTCAGAATACAGTAAAAACTGTAAAATGTATTATGATTTAAAATAGCTGTTTTCTATGTGGATGTATGTTAAATTGTAATTTCTTCCTGTGATCAAAGCTGAATTTTCAGCATCATTTCCCTAGTCTTCAGTGTCACATGATCCTTCAGAAATCATTTTAATATGCTGATTTGCTCACTAAAGGCTGCATTTATTTGATATAAAATACAGTAAAAATGTAAAATATATTATGATTTAAAATAACTGTTTTCTGTGGGAATATATTTTAAATTATTCCTGTGATCAATTCTGAATTTTCGGCATCATTTCCCTAGTCTTCAGTGTCACATGATCCTTCAGAAATCATTTCTGAAAGAAGTCTTTTATGCTCATCAAGGCTGTTTTTATTTGATCAAAATGCAGTAAAAACAGTAAAATATATTATGATTTAAAACAGCTGTTTTCTATGTGAATTTGTTTTAAAATATAATTTATTCCCCTAAACAAAGCTGAATTTTCATTACTCCAGTCTTCAGTGTCACGTGATCCTTCAAAAATCATTCTAATATGCTGATTTGCTGCTCAAGAAACATTTCAGATTTTTTTTCTTGTTAAAAACAGTTGTGCTGCTTCAGAATTCAGTGTTTGAAAATTCTTTGATGAATAAAAAGTTCAAAGGAACAGCATAAACATCATAGATGATTTTACTTTCACTTTTGATCAATTTGATCACTTTTGCATCCTTGCTGAAAATATTAAAAATATAAATTTCTTCTTGCTGACCCCAAACCTTCAACCGGTGCAGTATGTTATTAAGCAAACTCCTGTTGTTCAATGAAACTAAATTAAACAAGTCCCAGATGTGGATTTCTCAATGTATAAACATCGCTTTCGGCTTTTATAATAATAAAGCTAACAGTGATTCTTAAAGAACTGTGAAGCACTAAGTTATTTTTTAATTTTCCTCTCAGTATGTGTGTATTGAATAATATTATTTGCATGAAAGATAGCATTACCTATACGTCACGTCAATTAAGATGTCAGAATCACCAGCTGATATGGTTGGTATTTAGTGTGTTTTTGTACAGGAGATTGATTCATGATCAGGCGGTTGTGTGCCGCTCACGTTTCTACATTCACGGCCGGTTAAGAGGTGGGGCGGGGATATTTTTATAAGTGCTTCGTCAGGACAAAGTTAGTGTGATTAGGCTGTAGTTAAAGCGTAATTAAAAGCGCTCAAACGGAGGCAGAACGGTCCCGGAGGAGGCGGAGAGGACCTCAGGGGGAACAGCGAGATAGTGATTAAATGAAGTCTGTGGGTTATCGAATCCGCCGGGTGAACAAAGCGATACAGCTTCGCTTCTCTTCTGCCTCTCTCTCGCTCTTTGCTTGGCTCTGACAGCAAAATATATGTAATGACTGTGTTTTTTTAACCCACTTTAGTTCCCCCCGACTCTCTTCAAAAGACTGACATGGGTGCGCGAGGAGATTTCTGTCATTTATCAGCGTGAGGGAGCGAGCGAGAGAGGCCGGCCTGCCATTTTCTCTCTGTTCCATTAACAAATTACCTCCCCTCCCTATGCTGCGATTAGATGTACATCCCGAAAATTAATTTGCCTCTTAGTAAGAAAACAATTAAGTAGACTCTATTGTGAGACCCTGAATGTGTGTGTGTGCGCGCATGTGTGTTTTTCAGGGCCTAAGAGGATGAGAAATAGGAGTGAGTCACTCTAGAGTCTGATGAATGTAGGATGTGTTCGCTTGTGAAGGAAGTAAGAAGAATGGCCGTCCGCACGGATAACGCATGTAGTGCATGTGAATGATCTTATATAACAGAGCGACGAGAGCCACGCTCATTTCACAGCTAATTAGGCCCACTTTGTTACATATGTATGAAAATGTAGATGCACTGTTCTTGTTTCACGTTAACGCTTATCGCACTGATCTAATACCCGGGTTTTATCGCTTTATTTTTGTCTCTGAAATGTGATTGAAGCTGTTTTAAACAGTTTTGAGTTACTCTGAGGTTCTTTGAGAGCTCACTTTTACAAACTGACGATTGAATTAGTGAATCAAATGACTGAATCTGTGAATCAGATGATTGAATCAGTAGCTAATTTGATCAGATAAGTGAATCAAATGATGGACTAGTGAATCAAATGATTGAACTGATTACTCAAATGATTTGGGTTCAAATTATTTGGTTAAATTAATCAAACTTCTGTGGCAATATTTTTCAGTTGCTCTAATTAACTGAAACTAAAACCAGTTAAATAAATAAATACATTTTAAATTAAAAATGTACATTTTATTGTTTATTTAAATTTATAAATGATTGATTGTTTGAAATAAAGTCAACGTTAAATAAATTGAAATATTAAAAAATACATTTTATGTCAGCTAGTTGCATAACATTTATTTTCGTTTAGTTTTAATTTTTCACCTTGATGTGCTGAAATGACAAACTAAAATAAAACTAAAATAAAAGCTATATAAACATTTAAAAAAGCAAAAAAAAAAAAAAAAAAAAAAAAAAACTAAACTAAACTTAAACTAAAATTAAAATGGTTAATATAAAAATAAATACTAATTTAAAATACTAATAAAAACTCTAATGTCATCCCAATGATAGGGTACAACGGGGCTATAACCGGCCGAGATAAAAGGAGCCTTTGATATTATGTTCCTCTAAACCACTAGATGGCACAACGTGGCGTAGCACTTTCCAAAACATTCGTTTTCAAGATGCACATGCAAATTTGTCTGATCCTTGACATGATTACGGGCAGCAGTGCAAAGTTGATTCTGTGCTTACTTGATCCAATATTTGATCTTTTTTTTAAATGTTGTATATTTAAGTAGCAAATGAGAGAGAAATGCTAAAATGAATGCATATATTTTGAGACAAATGTCTTCTTAATGTTTTTCATTTTTGTTTAAGATAATTAAAGCAACAGTTTTTAAATAACAAAAGAATATGTAAAAGTATGGTATTGGGGGGTAGAAAGCGCCTCTGCTGTTAGGGCCAAAAGGTACAATAATTAACAAGATAATTAATAGATGGCTGACTTTTCCATTTGTTAACATGACATTGTTAGATTCAGATGGTAAGCATCATATATTATGTGGGGTGTCCATCTTAGAGATAATCACCATGTTTAGAATGAAATCATCATATTTAAAAACATGATATTAATCATATCATATAATAAAATAGCATTTGTTGTTACTACTGTAAATCTATATTAAATTACTATGGGAACTCCTTCAGTGCTTTCAGAATTCTTACTTTTTAAAATGATTTTGTTTCTGTACTTTAAAATATATTTTTTATATTTTATAATGACAATATATTTATTGAACAAAAATGAATTCTTTCATTTTTCAAAATGAGCAGAAAATAGTACAAACTTTGCTACAGTGGTTGTTTTAAACAAGTATTAACTTTATTAACATTATTAAAAAAAACAAAATTTCAAAAAATTTTTTGCTAGTCTTTATATCAATACTGTGTGCCTTTTGCCCCATATCGACGAGCCTTTTACCACTTGTCATACATTTATATGATTTTTAAACAAAATAAATAACTTGTATGATTTATTGTCACAGAAAATCTGTTGCTCCATAAATGTTCAATACTTAAATATATATAGATTTTAGGCGCAGTGGACAGCACATTTTTTCTTAAGGTGTGCCTCTAGCCCCGTTGTACCCTACTAAACTAACACTAGTACTATGTTGGTTTGTTTTGGTGTAAATTTGCATCCATAATATGCCAAAAAAAAAAAAACAGCAGTATTTTTTGTCATTCTGCAGACAAGCGTAGTGAAGCATCGCTACTTTGAATGTAATTTGAGTTACTCCCTAATTAGTAAAATAGCCAATTCATCCAATGATATTAAAATAATGTAAAAGAGCATTACAGTATATTTATGCATATATCCAGATTTGTGTTGTACTTTTCTGTATTTTAAACAGCTGATTCAGGTTTCTGGATTGCAATGTTGAAAGCCTTTATATCGTGGTCGTTCATCAACGACCTGCAGGGTTTGGATGGGGAATTGTGCTCTGCGAATTACATGTAGGACAGATTTTGTGAGTGAATTTGTGCCATTAGTTTATTCGCATAATTCCTTTAGTCCTTTAGCGTGCAAATAAACGCCGGGCTGAATTTCCCCTCAAGTGGGCAGTTGCTATTCAGAGGTGGATCGTGGGGGACGGATGCGTGCACGCTGAGAAGATTACGCTCCGAAATCCCATCGCTGGTGCCAAATGAAGTCAAGGGTTTGCCACACAGCAAATTTTGCTGACTCTTAGGGATTACAGACTTTGGTGAGAGACACGGCCCATCCAGCGCTCGGGGGCGATGTGTGTGTTCATTTGCTTTCACCATCTGTCAGTTTGTTGTAATTGATGGTGCATCGTAATCAGATGCACGGAAACACAGAGGTATTTATCTAATGTTTATTAATTTGCGCTCAGCTAATATAACCTAATCAGGTGGTTTAGGACGGCACATAGAAGTATGTCAATGTGCCACTGATTCAGAAGTGGATGTGTGCGGTGATTTAAAGGTTGTTGGTGTTGTAATACATCAAACATGTTACTTACAGCGATTTCTCAGAGTAGACGTCCTGGATCAACCTTCAACAAGATATTAGAGTTAAGCTTCTGGCTGGGTTTAGGAGCTTCAACAACGTTATTATCATTAATGGTTAGAAATTGATTGCAAGGGGTAGATTTGTGTTTCTTTGATTAAAAATGTTGTTCCAGGACCTTGCTTGTGATTTTAATAGGTAGTTTTAGTTGCATGATCATGCAATTGATCTAATTGTGCTTGATTCTTGATTTGATTTAAAAAAAATAAAATAAAAAATAAAAAAAATCTTTCAGTTTTTACACTCAGATTTGAAACTTTCCATGCATGCACAGTTCATTTTAAAACTTTCTTACAACAGTTTTTGCTTCATACTTTCATTTATAGGTGTTTAGTTATTGGATAGATGGTCATTTAGATTCTGCAATTCAACTACTTTTAGTGGTAAAACTTTAGTATAGGGAACAATTCTCACTATTAACATGTTACTTATTAGCATGCCTATTTAGTTGTTTATTAGTAATTATAAAGCACCTATTCTGCATGACCATATTCTACATCCCTAATCCTACCCAATACCTGAATTTAACAACTACCTTACTAACTAAATTAGGAGTTTATTGAGGCAAAAGCCATAGTTAATGGTTTGTTAATAGCGAGAATTGGACCTTAAAAAAAAGTGTGACACTTTTAATTTGATGGAAATCTATGCATATAAATAGCTGATGTCATCAAGCATATGAGCTTTCATGCAATATGCATTAAAAGAATTCTGATTCATTTAAAAGGAATGATAATTTATTCGTCTCTCAGTCATCATTAAATTGGATTGCATTATATGTTTAGTGTATGGGAGATACAGAATGACTGACCACAAAACCAGTCTTAAGCAGCATGGGTATATATATAAAAAAAAAAAAAAAAAAAAAAAAATATATATATATATATATATATATATATATATATATATATATATATATATATATATATATATATATATATATATATATATACATTGTATGGGTCAAAATTATACATTTTTCTTTTATTTCAAAAATCATTAGGATATTAAATAAAGATCATGTTGATATTTGAAGATCATGAAGATATTTTGTAAATTTCCTACCATTAATATAACAAAACTTAATTTTTGATTAGTAATATGCATTGCTAAGAACGACAATTTGGACAGCTTTAAAGGTGATTTTCTCAATATTTGTTTGCACCCTCAGATTCCAGATTTTCAAATAGTTGTATCTCGGCTAAATATTGTCCTATTCTAACAAACCATACATCAATGAAAAGCTTTTTTCGTTCTGCTTTTTTATGACTGGTTTTGTGGTCCAGGGTCACATATATCCTTTTATGTAAGTATCTGCTATACTCTTATAAAGATCTTATTTCTCATGTTGCAATCTATCAAAATTTCATCATACTTTTTAGCCATATAAATAACATCTGTACCAAATTACATCTTTTTTGCTGTGTAATTGCATCTTTTTGCAATTGCTTGTTTTGGGCTTGATATGCAAATTCTCTGAGAGTTTTTTTTTTGGTACAGTCATTGTGCAGTGGACTTGAAAACGTGCAGTAGTCTGTTCATTCCCCATTTCTGTATTCCACACATGCACGTCTATGCTCTATAGAATTATAATGCTGTCAAAGTCTATTAACTCACATATAATTGTACCTTTAGGCCTCACAGAAATACCTTTTACATTAATGGGTGCTTTCGTCCACACAGCAATCTCTTTCTTGTTCTGTGAATCCCACAGGCGCTGCTATTTTTACCAAAGTTTCAGTGGTGTGTGTTATTGTTTGTATAAGTTTAATTATATAATGATTTCCCTGTTTATTGACTTATCACTGATTCAGTTATTCAAATGCAGCATCAGAGTCAATTAAAAGATGCGAGATTTGTTACTCTGCGCGTCTATTAAAACTCATTCAATTTGATGCCAAAAGTAATTAAACACTTAAAATGCCTGAATGTCACTGCATTAGATGATTAAATATAATATCAAGTGTCATTTCTGGTAAAGAAGATGCTTTTCATTTAAAAAAAAATAAACAAAATCACCAGTTGATTGATGACAAAATGGTGAAGAAAAGCAAAGTTTGATCTTGCAGTTTTGCTAGATATTTTATTATCTAATTCAATGACATTCAGACTTTTTAAGTGTGTCTCAATTGTCCGAATGCATTTGACGCTGCTGTACTTCATATGATGAATATTTGTAGGCAGGGACGATGTTGGTAAACTCAAGTTCAGCACAGAGGCTAAGTGGCTTTTAGTTTGATACTGTAAGAGAGTCTTTAGTGTTTTACGTGTTGTGGTTGCTGATTTAAGTCTTTTCACATCAGCAAAGGAATTTACCACTATAATTACGCCATCTAAAGCTTTTTGACAGGATGCCCAGAAATAAAAATCTGCACAGTGCAATAAAGCAAGGACTGCACGGTAGTTTCCCGTTCCAGTGTGATTTTAAAGGAGGAGTCCTGACAGCTGAAGGACCCCTATACGCTGCACTCGGGAATTCAATCTTAGGACTAACTGGGGCAGAATGCTGTTAAAGTGGTTTTGAAAAACTGCCTTTCAGTGCCTGTCGTGCTAAAAAAAACAATGCTGAGGTTTTAGATTAGATATTAGATAACAGAGTGGCTTGTAATATGAAAGTCACATATTCTGCATCAAATAACTTTGATTGTATACCAGATTCTGTGCATGTTGTACAGATGCAATAATGTTTTTCCAATTTAAAGAAAGGGTATTGTTCCACATATATACAGATATTAAAGGAATAGTTCACCCAAAAGGCCATCCAAGATATTGATGAGTTTGTTTCTTCATCAGATTTGGAGAAATGTAGCATTCCATCACTTGCTCACCAGTGGATGTGAATGGGTGCTGTCAGAATGAGAGTCCAAAAAACTGATAGAAACAATAATCCACAAATAATCCACACCATTCCAGTCCATCAGTTAACATCTTGAGAAGACATAGGCTGCATGTTTGTAAGAAACAAATGCAACAGTAAGACATTCTAACATCGTGATAACACTTCTTCCAGTGAAAAAGTTTTTCTCTCACATCAAAATCCACCAACTTATTTGTTTAGAGCTATTTTGAACTGTTTTGGGTTGTAAATGGTGCTTGATCTGTGCATATTTCTCTCCTGATTCAAACCATTTGATTTTTTCACTAGAGGAAGCATCTTTATGAACTCATAATTTAGCCGGAAGCAACAGTTTGCGGTCACAAATTCATTAATGATGGATTTGTTTCTTGCAAACATACAGTTTTTGGCTTCTAATTGATGGACAGGAGTGGTTTGGATTACTTGTGGATTATTGTGATGTTTTTATCAGCTGTTTGGACTCTCATTCTGACGGCACCCATTCACTGCAGAGGATCAATTGGTGAGCAAGTGATGGAATGCTACATTTCTCCAAATCTGATTAAGAAACAAACTCCACTACATCTTGGATGGCTTGAGAGTGAGGACATTTTCAGCAAATTTATTTATTTTTTCTCTCATTCTGACGGCACCCATTCACTGCAGAACATCCATTGGTGAGCAAGTGATGTAATGCTATAGTTCTCCAAATCTAATGAAGAAACAAACTCAACTACATCTTGGATGGCCTGAGGGTGAGGACATTTTCAGCAAATGTTACAATTTTCTCTCTCATTCTGACGGCACCCATTCACTGCAGAGGATCCATTGGTAAGCAAGTGATGGAATGCTGCATTTTTCCAAATCTCATGAAGAAACAAACTAGCTACATCTTGGGTGGCCTGAGGGTGAGGACATTTTCAGCAAATTTTACAATTTTTCTCATTCTCACGGCACCCATTCACTGCAGAAGATCCATTGGTGAGCAAGTGATGTAATGTTACATTTCTCCAAATCTGATGAAAAAACAAACTCAACTACATTGTTGTACATTGGATGGCTGGAGGGTGAGGACATTTTCAGCAAATTTACAATTTTTTTTTCTCATTCTGACGGCACCCATTCACTGCACAAATTACTACTCTATACACTGAAAGTGCTAGCTGCTTTCAGGACTATAAATGCTATCACATTATCCATATTGACTGACAGCGCTGTTCAGTGACATACCTTATGGCCTGCTTGTCTGTAAATGTGAATGCATGGAACATTATCTACTTCATGAGGAAAATGAAGTATATTGAATCTGCAACAACAATGCAATCGCTCTCAGAGTGTGTGAGAGTCGCCCTCATGCTGATGTTCTCAAGTTAGAGGGTGTGTAAAACAAAGTATTTAGGTGAAAAAAGCGACAAGGCCTCCTCTGCGCACTCATCTCATGTCTTTAAAACATCAAGACGATCTATAGAGGTTTTCACCTTGCAGTGTCTTTTTACTGAGACAGATGTTTGAATGCAGTCTTGAACACAAACAAACTCCTACACTGCTGCATCTGCAAACAGAGACTCAATCTGCTGCTTCTGCAGATTGCCAAGTCTGTCAATGTAAAATGTATTGTTTTGGTAATTCTTTCATTGTACTCATCCTCATGTCGCTCCAAACCTGAAAGCTGTTTTTCAGTGAAACACAAAAGAACATTGCAAAATCTACTTGTAGCTCTTTCCTACACAATGAAAAAAAAAAAAAAAACACTATAGAAATATACATAGTAAAGGTAATGTGATTTGTGCACTATATAAAAGTCAGTATACATTTATAGCATAATATTAATATGGACTACTGTTATGATACTTTCTTGTTTTTTTTCCCACTTTCTTGGAGCTTAAAAGATGTTGTTGTTTTAAAATTTCTTCAACATTCCAAGATAAAATTTACTTTAAAATTCCATGTTTTCTAGTGAAAATATTCAAAACATCTATTCTAAATATTAAAAAAAAGAACAAAAATAAATAAATAAATAATTGAATAAATAAAATCTAAAATCTCAAAGGAGTACTCTTATTTTTTTATAGATTAATCTAAACATTTATTTATTTATTTATTTATTTATTTATTTATTTATTTAAAATAAATATTATTATTTATTTATTCATTTAGTGTTTAAAATACATAAATACATTAGTGTTTAAAAATTATTTTATTTTAAATTATTTTTTATTTTATTTATCAAAAATGTACCGAAAAATAGCACACTGTGTTATAATGTCGTGTAGTTAGGTTTTGGATCATTCATAGGAACATTTTGACTGAATCCCAGTTGGCATTAACCACATGACTCAGTTATCTGTTCTTACAGTATGTGCGATTAGGATTAGTCTGTCCTAAATCTGAGTATGTTGAAGGTGTCTGGACTAGTGGATTTTTGAGGTACAAATCCATGCTTTTTGGTTTACTTTGAGCAATTACCCAAAACCCTTTGCACTTCAGAAGAGGAATAGTTTAATATGGTTATAATAAAAGCGGTTTTATATACCGCAAATGCCCCAAATTTTATGTCCCAAAACTGACACACTTGCACTTTCCCATCAAAGTGAAGTATGTACATTTAATGCATACAGTAAAAACGGCTTTTTGGCTTTTTGATTTTTAGGATGTGGATCATATATTCACCACATTTTCCATTAAATCAGTCATGATGTAATTTCTGTCTCTAGAAGCCACTCTGCTCTAGAGTATTGATTTTCTAACACTTTCACAGCCTTTTGTTTTCTCTTGGTTTTCTGATGTCGATGGCCAGCAGGCCACGTCTATATTTCCAGAGGTTTCAAAGGGCCACGTGAGACAATTCTGAGTAAACCAAACATTTTTGCAGTGCTTTTATTTACCAGGGTTTGGAGAGAAAAACAGGCGTCCGATTTGGGAAAACCTCAAGGTGAAAGTTAGTCAGTCTTCATGATTACCTGCACTCTTTTATGAAGGCTGGAAAACAGAGTTGCGGTGGAGTATTTCCCAGCCGGTTTCCTTTCAAGCCGGTTTGTCTTGGCCAGCTGCGGCTGAGAATTGCATTTCAGGCGAAGCTGATTCTTGCAGGCACCTTTTCAGAGCGCTGAAATTTGCCAGGGATCTGGAGACAGCAAAGGGACTTTTAATGAACAGCTTTTATTGATCAGTGGACAAAACAGCTGTTAATTACAGGAGAGCAGGCGTTTAATTGGCGCTATGAAATAGGGCCATCATGTGCCAGTCTAACAGCCGATGACAAATGCAGCCGCTTTGATGGAGCTCTGTGTTGATGGAGGCCGAGCCGGTTTGAGAATTGGCTCAAATTTCTAAAAGTCGAATTGAATTGGCCTTGGTGCACAGGATGTAGAATGACAGGAAGAGGAATTTAGTGAGTATAATAGAGGTTTTTATTGTGTAAGGCTGATTAAAGTCATTTGGCTCCATTGTGAAGGCTGTGAGGTCAGTTAAATCAGCAGGTCTCAATCAGTTTTGCTTCAGGATTTTATATTGTTTAGATTTATATATGTATGTTTGGATATGACAAATCAGCTTGCTAAATTTTTTTTTTTTTTTTTTTTTTTTAATTCCTAATTGTACATGATTATATGGTTAACATTTTATTGCATTTTTTCCTGATGTCCACCACAATCTGTGACCCGTTTTTAGGTTGAAAAGCACTGAATTAGTGCGTTATGGAAAACCATGGAGGCTTCAAACATGTGTATGTAAAATTGATTGTTCATTTATTAACTTTATTATATTCATTTATGCTAATTAATATTCATATATATTTACATTTCTGTAAAATAATCTATGAAATCCTTTGTCTTGTTTTAGTATTTATTAGTATTTAGTATAGTATTTATTTAGTATCTGTAAATTTGTCTTGTTTTAGAATTTATTAGTATAAATTTTTTTGTGTAGTATTTATTTAATATTTGTATAGTATTTTTATTTTTATTTTTTAGTAATATGTGCAGTTTGAGTATTTATTTGTTTGTTTCTTTGTTTTCCAGTAAAAATGTTATTAAAAGCTATAAAACAATTTCAAAAAATAAATATACTACATTTGCGAAGCAATACTTTTAGATAATATATCTTTATATTTATTTCTCATTAATATTTATTCTTATTTATATGTATATAAGTTTCATATTAAAAATGAAAAAGTTTATATTAAGATGTTTATGTAAAAAGTAAAAGTAAATATATTTTGTAGATATTTTACTGGAAAATAAGACAATATGCTATTTTTTTAATAATAATATTTTATTAATATTTAGCGATTAATGTTAGTATATAATCTTTATATATAATAACCTGTTTATATACAGTAAATATGTTACATATATATATATATATATATATATATATATGTATATATATAATTATTTTTTATAATTATTTTTTTTAATTATAGAAATTGACATGCATTTTTAAAAAAAAAAAAAAAAATTAACAATGAATATGAATAGAATCTAATATTTGTTTATGGTAATATCTGCACTAAGATTTACTCTTATAAAAATGTATGAAAGTTTTAACACCCAGTTTAATTTCTAAAGTAAATATATTTTGTTTTAAAGATTCTTCGATATTTTACTGAAAAACAAGACAAAAATACTGCTTGGAATTTTTTTTTTTTTAAAATAGAAATTTACATTTATTTACTCTGTATTTATTTCAATATTTTCTATTTCTATTTTAATATTTGTTTATAGTAAAATCTGCATTGAGATTTATTCTTATCCTTATGTCTGAAAGTTATATTGTCACTTATTAAGTAAATAAATCTCATAAAAATATTTAGATATTTTGCTGCTTGCTTTATTTATTTATTTATTTATTTTATTTTATGCATTTATGCATTTATTTATGCTTTCATTCATTTATTTATTTATTAAAAATTATGTGTAATTTCTATAATATGTAACACTGAATAGTAATATACAATAATATTTGTTTTATTCAGTTGAAATTTAGCAACTGAACTTGATTTGAAAGACCTGAATGGAGTTCAACTCTTGTCTCCTGTTTCCCATGGCGCTTTCTCGTTCTCACTTCCTCTCTTTTTTCACGTCGGTTTTATGACACGTCTAAACGATGGTGCTGAACGCTGCTAACGAGCCGCAGGTTTGGCAGGACATCCCGACCCCAGCAGGGGTTCTGCGCCCACATCTGGAGCGGCAGCGCTGTGATTTACGCGATCCTGTGTTTGCCTTTAATTTGTGATTGTCATTCATCTGTCTGCGAAGCGGCTTATGGCCTCCACAGCTGACTCAGTGGGGATGAATCTGTCTCTCTCGCACGTGGCAGACACGCAGGCCTTTCTCTTTATTTACTTTTGATGCCTCACACTTGCGGCCCGCAGCTGAGAGGCCGATAACAGTGATTAAATGTAATCAAAATGGCACTCGAACGCTGTGTCGGTTCCTCTCGGACATCTGTAAACTCACAGGGATCTTGATGGGAACGCAAAGATCGTTTGACGCTTGTATTAATCTCACATCAGATTGATGAGAACGGCCAATATGCGACGTGTCATCTGCCGTACAGTGAAAATTTATATTCGTCCCAAACTCGGCCGCTTCTGTAGCGTTTGTTGCACAACGGCACAAACCCTACTGAGTGTTAATGGCCCGGAAGAATATTGGTTTTTACACTTTTATGCGGCGCGTCAAGCGTATCGTACATCACCGCGCTGAAATTTATATCAACAATAAAGAGGAGATGCGTGTCTAACAAATGATAGAAGTCACTCTTGAGGAGATTTGTGCCGAGCGCCTCAGGGCCGCCGTCGACTCCAAACGGAGCAAACTTCTTTAGACTTGATGTGT
Organism: Cirrhinus mrigala; assembly: GCA_036247105.1. Classification (NCBI taxonomy): domain Eukaryota; kingdom Metazoa; phylum Chordata; class Actinopteri; order Cypriniformes; family Cyprinidae; genus Cirrhinus; species Cirrhinus mrigala. The sequence continues at coordinate 34,315,730 of CM070012.1, read as the reverse complement.
GATGAACATCTCAGATGAAGCGCGTTTTAGTCGTTTTATTGATTTATGGATGGCGTAATCGTCTGTTATGTGTGATTTTGTGGATGTATTTATTTAGTGCTGTATGATTTGATCTTATTGCTGTCAGAGCAGAAGGGGAAATCCATCAAAACTGATGCAGATGTGATTTGAGCACAATCAGATTCATGTTTTTAATCGTGTCTATGCAGGCTAAGAAGGAAACATCACTGGTTTTTCACCCTATGTGATTTACACTAGCATTCAGAAGGTCAGGCTCAGTTTTTGCTTTTAAAATTAATACTTTTAATCATCAAGGATGCATTAAATTAGTCAAAAGTGACATTAAAGACATTTATAATGTTATAAAAGATTTATATTAATCTGTGAATCCTGGAAAAAAACATCTACCACAGTTTCCACAAAAAATAGCAAATCAGCATATCAGAATGATTTCTGAAAGATCATGTGACACTGAAGGCTGGAGCAGTGATGCTGAAAATTCAGCTTTGATCACAGCAATAAATTGCATTTTGCATGATATTCACATAGAAAACGGCTATTTTAAATCGTAATAATATTTCACGTTTTTAAATGTATTTTCGATCAAATTGGTGAGCAGAACAGACTTCTTTTAAAAACATACCACCCATAAACTCTTAAATGGTAGTGTATTTATTTATTTTTTATTTATTGTTTATTGTACTGACTATGAAATTAACTTTATATATCCAAATATAACCAAGGTTTTGTGAACACTAGACACAGATCTACCATATATTGTTGGAAGGGTTATTTTAGTGTCATTTATATGTTGTTAGAGTATTTATTAATATTTTGCATTCATTTTTATATACATTTTTCTTTTAATTTTAAAGTTTTAATAATTTTGTTTTTTGTTTTGTCTTTTTCATTTATTTGTTTTTTATGTGTATATATAGTTTTCATTTTTTTAGTTTTGTACATCAAGATAAACTAAATGAATATGATATTTTTCAAAACTTTTTATTTTGTTTCAGTTCCATAATATTTGTGTTATTGCAAGACATTTTTTGTAAGTTTATTGTTATTATTATTATTATTATTATTATTATTATTATTATTATTATTATTATTATTATTATATTTTTATAATAATATTATATCATTATATAATTATATATAATTATATTTTTCCAGTTAAAGTTTATTTTATTTTAGGTAACAAAAATAGTTTCATGGGTTTAGTTAACTATAATAATCATTCTTTTTTTAACTCAAGATAAACTAAACTTTATTAACTCAAGATAAACTAAATTAATATGAGATTTCTCAAAACATATTTTATTTAGTTTCAGTTTACATTTGTGTTATTACAAGAAAAATATTTTGTTTTGTTTTTTTTTTTCAGTTAAAGTTTATTTTATTTTAGGTAGCGAAAATAGTTTCATGGGTTTAGTTAACTATAATAGTCCTGGTGCCCAGGAAAACTACCTGGTGACAATTTTGAAATTTGATGGATAGTGTGTACCTGAAATAAAATAAACTTCATCTAAAATACGATATAAAAATAAATAAATACACGTAAAACATTTGCTTATTGGTGCACTTTAAATAAATAAATAAATAAATAAATAAATAAATAAATAAATAAATAAATAAATATAGCAAAGGTACTTGACACATTACAGTTACTATTTTGTGTGTGGGCTTTTTTTTATGTTTTTTATTTTTATTTATTTATTTTTTTTTATCGGCTAACCAGTGCAAATGGTGTATGTATGTGTAAGGTGCACAATCATTGTTGCATAAACTCTGTGTGTCCTGTTTTCTGTATGTTGTGCATAAAAATTAAAAACAAAATGTGCTAGGAAAATTACTGGATAGATTAGATTAATATTCACATCCGTGTCAACATCAACTTATCTGACCTGTTGCCTTTCATTCACGACATTCCTGTCGTTGCATCACATCTGTTTGCTCACTGATAAAATGCATGTTGCATTATGTATGTTGGAGTAAACAGCAATCAAACAAGCTGCTTCTGTATTCTGCATCTTCCATAACATCCGCAGATAAGCGAGGCTTTTGCGATCCTCTGAAATGAGTTTAAAACATCCACCGAGACACTTTACATTTATTGGTGCACAGGAAAATCTTGCTAGTGTTGCATTTCCCTACATGCTGCTACTTCAAAGTTTTTACTCGTTTGTAGCGCAGCACGGCGATACGGTCATGCCGGCGTTCGCCTAATGCTTTTGTCAATTACACGATTTCGGCTTGTTCTTCTGACTGCGTGCTAATGAAAATAATCCGTCAAGCTTTCATCCTAAAGGTTAGATTTGGGACTAACCCGAGGCGCTGTGGCTAAAATGATCCCGATTCTTCATCCCGCGTTAGTATCTAATCTGAGCGAGGCCTCATTAGCTGCCTCATGTTTACCCGCACATTTCCAGAGGAATCAGAAGACATTAGGAGAGACAGTCCCTGTGCTAAGAGTAATTACCAGGCCTAGAACACACACCTGTAATTCCCGTTGTCTGCTGCCAAGTGCCGCTTTGTGTATTCGCATCACATCTCCTACAATCTGCCAGACTCGCCGTCGCAGCAGAAATATGCCAGCGCTAAACTGGATCTGTTTAAAATGTACCAGGACTAACGTGTGCGGCATTCGCCTCGGGGATCGTTCTAGGACTGAAGATACCAGACCTTCTCCGGTGGCACTTTTCATGATCAGGGGAAAGAATGGGGCTGTTTTTATTCCCTGTCAGAGGAATGATGTGCTTAACCTTCAGAAAATATCTGGAGGTCAAGCTGTGTACTGGATGAAGAGTTTGATTTTGCATTAATGTTATATGAGCTTTGCAGACTCTTTTCTAAACTCTTTACCTAGATGTACAGGATGTGCAGTTTAAAACCTGAATTGGGAGATTTTCATTTGTAACAGTAAATTTTACAAAAATCAGTTAATTTATTGTTCTGTAAACATAGTGTGTCATGTTTTTTTTTGTTTTTTGTTTTTTGTTTTTTGTGCACGAGAATTAATTAGAGAAACCCATTGCCTTTTATTCATCACATGCATTTTTTTTTTTTTTTTTTTTTTTTTAAACTTTAACCTAAATTTTGGATGCATGAATACATTTCATTTGGATACATGAATACATTTGAAAACCCTGAATTGTGAAATTTTATTTTGCATCAGTCAATTAAAAATAAATTAATTAATTAATTAAATTAAATATAAAATATTAAAATAAATATTTTTTTTTAAAAAAATTGCCGGAATGGTTAACAGAGTTACTGATTGAGCCTAAACTAAACAACCAGTAATTTTAAATTTTAGATTTTTGTCAGAATTTTCTATCTCATAATTCATTTTTTTTTCTCAGAACTTTTCTTCCCCACAGAATTGTAAGTTTATATTTTGCAATTCTAATTTTTTTTCTCAGAATTGCAACCTTTTTTTTTTTTTTTGTCCAATTTTGACTATTTTTCCACTCAGAATTATAAGTTAACATTTTGTTCCAGATTTTTTTCTTAAAATTTTGACTTTTTGTCTTTCAAAAAGTTTCTGTCTCATTATTGTCTTTTTTTTCTCAGAACTGCAACTTTTTATTCCTCAGAACTGTAAGTTTATACAGTATTAAAAATTAAAAATAAATAATTTTATATATATATATATATATATATATATATATATATGTATATATATATATATATTTATTTATATTTAATAATAAATTAATTTTAATATAAAAAAAAATGCCGGAATGGGTAACAGGCTTACTGATTGAGCCTAGACTAAACAATCAGTAATTTAGACTTAGTTTAGGTTAATTTAGGCTGTTGTGGCTTTATACGTTGGGTGTACAGAAGTCTGTTCTAATATTACCAATTAATCTTTATTTGTTTATTTAATTTGACATTTCTGTTTCTAGAAAGTATAAACCTTCTCATTTACATTCTCCTCTTTTATTGAAATATTTAAGGACACCGTTTAGGTAATTAACAGTTAGGCTATGAGAACAACAACAGCAACAACTGATAAGTAGATGACAGTGAAATGTTTTGAGAAAGCCATTTATTATTTTAGGTAATGTTAATTAGACCCGCAGTAATGTGGCGCGTAAAACAAGCAAACAGAAAACGATTTAGACTCACACCTGAAACAGAAACAAACACAGCAAAAGGGTGAAGTTGGTGTTTTTGTGAGAGCGATTCTTTGAAATCTTCCTTAAAGCAGAATTCAGATAGTGTTTGACCTGTGAGGTTGTTTGGATCTGCTGTAGGTGGATGAACTACAGTAAGTGTCGTTCCTGATGCTAGATTTTCTGGATGTAAAAAGCTGTTCTTTATATTTGTATGCATGTTATGCAAAAGTTGCTGTGTTTACCGGCTTTACAGGCTCACAACACAAGTTCAGATATAGTTTATCGCAGACAGGGTCATAAGCAGCTATCCTATTAACGGCAGTGTGTGTTTTAAGTTTCTAAGTGCGTTTTTGCCTTTTTCCATTTGACATTTGCCATTATGCCACAAATATTGTAAACAGGACTCAAAGCTATAGTTAATGGGAGAAAAAAGAGATAAATTGTCAGTATTTTTTTTTCTTCTCCCTATTGTTGCATTTTCCATGGAATCCAAAAGAACATTTTTATGGGATTTTGTTTGTGCTACACAATAACAAACAAAACAAAATAAAACATAAAAAAGTTAATGTCCTTTTAATTGTTTTCTTGCAGTTCTGTTTTTTTAAGACTTCAGAATTTGAGATGTAAATGCGGAATTCTGAGGAAAAAAGTCTGAATTGCTAGGTTATATATATATATATATATATATATATATATATATATATATATATATATATATATATATATATATATATATATAATATGTATTTTTTTATTTCTTTTATTTTTTCAGAATTGCAACTTTTTTCCAATTGTGAGTTTAAATTTTGTCTTTTTTCTTGTGTTTTTTTTAAAAAAAAAAAAAAAAGATTTTTGTCAGAATTGTCTTGCAAATCAGAATTTTGATTTTGTTTATATTTTGCAATTCTGCATTTTTCTTTTGAATTTTGTCTTTATATATTGTACAGTAATTCAGACTTTTTTCTCAGAACGTAATTTTTTTTCCGCCTCAGAATTGTACGTTTATATTTCGCAATTCTGTTTTTTTTTTTTTCCTCAGAATTGCAACTTTTTTTCTGGTTGTGAGTTGATTTTTTTTTTTTCTTTTGTCTTTAAAGAATTGTGATTTTATTTATTTATTTATTTATTTTTTTTTTTTCTGACTTTATTATATTTGACTTGAGTTTATATTTTGCAATTCTGGATTTTCTCAGAATGAGAGTTTATATCTCATAATTCAATTTTTTTTTATCAGTTTATACAATATTTTGCAGTTCTGACTTTTTTTTCAGAATTGTAAGCTTATATCTCTCAAATTTTGGATTTTTGTCAGAATTTTATATCTCATAATTCTAACTTTTTTCTCTGAACTTAATATTTTTTTTCTCAGAATTGTATGTTGATATTTCGCAATTCAGATTTTTTTTCTCAGAAATGCTTTTATTTTTCATAGAATTAACTTGCAAATTCTGAGACAATTTTGCCTTTTTTTTTCTTTCTCATTTCTCTTTTTTTTTTTTCTCAGAATTGCAACTAATATCTCACAATTCTGAGTCTGTCTCAGAACTTCAACTTTTTTTTAAATAAACTTTGTTTATATTTTGCACTTCTGTCTTTTTTTCTCAGAATTGTGAGCATATATCTTATATATTTCTATATTTCTATATTTCTCAAAATTGTGCCTTTTTGCTCAGAAATGTATGTTTATATTTCAGACTTGTGTCTTTTATGTGAAATTAAAATATCATAGTTAACTTTATTTTTTATTCTTTTGCGCAAACAAACTTCTGTACAAATTTGAGAAACATTCTGACAAATCATAGATCATAAAAAAAAAACAACTCCATACATTATATAGGATTTGAACTGCCATTGTATAGAAAAGAGCTGCAAAAAGGTTCACCAAAACATCAACTTTTGTGTTCCACGGCATGAGGAAGTTTCACAGCTTTGGAAGAACATTAGGAGGAGTAAATTATGACAGAATGCTCATTTTTGGCAGACTTATTCCTTTAGAAAGGATGTTGTTTGTAAGCAAGCTGAAGGGATTTTAGCAGACACTTTAAAGCATGTGGCCATTATAAATAAGACATAAAAAGACTCACAAGTTGGCAAGTTTTTAAGGACTAAGGAAGTCTTGTTTGCTTTGGTGTGTAGCTTCAGCGGCGGCTCTAATGAGAACACACTGCTCTCATTGCAGCATGATGAATGGTCAGCGCTGCGGTGCAGTGGATGTGAACGCATGTAAAGCGTCTCCCCCTGCTTCTCTCTCTCTGCGCTCCCCAGCGGGACTCTGCTGCAGGTTTGGACACATCATTACAAACAATGATTTGTTTTATTTTGCAGCGCGTGATCTAGTGCTGCCTCGCATCTGGCGCTGGGTTGGACCCACGTCGGCACGCTCAGATCTATGGCGTATTCGCCGTTCAGAACAAACGGGAGTCACACCGCTGCAAGTGTTGCTCCATTATGGCAGCCACAGCACCGCGTCACACCATACAACTAATATTTTAACACGTAACAAAACGTTTCATTCTGCCCTGTAAACATAATGTAGTGCTGGGTTTGCATCAACACAGTGGCAAAAAATATTTATTGCACAAACATTACCAAAATTCACCTTATATCACCTTAAAATCAAAATATTACTGTTGTTTTTATAAATAAATGTTATTAATTTTATTATATGCATTCAGCAACAATTCACTATGCACAGTGTGATCGACACAAAACATATTTACCTTCACTGCAGGTTGAACCTTAAAAGTTTTTGGTTCATGGTTTTTGAGGATGTATGCTCAATTCTAGTTTAATGCATTTTTACCAAATTACTGTAAACTCTTTTTATTCTACTTTTTTATTTTTATTTTTATTTTTTTTTATTTTAATAAACTGTATATATTTTTCTCCTTAATACAGCCTGTAGTTATGTCATATTAGCTATGAATAACTGATTAGTTGCATTCACTGTTGTTTTAGTATTATTTATATATTATCACAGTATTTATTAACTTTTTAGTATTTATTTTATATTTTGTTTTAATTTTAATTTAATTTAGTTTTAGTAAATTTTGTATTTTATTTTATAGTTTAGTATTTTCTATTTTTTTTTATTATTTGTGTATTTATTTATGGATTTGTTTTTTACTTTCCCTCTAAAGTTATTATTTATATGAGACTAATTATTTATTTATTTATTTTATTTTATGGTTTTTTTTTTCCTATAATTAATCCAGAGAGTAATAGTATGTTTTATTTAGAGAGATATTTTATTTTATTTTATTTTATAGGTTTTGAGTCTTTTTTTCCCCTAAGTTATTTATTTATTAATTAATTTATTTATTTATGATTTTTTTTCTATAATAACCCAGAGAGAATAGTGTTTATATTTTATTTGATTTTATTATAGATTTTGAGTCTTTTTTTCCCATAAGTTATTTATTTATTTATGATTTTTTCTATAATAACCCAGAGAGACTAGTATGTTTATTTTATTTTATTTTATTTTATTTTTTAAATCATTTATTTTATTTCAATTAACATTTATTTGTCTATAATAACCCTGCTCTAAACTGGTCGTTATTTGATCATGAGAAACTAGTATGTTGCTGGTTCAGGATAGTCTAACAACTTCCACTTTAGGCTGGATTTTCCAGTAGGGATCATCTTCACGTGGATTTGTGCTGATAATATTCAAAGCACGGTCGGTGCTATCGCGATTCAGCGCGTTGTGTTTTCTTAAAGCCAAGGCTGAGATATGAAAAGAGACTTTCAATCTCTGCAGCTGTAGTTTTTATTAACTGTGATTTCTACCCGGGGAAATAGAACTATTAGCATTCACGAAACGACAACAAATGAAATAAGCGCACTGGATAAAAGTAGCGCTGAATGCATAGACATGTCCGCTCGCATTATTTCAGCATCAGCCGAAGTTTAAGCGCAATTATCCTCATGCGTGTAGATGGAAAGGTGAGCGCAGACGCTGCTAATCTGTAGCTTTTAGTTCGCGCCACGTTATCTTTAAGGCTCTGTTAATTGTTTGTGCTCTGCAATCTAACACACTGGTTAATGCCATCTGATGCGAGATTGTAATACGGTGCTGAGCCCAGGCGGACGAGCTTAAATTAAATTAGGGCCCGTGCGAAATTTCCGCGCGTGTTCATCGGCCGTGGCTTTTGTTGTGTTGCTTCTGACCTTGACCTAGCAAAGATTAATGTAACAAGACAGGGTGACGGCGAGAGGGGCTCGTTCTCATGCGGCTCGCACACTGTGTACACACACAAATCAGTGTGTAATGGACGAGGCCGTGGAGAAACGCCGTTCGGGCTGCTGTAGGGCGGCTCGTGGGGCTTTATGAGCCTGGAAGGCACAGTTTCTGACAGCTGAAACGAGTAAACGGCTGGTGGACTAACACATATACACCCAAATAGTAAAGCTTTATATGCGCTGATTCTGGCCGTATGCTTTTATTTATGATTTATTTTTAGCTTTAGTGGTTGGGAGCCAACGGTGCATTGAAATGATGTGCAGATGAAACTCACATTTCAGACCAGTTTCAGACCAACTGTTTGTTTCCATGGCAGTTCAAGGCATTTTTCTTTATTTTCTTACAAAGTATGTATGTATGTATGTATTTACTTATTTATTGAAAATTGTTTTTTTGTTTTTTATCTTAATGGTCCTTAAAATATAATTTAACTTTATTATTAATTCATTCATTTATATGAATTATTATTTTATTTTTATTTATTTACTTATGTTATATTAATTGCAAATATACTAAAATGATCTTTTTTTGTTATTTATTTAGAATTATTTGTTTTTTACTGTCTTTATCATAATGGTCCCTAAAATACAATTCAATAGTATTATTAATTAATACATTCATATATATTATTGTTTTTTTTATTATTCATTTATTTATATTATTTTGTACTAATTGTAGTTAGTAATTAGTTTTATAATTGATTAAATTTATTTATTTATTTAGAATTACATTTTTTTTTCTTTTTTTAATTATTTATTTATTTATTTATTTGCTGGCTAAGTTAAACAATTATCCTTAAAATTCTCTTTTTATTTTATTTTTATATTTCTGTTTATTTTTAAAATAAAATGAAATAAAATAAAATAAAATTACAGTGTTTCCTTTTGCTTTCAGGTGTTTTTGGGTTTCAGGTTTGACATTCAGTTGTTTTTTATTTTATTTATTTATTTATTTATTTTTTAATGAGCTTAAAGTGACTATAAATGGTTCTGTCTGAATATAAGAATTAGACTTAATTCTGTTTGCTTGTATTCATATTTGTTATTATTTTATTATTATTAATTTATTTATATTATTTTATACAAATCATAATTATTATAAAATGATCTTATTTATTTATTTATTTATTTATTTATTGAGAATGTATTTTTTATTGTTTTTATCTTACCTTAAAATATAATTTGATATTTATTTCTGTTTCTTTCTGGAATGAAATATGAACCGGTTTTATCATGTTTTGATGGCCTTTTTTAAATTTATTTATTTATGTATTTATTTATTTATTTATTTTTGTAATTTAATGACTAAATACGACATGACAGCTAAACACAGTTCTCACTAAAGTTTTCTTACTATATATTTTTATTTATAAAATAAAATAAAATAAAATATCACAGTCTTTCCTTTTGCTTTCAGGTGTTTTTTTGGTTTTAGGTTTGACATTCAGGTTTTTGTTTTTTTTGTTTTTTTAATTGGCTTAAAGTGACTGTAAATGTTTCTGCCTGAAAGTAAGAATTAGAATTAATTCTGTTTGCTTGTATTTGCCATGGTATCATTTACATGGTAAATAAGTGGTATTTGTTATTGATAAATTCATTATGAAAGCTGCTTTGCTGAAACATCTTGTGTTTGACAAGACAAAGGTTTTTTCTTCATCTAACAGCAAGCGTTCGTAGTAACAAAATGTGTTTGAATAGCAGTGCTGCTGTAGCTTGAGTTATTTTTGTTTTCCATTTTCTCAGTTTCAGCCTCTCCTGAGTTACAATTACAGCATGAGCTCTAGTTCCAGTCCTGTCTGATGCGTCTCGGCAAACTTTGTAAGGGGAAGCGGGATGAGCTTTTCTCACTGATTTCCATAGCAGCCTGTAAGGGCCCTCCATAGGCCGACCCTTCCTGCAGCCCTCCGGTGACCCCCATCAGTTCCCAGCGCTCGCGTTCTCCTGCTTCTAGACGCTGCCTTTGATTGACGTCTCAGCAAGCCCAGATGGGAAGATAGTTGCTTAGTTGGAGGAACTTTGAGGCCTTTTGGACAGCTGTGAGCAAAGCCAGAAGATAGTAAATGATGGTTTGAGTCCAGTGCAGTTCATTCAACTGTTGCTTGCCAAGCTAGTTAGCATGAAAAGCACAATCACAAGCCATTTTACTTCCAAAATGTGCTGTATTTCTAAGTGGAAAAAAGGATTATCAATGAGAGAGAAGCGTGGGATGAGACTTGATTTTATAAGTGTTTCTTTATTAAAAGTGGTACGATGGATTTGCGATGTCATTGTGAAAGAAAACTCAAAAGAATAGCATGCATGAATGAATCATTCCCGGTATGATCAGGAACATGTGTTAAACAGTTACACAGTATATTTTATTATAGTAAGCTGTATATTTTGTGTTTAATTTTATTTTGTTGAAGTTTAAGTAATTTAGTTAAGTGTTTTTGTCATTTTTTTAATTTAATTTAATTTAATTTAATTTGTGTGTTTACCCAGTTTTACTTCAGGAGTTGTTATTGTCGACTAAAACTGAAACAAAAATTAAAACTAAACTAAAATAAACTAAAATAAAATAAAATAAAACAACATAAAATAACATAAAATAAAATAAAATAAAATTAACTGAACAAAACATTTAAAATAAATTGAATTCATTTAAAATTAAAACTAAGCTGAAATAAAATGTACATAAATAGTTATAATTTTTTGTGCATACATACAAAAAACTAAATATTAAAGTATTAATAAAGACTAGTGTATTTATTAGTGTACTTATCTAGTGTAGTTATTTTTATTTATTTATTTTATGATTTTAGTGAACTGTACTAACTCTTTTATGCATTTGGCAGACATTTTTATTCATTTTCAGGGTTGTTATTGTCAGCTAAAACTGAAACAAAAATTAAAACCATAAAATAAAAAAATAAATAACAAATAAAATAAAATGAAACAAAATAATAAAAAAATGTGGCTTGAAATTAACTGAACAAAATATATGAATTATATAAAAATAAATTTAATTCATTTAAAATTAAAACAAATCTTAAATAAATAAATAAATAAATACAAAAAATGACAAAAACACAACATTACTTGAAATTTTAACTAAAATTAAATATATAAAATAAAAAACTAAATATTAAATTATTATTAAAATCTAGTGTAATAGCATTCTTTTTTTTTCAATTGACAAAAACGTTGGTGTTTTATATACATATATATATATATATATATATAGATATATATATAGATATATATATATTGTACGGTTTTATGAAACTGTAACAACTCTTTTATGCATTTGGCAGACACTTTTATCCATTTTCAGGGTTGTTATTGTCAACTAAAACTGAAACAAAAATTAAAACTATAAAATAAAAAAATAAATAAAATAAAATAAAATGAAACAAAATAATAAAAATAATGTTGCTTGAAATTAACTGAACAAAATATATAAAATATATAAAAATAAATTTCATTCATTAAAATTTAAACAAATCTGAAATAAATAAATAAATAAATAAATAAATAAATAAATAAATAAATAAATAAATAAATAAATACAAATAATGACAAAAACACAAAATTACTTGAATTTTTTTTTTTTTTTTTTTTTTTTTTTCTTCAGTTGACAAAAACTTTGGTGTTTTATATACATATATATATATTCTGTACGGTTTTATGAAACTGTAACAATTTTTTTATGCATTTGGCAGACACTTCTTTCCAAAGCGTTTTGCATTTAATATATGCATCGTATCAGTTCATGCATTCCCTGGGAATCAAACCCATGACCTTGTGTTGCCGTATGCTCTACTTTCTGAACTCTTTGCGTTATATTGGCGCCTGCTCTCTAAATCACCACAATGCCAACTGACTTAGCAATAACATGAGATCTGATCAGAAAGTTTTCATATTCAATCATCTGGCTCGTTCTGCCTCTTTCCAGTCTTTCTATAGTTCTGCAACACTCTCAGAGGAGTCAATCTATAATATTTTCCGAGCCGCTCTATCCCTCCATCTTCTGTCTGACATCACTAACCGCTCAACAAAGGAGCTAATGAAGCAGAGGAGGAGGAATATTTGCCCGGTAATTAAGAAAAATGAAAAGAGGCGACACGGAGGTTGTCACGTGCCCTGTAATTGTCCTTTACTCTATGAGGTCCACTTTAAACTTCTTTTCTCCTTTTCACCCACTTCTCGGCCCATTACTTCATGCATGTAATGAATGTGAGGCGCTGTGAATGCCGCGGTCGCTCGTTTTGCTGTCAGAGATAACTCCGTTTGTTAGCGCTTTCCGCAGACCTCCAACAAACTACAGTATGTGGCTTTTTGTGGGGATTTGTTGCATGCTGGTTTCGGTTGAGGGACAGATGAAAGGTTCACTAGTGACAAAGGGACGTGCGGCCCTTCGTATGAAATTAATTATTTTTAGAAGAGCCTATTCAGAGTGTAATTCCATCAGATAGCTGTTGAGATGTCGAGAAATATCGTTCTATTCAGATGACAACAAATTACTTTGTCCTGCTCAACAATGCCCTGTTTTTTTGAAGAGATTGCTTTTGGGAAGCTGTTTTTAATGATTCCCAAAGGAAGTCGAGCCTTTGTGAGCAATAGTTATTATTCAGATTCGATTTCCAAAAGCATTTTATGCTCAGTTTGTGCAGCCAAATGTCAGCGTAAAATCAAAACTGACCCTTTTAATGTGCTTTTCGCTGTTTTATTCCAAATCAAAATGCTCTTTTTGTCTTAATCTTTCATTAATATTTATCTGCTCTGCCTCTGAAACAGTTTTTATTTTCAGATGTTGTGAATCCCTCTTTTTTTCTGACTGTTCCCGTACGTAACTTCCACTTTTTTATTAGTATTTAGAAAAAAAAAAAAAAAAAACTATACTATTGTAGTTTTATTGATAGTCTGAAGTCTTTATTTTTATATAATATAAAGAGTTTATAATATAGGTATATAAATATATATTTTAATAATATAAAGAGTTTATATTTGTATTATATATACACACACACACACACACACACACACACATTAATATTACTATTAATATTTACTATTATTGATTGCTTGAATTATTTTTTTATTTTATATTTTTTTATTTTGCTTTAGGTTTTAATAATTTTGTTGATTTTGACAGTTTTAATTAATATTTTGAATATAAAATCTATACTATTATAGTTTTATTGATAGTTTAAATTGAAAAACTGCTATTATAGTTTTTTTTAATAGTTTTTTTTTTATTTTTCACTGTAAATTTAAAGTTTTAATAATTGTTTATTGTCAGTTTTGATTAATATTTGGATATATTTTTCTTTTTAAATTTAGTTAAAGCTATAATAATTTTGTAATATTTTCAATATGAAAACTTCTATTATAGTTTTTATTGATAGTTTAAATAAGTTTTTTATTTTGTATTTTCCATTTTCCTTTTTTTTTCTCTTTTTTATATGAAGTTTTATTCATTTTTTTGTTTTTAATGTATAGCTTTTGTTTGTTGTATTTCAGCTTTCATTTTAGTTATTTTTGCACATAAATACATATTGCCTTGAAAACTAAATGAATACGTTTACATTTTTTTTTTTATTTTAGTTCAAGTTAATTTCAAGCAACTCTTTTTTTTTTTCTAGTTTCAGTTAACTATAATAACCCTGATGCTGCAAACATACCTAAACAATAATATTGATATTTTAAAATGCAAAAATATCTCATTTATCAGCTGAACGCTGATCACAACAACAGCTTCCAGATTTTGACATGCACAGAATGTAAACATGTAATTATGTAAAGTTTCAGAGCGTTTCCGCGTAAACCTTCACTGAATGATGTTTGCTGCTCGCCGACATGTGTTTCATTCGGTTCTCATTTCTTGCAAATGAAAGTACATCGCGACCCGGCGCAAGCCGCTAACGTGATTTCCCAACAGCCCATCGCTCACCGTATCAGGCTCTGGCAGAATTCAAATCTTCTGCTCTGGAGGGGCCATTCGAGCGCACAGAGGGTGGCCTAATGATGCCTGTGTGGCTTTAATGCTGTTTATGAAGGTAATAATAGTACCGTACAGGTCTAATGACAGTGGTCAAAGTAATAGCAGCCCGGCGCACTCGCGCGGAGGTGCTACTGTGTGCGGAGATTACTCTGTCATTGTAGCAGCGGGTCGCGCAGCTCTCAATGTTCAGGACTGTGATTTGGAGAGCTGAAGTGTGTCACGCGGTTTGTGTGTGTGTGTGTGTGTGTAAACTACATGCTGAGACTGACTGCTGCAGCATGGGATGTGTTCATGTGTCTGTTTGTGATTCTGCAGAACATCGGATCCTGTTTGCTTCCAGAAGTCGCATGAGATGTAATGTGTAGAGCCACTAGAAACGGGTCATGGAGTATTCACAATTATACACATTATGTGATTTTATCCATCAGTGCTCTTTGTATTAACTGATAATTTGGCAAATCACTTTCCATAAGAGCATGTCATTAGATTAGCGACTTTTGAGTATGAGTGTTATGATTGTTTTTATTTAAACTTCAGGAGCTAAAATCATGTTTGAATCATCATTTCTGTGAATCAGTTCAAACTGTCCAATAAAATGAACTCTGATTCAAAAAGATTCATCTGAGTCATTCCAAAAAGAATCACAGAATGATTCATTTTGATAACGCTTTACAATTAGATCTGATTTATTAACATTAGTTAATGCACTAGTTAACGTGAATTAATAATATGTTTTTACAGTAGTAATAACCTTCGTTAATGTTAAAAAAAATAAGCTGAAAAAATATACTGTTAAAAATACATTGTAAATAAAAAAAAATGTTGTAAATAAAGCAGTTTTTTGAAATACATTTTACAAGAAAATACAATTTCAGTCTTTCTACTTCAAAATTCTACATTTAATTCATTGTTACTTGCTCATTTTTTTTTTTGTGAAATTTATTAGCAGTTTTTAAGTACTGCTAATACTTTCTACTTTTTTCTTTTTTCAAAGTACATTTTACTAGACATTATTTCAGTCTTTCTACTAAACATTTTTTAATTTAATTTAGTGTTAAATGCTGTTTCTTTGTACATTTTGAAGAGTTCATTTGCAAAAACAGATAACTCTGATTTTAACAATTTTCAAAAATCATGTTTTTTCATTGTGCAGTCCAATTAATCTCAAACAAACTGTTTATTTGTTAACAAACGGTTATTTTGATAAAAAGTAAAAAGAACAAAAAAAAAATCATGATTTTTGAGAATTTAAAAAAACGGAGTTATCTGTTTTTGCAAATAAACTTCATATGTTTCTGCATTTTTTCAGAGTATGTTTTAGTAGAAATTATTTTCTCAATTTTTCTCAGTTTAATTGTTTACTGTTTGTTCATTTTGCATTAACTAATGTTATAAGATACAAGTTTTGATTAAACAAAAAAGTTAGTATATATAGAAATTAACATTAACTAAGATTAATAATCGCCCCAGACATATTGTTGATGGTTAGTTAATGTTAATTAATGTAATTAAGTAATATCAACCAATGCAACCTTATTTTAAAGTGTTACCATTTTTAAACATGCATATCATTATTAAAGTTGCAATGAAATGAAAGCAGTGACACATTTTTACTTACAGACTTTGATGTACATCTCAGTGAAACAGATGAATGAAAATTAAAAAACGGGAGTTTGTTTCTATGTATCTGTTGCTGATTATACATGTTTTTTTTTATTTTATATATGTTTTTTTGGAAGGTGTGGTGTGTTCACTTTATTTCTTTTTTCTCCTCGTGTTATCTTTGGTCAAGCATCGACCTTCAGCAATTTGCAGGTGATGTGCGTCTTTTTGTTTGGCGTTTACATTTTTTGTTACATGAAAATGAAACACAAACATGGATTGATAACATGCATCTATGACATGCATTTGAAAAATAGAATTTTCATTTCACGCCATAACAAAAATGTCTTGCTAGTGGCACTGAAAATGCAACTTAAATGTTGTGGCATTTAACATGTCACAGTTAAATATGTATGGCAAATATTTACGCATTTAAATTAAATTAAGTAAATAAAATTCTTTATGCACATTTTGTGAAATGTGCATTAGTCTAACAATTCCTTCCATACTCTGCATCATCCAAACTGTAATAACATCCGGAGATGATGGATTTTCTTGTGGTGGTGTTGGATAAACGCTGCCGCTGTGACGGATCCCTCGTGAGTCTCTGTAGATGTATTGCAGGTCTGTCTTTATGTGTTCGGTGAGCTCACGGGTCAATAAGACATCCAGTCGGTTCTTCTTCGCTGGTGTTGCAGGTCAGGTGGGACGGCCGGCCGGTAATGGTAGATTTCTCTTCTCGCCGTAATCTACACAGCAGGGACCGCGAGTTTAACAGAATCTCAATCTCCCATACTGTATTTCAATTCAGCTGTCATATTTCACAGTGTTATTCACATGGACAAATATTGCCACAGCGAGTGTCAGATCACTCACATGGACGGGATCTGCAGTGTAATTCAAGTATTTTCTAATGCAAAGAAAGAAGAATACAAGCAAAAGTGTTTTACTGTAATGCTTTGCATAGGAATAGTTAAATTTGCTGAAAATGTGCTCACCTTTAGGCCATCCAAGATGTAGATGAGTTTCTTCTTCAGATTTGGAAAAATGCAGCATTCCATCACTTGCTCACCAGTGGATGTGAATGGGTGCCGTCAGAATGAGAGTCCAAACAGCTGATAAAAACATCACAATAATCCACAAGTGACCCACACCACTCCAGTCCATCAGTTCACATCTTAGGAAGATGTTTACAAACAAAAGCTGTGTGTTTCTAAAGAACAAATCCATCATTAAGATGTTTATAACTTCAAATCCTTACTTCTGGCCAAAATACAAGTCTGTAGTCCATAATAACGCTTCCTTCAGTGAAAAAGTGGTCTAGTCTGAATCAAGAGAGAAATCTGCACAGATCAAGCGCCATTTACAAGCCAAAACAGTCAAATATATGGGTGTTTACGTTTATAGGTCAATTAGTCAGGATCAAAACAAAACCAAAAACAACAAAACATGTCTAGGTCACATTTCACACACAAATAGACAGGAAAGTGAGTGTATACTGTATATTATTCAGCATAAATTTCAAAAACTACATTGCATACTTTGTAGTTCAGTATATACACTGGCATTCAGGGTTGGTAAGATTTTCTTAATAAATGCTCACCAGAGCTGCATTTATTTGATTAAAAATATGGTAAAAATTGAAAAATTGTGAAATATTATTACAATTTAAAATAAGTGTTTTCTATGTGAATATATTGTAAAACGAAATTTATTTCTGTGGTCAAATCTGAATTTTCAGCATTATCACTCCGGTCTTCAGTGTCACATGATCTTTCGGAAATCATTCTAATATGCTGATTTGCTGCTCAAAAACATTTCTGATTATTATCAATGTTGAAAACAGTTGTTCTGCACACTATTTTTGTGGAAACTGTGATAGATTTGTGGTTTTCAGGATTCTTTGATGAATAGAAAGTTTAAAAGAACACTGTTTATTTGAAATAGAAATCCAGTCTTGGTAAGATGCTCTTTCTTGCAACCACACAGCTTTTCTCAAGATGTTAATTGATGGACTGGAGTGGTGTGGATTACTTGTGAATTATTGTGATGTTTTTATCAGCTGTTTGGACTCTCATTCTGACGGCACCCATTCACGTCCATTGGTGAGCAAGTGATGGAATGCTGCAATTCTTAAAATCTGATGAAGAAACAAACTCGTCTACATCTTGGATGGCCTAGAGTAGATTCTCAGCTAATTAAAATTTTTGCAAGAACTATAAATGAACATGCATGTGACAGTAATCCAGCATGATATGATGCAGTGCAATTTTTCTAAGACTAGTGTAAATTTGAGCTCCTAAAGCAGTCAGATAGTGTGTCATTAGCATTCTGTGCGGACAAGGTTTTAGTTCTTCTGGGTAGAATGTAGAGAGGACATCAGACCGGAGACTTATTGTGTATTCAGGACAGAGTTAGACTTTTATAGCAGTGTAGAATATGCTGAAATTTGGCCCATATTGTCTGTTTGTTGGGGGTGTTTTTGAATGGGTGGTTTTGCTCGTAAATTTGCTTTAAAGATATTTATCAGCTCCGCTTCTAATTTATGGGATTGTTTGCACAGTCATAGCCCGCTGAGAAAGTCAGCAAGGATAAAACGGCGGCTGCGCGTGTTATTTAGACAAATAGATTGTGTATCTAGAGCGAGACGCACATAAAAATCACGCTCATTTGTATTCAAACACTCCGGTCAAACTGTAAAACTACCATCAATTATACGATATGCATAATGTATTGATCTGCACTTTCTGTTGTCGACGCACTAGAAAGACGTGTTGTCTGTCAGTCGCGTTTATTATTTACGCCACCCGGTTTTTCTCTCTCATCGCATGAATTTGGATTTACAACTTGCATAATTTCTTTTGCCACGGTGCTGTTGAGTAGTGGATGTAAAACACCTTTGGAAAGTTGACTTCCTGCTGTTTGACCAGCATTTTGCTGGTTCTTTTATAACTATTATGCGTGCAACGCATGTTACAGTAACTGCATGGAATATTTGTACAAAATTAATTTTTCGGCTGATGAAACAAATGTCCACGAGCACATTATGCATCGACTAGATTTCATTTGTATTTTGGTTAAGGTGCAGATGTTTACACAACTGGGTCATCATTCAGTGGTGCTATTTTAAATAAAAGCCATCCGCATCCTTATCAAGCCCATCAAGCGGGCTGTTTGCACATTATGCATGAACAGTTTTGAAAAAATAAATAAATAAATAAATGCAGCTCTTTCAGCAATTTCCACCAGCTTTCTAATACGGCACCGAATGTCAATTTTCCTCCTTCTCCGGCCGATGTCCTTGTTACATATTTATTCATTTTCCTCTGTCAATAGGCTACATATTCCATGCCCGGGGCGAAGAAAACCTCTGAATAGATTTATTAGCCAATATTGTAATGACGACAAGAGTAATAGGCATGTCAGTCAACGCGGGAGAATAAGGGTGATGGGCTTCAGTGAAGTGCTTTTCATTCGCACAAAATATTTCAAGCTACAAGTGAGTGGATATGACATTTAGAGGTCAGTTAGTCTGGATCAAAACAAAACCAAAAACTCCAAAACATGAGAAGGTCACATTTCACACAAAAATAGACAAGAAAGTGAGTGTATACTGTATATTAATCAGCATAAACTACAACCAGTGCATTCTATACTTTGTAGCTCCATATATACACTGGTTCATTCATGGTTGGTAAGATTTTCTTAATAAATGCTCACCACAGCTGCATTTATTTGATTAAAAATATGGTAAAAATGTGAAATAATATTACAATTTAAAATAACTGTTTTCTGTGTGAATATCTTGTAAAATGAAATTTATTTCTGTGATTAAAGCTGAATTTTTAGCATCATTACTCCAGTTTTCAGTGTCACATGATTCATCAGAAATCATTCTAATATGCTGATTTGCTGATCAAGAAACATTTCTGATTATCAATGTTGAAAACAGTTGTGCTGCCCAATATTTTTGTGGAAACCATGATACATTTGTGTTTTTTAGGATTCTAAAGAACAGCGTTTATTTGAAATAGAAATCTTTTGCAACATTATAAATGTCTTTACTGTTACTTTTCAACAACTGAATACATTTTAGTGAAGTAAAATAAAGAATTTCCTAAAAAAAAAAATAAATAAATAACATATTGCTACCCTATTTTAGTTTAAGTTTTAGTTATTTATGTGATTGTCATTTTTATTATTTTTGTAATATTTCTTTATTGCTTTAATACTTATTTCAGTGTTAATTTTAGTACTTTAACTTAGTTATTAATTTTGACTTTTATATTTCCATTTTTTTGTTTTAATTTTGTGATTTTTATTATTATTATTATTTTTATTGTTTTAATGCTCATTTCAATGTCAATTTTGGTACTTTAACTTAATTTTGAGTTTTATATTTTTATATTTTCATTTTAAATAAATGTACTGTTACTTTTGAACAATTAAATACATTTTTGCTAAGTAAAATAAAGAATTTCCTAAAAAAAAATAAAAAATAAAAAATAAATAAATAACATATTGCTACCCTATTTTAGTTTAAGTTTTAGTTATTTATGTGATTGTCATTTTTATTATTTTTGTAATATTTCTTTATTTCTTTAATACTTATTTCAGTGTTAATTTTAGTACTTTAACTTAGTTATTAATTTTGACTTTTATATTTCCATTTTTTGTTTTAATTTTGTGATTTTTATTATTATTATTATTTTTTTATTATTGTTTTAATGCTCATTTCATTGTCAATTTTGGTGCTTTAACTTAATTTTGAGTTTTATATTTTTATATTTTCATTTTAAATAAATGTACTGTTACTTTTGAACAATTAAATACATTTTTGCTAAGTAAAATAAAGAATTTCCTAAACAACATAATAAAAAATAAGATCTTGATACCCTATAATTTATTTATTTCTGTGTTGCATTATTGTTATTATTGTTGTTGTTGTTGTTGTTGTTATTTATTTACTGCTTTGACTAAAAGTTTTTCTTCTAATATTTTTATTTACCTTTTTTTATCAAAATATTATAGCTTTAGTTAACAATAACTACCTGTCAATTGAATAATAATAATAATAATAATAAAAATAAAATATATACATTTATATGAGTATATAAATAATAAAAAATGTATTATACATATTGTTTTATATATATATATTGCATTATAATAATGCAAATATGCTTGGGATGCACTTTACCCTTATGAAATGAAAGTCACGATGGTAAAAATCTCCGTAATGTGATCCTAAAAAACAGTCTTTTACTTTGCAGTGATATATGAGCTGCATATGCTTTTGACAGGTTTCGTGAGATTCACCCGAGCACATCACGGCCGTGTTTCAGATTTGTCATCGCATCTAAAGGTCATGAAAATGACAAATGCACAATGGGCCAGATGTTTGGCGTGCACTCGACGAATGCCGCCGTTTATAGTGCAGAAGATGCGTTGGGCTCCCCTGCCATCTGCACTGTTTTTCCAATTTCAGCACGCGGCCCTGGAGACACGGAAGCTAAAGACTCCAATCTACATGATGTTTCCCATTACTCTGCGGCGTTAAAAGTCAGAGTCGGCTGACGTGCGGCCCGTATCGCCGTCTTTTGCTGTTCTGCCGTGAGTGCTTGCTTCAGATGGAGGTGCGATAATGACTTCTCTGAGACTTTTCGACTTGTATAATATAATATCTGCACATTTTTTTTTGCTGCGTTCCTGTTCCTCCGGGGCTGTTGTTGGGTTTCGGAGGTTGCCGGTTATCTTTGCGTATTCCCCGAAGTCTTGTGAGGGATGGGCCGGGCCTGTCAAAACATTTGTAGGGTCTGATAGTGTTTGATGGGAAGTAAATAACACCCAGGGACTCTTTAGGTGCTGATTTGTGCAATGACAAGTGTGGCGAACAGAGAGAAGAGCTTTGGAGAGGAAGTCGTGTCACTTTTTTTCAGGAGAACATTTGTCCACAACTCACTGAAAACTTCAGTTGTTCTCTGTTCAGTCAAGTGCAGATGGAGCAATTCATGTCCCGTCTGTTTCATTCAGCAATAGGAAGTATATCACAAATGTTTCATTTTGAATCTAAAACTTTGTTAAAAAAATGTTAAAAAATTACAGACAAAATGATAGACTTGTGGATTTTTTTTAATAGTGTTTATTAATATTTTGAGTTCTTTTTTATTTTAATTATTGTTTGTTTTAGTAATTTTGTGATTTGTATTATTTTTTTTATATTTTTATATTGCTTTAATGCATGTTTATTTCAGTGTTAGGTCTAGTACTTTTAGTACTTCAACATTTTTAAGTTTTATTTTTCATTTTAATTTTAGAGTGTTTTAGTAATTTTATTTGATTTTGTTTTATTCATTTTGTGATTTTTATTTTATTTTAATATTTTGTTATTGCTTTAATGCATGTTTATTTTAGTGTTAGTTTTAGGAAGTTTAGTACTTCAGCTTACACATTAATTTTGAGTTTCATTTGTCCACAACTCACTGAAACCTTCAATTGTTCTCTATTCAATCAAGTGCAGATGGAGCAATTCATGTCCCGTCTGTTTCATTCAGCAATAGGAAGTATATCACAAATGTCTCATTTTGAATCTAAAACTATTTTATATCCCTGACATTGTTAACTAGCAACCAGAAAGTTTTCTTCAGCTCAGACTGATTTCAGAAGCCTTTACATTGAACTCATAGACACTGATGTGTAAAATCACTGTATTGTCCAGGGTTGTGTATCATTTTTATTTATTCATTTATTTATTTTATTTATTTATTTAAATTAAGATAAACAAAAAGTAGAACTGAAATTTGAATGAATGTATTAATGAATGTAAGTAGAATTATAATCAAATGAAATACATTTAAAAACAAACTGTTAATGTTAAAAAATTACAGACAAAATATAGACTTGTGGATTTTTTTTTTGTATTTTTCTGTTTATTAATATTTTGAGTTCTTTTTTAATTTTAATTATTGTTTTAGTAATTTTGTGATTTTTATTATTTTTTAATATATTTATATAGTGCTTTAATGCATGTTTATTTCAGTGTTAGGTTTACTTCAACATTTTTAAGTTTAATTTTTCATTTTCATTTTAGTGTGTTTTAGTAATTTTATTTGATTTTGTCATTTTTATTAGTTTTGAAATATTTCTTTTTTGCTTTAATGCATATTTCAGTGTTAGTTTTAGTCATTTTAATATTTCAACTTAAAGTTATACATTTTGAGTTTTCTATTTTCCTTTTTTATTTTTGTCATTTTTATTGTTTTTTTTAATATTTTTTATTGCTTTAACACACGTTTTTTTAGTGTTAGTTTTACTTCAACTTAAATATATTAAATTTATGTTTCATTTTTCATTCTAATTTTAGCATAAGTTTGTCATTTATATATATATATTAACAACCATTTCTTTATTGCTTTAATGCATATTTCAGTGTTAGTTTTTGTAATTTTTATATTTCAACTTGATTATTAATTTTGACTTTTTCTTTCATCATTTTAATTTTAGTTTAATTTTTAGTAATCTTACGTTATTGTCATTTTTATTATTTTTGTAATATTTCTTTGTTGTTTTAATGCGTATTTCATTGTAAATTTGAGTAATTTTAGAACTTCAGCTTAAAAATATTCATTTTGAGTTTTGTATTTTCATCTTTTCATTTTAATTTTAGTTTACTTTGAATAATGTTGTGATTTTGTCATTCTTATTATTTTTTAATGTTTTTTTTTTTTTTTTATATTCCTTTAATGTTTATTTTAGTGTTAGTTTTAGTCATTTTAGTACTTATTCATTTTGAGTTGCCAAGACAACATTTCAAGTTTCTTTTTTCATTTAATATTTATATTTTATTTCATTTTAGTTATCAGTAACAGTTATATTTGTTTTATCTTTAGCTAACAGCCTGTCAGTTGAATTGAAAAGGAGCCACTTCAGTTCAGTTCTGAATGTTGTGGCGATACTTAAAGTGCTTCTCCAAATGACCAAACTGATGGATTTCATTTCCTCAGCCAGTTATTTTTTGACCCGTCCACACCGGTCGTCATGCACGCGGCTCTCCAGGTCACAGGAGAGTGGATTTCCACTGTTTGTCGGAGCATTTCTTGGGCCGTCTGCCTTATTTTCCCCAGTGTGTGGAAACAAGTCGACCTGCATCCCTGAGCCCCTAATTTAAGTCGGCCACGTTTGTCTAGCCCCAGCTTATTTTCCCCCTGCCCGGTCCGGAGGAGCTCGGTTGATCGGCTAAAGGTGAGAGGAGTCAGACTAAGAACTCGGGCCTGCTGAACGAATCTCGGCCTAATGGGAATCTTCTGGCCGGCCGCTCCTCTCAGCAGGGATATGTGACTCCACAATGAGATGTTCCAGCTGTGTGGCTGACATGTAGGAAATGAAGTGCATTGTGGCAGAGATGCGCTCTCGTTCCTCCCAAGAGTTGCACATGGAGATTGATGATGAAGTGGTCAAATAAGGTGTCGCCTTCGCTCTCTCTGCTCGTGCTGACAGCGGCGCACCGTTGGATTGTTTATGCACAATGCGGCCTGTGCATTTTGAATAGCTCAGATTTAGCCGCTGTAAAGGATCCACACAATAGGCTTTCGCTGGCTTATTTATTCTGCCACAAAAGGTCCTGTTTCGCTGAATAAGTTTGTGCTTTATCAAGCCTGCGGGTTTCATTTGGACGCTTTCGGGACACTATGCATCACGAGAAAATCTCATTCAACGCCGCAATTTAGACGTGCGTCCCATTCTTTGGAATCAATACTTGAGACATGCTGATTTGAGCATGCAATTGTGTTTAGGCTTTGAAATTTTAACGCATTAACAAAGTCCTAAAGTTTCAATGCTGGTGCACTGAAATGATAACAGCATCCTAACAGTTCACCACAATTGCACTAGCCAATCTAAAATGTGCATTATTCAAGTCAATATTCGAGTCATTCGCTAGAAATGTGTTGTCTCTCGATCAGAGATGCGTTCTGTTTGTTTTGAGTGCACTGATATTAGAATTCAAACGGCTGGAGATGTGTATGAAGTGGCTGTGTGTGTTTCAAATCAAATTAAATTGCATTCTTCTCATCTATGTGCTCTTATCATCATTTCTGATAATATGTCAGGGAAACACAATTTTTATTTATTTATAAACCGCTTTAAAGCTTATTTCATTGTTAGATTAGGTTAATTAATTTTAAGTTTTATGTTTTCATCTTGTTTTTAGTTTAAGTTTTAGTGTTTTTTTTTTTTTGTGATTGACATTTAATTTTTTATTATTTTAAATATTTCTATATTGCTTTAATGCTTATTTTAATGTTTGTTTTAGTATTTATTACTTCTTCAAAATGAACGTTTTATTATTACGTTTTATATATTCTTTTTTTTTTGTAATTTTAGTTTATTTAAACAATTTTATGTGATTTTTGTCACTCTTATTATTTTTATTATTTAATATGTTTATATTGTCAGGTTTGTTTCAGTGTAAGTTTTAGTGTTTTTAGTACTTCAGTATTAAATCTGTCAACTTTGTGTTTTAAATTTTATTTTGATTTTAATTTAATAGTAATTAATAGTCATTATTTAGTTTATTTAATTACGTTTTAGTGATTTTATGTGATTCTTTTTTTTCAAACATTTACATTAAATATTTATGTATTGCTTCAATGTTTATTTCAGTGTTGGTTTTAGTAATTTAGTATCTTCACAATATATATATATATATATATATATATATATATATATATTCTTTTTTTTCTCAGTTAAGTTTTAGTAATTTGACGAATTAAAAATGGAATATTTGGAATAATAATAGTGATTAAAATATAATAATAATAATAATAATAATAATAATAATAATAATAATAATAAATTAATTTTGTGTTTTAAATTTTGTTTTAATTCAACTAAACTCAACTAAAATGAAAATTAGTTTTAATTTTCATTTTAGTTGAAGTTTTAGTGATTTTATGTGCTTTTTCTTTTAACATGTAATTTGTATTGTTAGTTTTATTAATTTAGTATTTCAACAAAATTATTTTTAAAATTTTTTACTCAGTTAATTTTGAGTAATTTTGTATATATATACCTCATTATATATATATATATATATATATATATATAGCTTTACTTGTTTATTGCAGTGTTAGATTTCTTTTTAAAATTCGAGTCAATCACTATCACTGTGGATCAGAGATTCGTTCTATTTGTTTTCAGTGCACTCATATTAGCATTCAAACAGCTGGGGATGTGTATGAAGTGGCTGCGTTTGTTTCAAAACAAATTAAATTGCATTCTTGTCGTCTGTGTGCTTTATCATGATTTCTGACGATATGTCAGGGACAAACTGTTGAGCGTTCCAATACGAGCTGACAGCAAACGCAGAGTGGCTGTAAACACCCTGTCAAGGGCAGAGTGAGACGCTAGTGCTAACCGCGGAAGCTGTCGCTAATGTTGATGCTGTGATCTGTGTGTGAGGTCTCATGTTCATCTGATAGCTAATTAAAGCTGCATAAGCCCACATCTCTGCTGAGATCTCTGTGAAGTGCTAATTTTTACATTTTTTGTTTTTGTTTTGATGACAGTGTCCTTTAATTATTATTGTATTTTTTTTTCTTTTATTTATCTGTGTGTTAATGTGTGTTAATGTGTGTGTGTGTGTCTATCTGAAAGTCCCCACAATTCACAAAAACAAACGTGTGTGTGTGTGTGTTTGTGTGTGTGTAAACAAACTTAACATTTAGATTTCGATTTTATATATATATATATATATATATATATATATATATATATATATATATATATATATAATCTAAATCTAAATGTTATATATATATATATATATATATATATTATTATTTTGTTATCTATTTTATTTATCTAAGACCACATTTTCCCGTATTTTTGTTTTTCAGCTTCCTCTCCTGTTATTTTAGTATTATGTATATGCTGATATAGAATGTATTAATATCAGTTTTCCTTTTAATTTTAATTTGTTGAAAACAGATGTGATGCTTCATATTTTGTGGGTTGGTAAGATTTATAAATAATAATAACACTTTTAATCAGCAATAATGCATTAAATTTATCAAAAGTGACAGTACAGACATTTATAATGTTAAAAAATATTTTACTTTCCAGTTTAATCTTTCTATTCATTGAATGAATGAATGAATGAATGAATGAATGAATAAAATAAATAAATAAATAAATAAATAAATAAATAAATAAATAAATAAATAAATAAATGTCAATCAAAGCATGTTAGAATGATTTCTGAAGGATCATGTGACACTGAAGACTGGAGAATTTATGCTAAAAATTAAATTAGATTATTATTATTATTATTATTATTATTATTATTATTATTATTCATTTTTTAAATCTATTTTATTTATCTAAGACCACATTTTCCCGTACTATTGTTTTTCAGCTTCCTCTCCTGTTATTTTATTATTATGTATATGCTGATATAGAATGTATTAATATCACTTTTCCTTTTAATTTTAATTTTTTGAAAACAGTTGTGATGCTTCATATTTTGTGGGTTGGTAAGATTTATAAATAATAATAACACTTTTAATCAGCAATAATGCAATAAATTTATCAAAAGTGATGGTACAGACATTTATAATGTTAAAAAAAATATTTTACGTTCCAGTTTAATCTTTCTATTCATTGAATGAATGAATGAATTAATAAAATAAATAAATAAATAAATAAATAAATAAATAAATAAATGTCAATCAAAGCATGTTAGATTGATTTCTGAAGGATCATGTGACGCTGAAGACTGGATAATTTATGCTAAAAATTAAATTAGATTATTATTATTATTATTGTTATTTAGTTTTTTTTTTTTTATCTATTTTATTTATCTAAGACCACATTTTCCTGCATTATAATTTTTTTCTGCTTCCTGTCCTGTTATTTTAGTATTATCTATATGCTATTATAGAATGTATTAATATCAGCTTTCCTTTTCATTTTAGATTTAGTAATGTTCTTTTGTCATCTTTATCATTTTGTTTATATATTTATTTATTTATTTATTATGCATTTGCTTTTATATTTTACTATTATTTATTATTATTTAGTTGTTTTATCAGTGCCAGTGCTGTTTAAACTTATTTTAATTGCCTTGTTTTCCTGTGAAGTACTTAAAAATTCTTGAAACAAGATACATTTTCACTGCATAAGATATCAGGACTGATTTGCATAGATTGTGTTTTTTAATACAAGTGCATTTGGTTGAAGTGGCCAATTGTTTTTTAAGTTAAGTTGAAAACAAATCTGCCGGTCTATTAGGATAGAATGTATTTATATTCAAAATACAATCTATGAATAAAAAGTCCTAATATGTTATGCAACATTGCAACCCAAGTAAATATATCTTGTTTTAAAGATCCTTAGATATTTTAGCTGGAAAGTAAAGACAAAAGCGCACATGAATTATCTGATTCTTTGCATGATTGAGATAGCAGTGATGTATTCACAATGGGATAGTCACTTCAAGTTCATGGATGATAATATATTATATAGGTAATCATGCAGTGGATTAAAATGGGTAGCTTTATATAAAGCGCTGAGCAATAATGTAGTTCCTATTTGTGGCAAAATAAATCATGCATTTGAGATTTGCTATATAGTACATTTATTTATTATGCCGATCTAGACCTCATTGTTTTTTCTGTAGGCCTGCGTAACATGTGATTTGCCGTAGTTACGGCCTGAACCAGCAGGGGTTAAATGTTGAAGCCAACCAACCAAACTCTGACCCCTGGCTGGCAGCAGTAAAGCAGAGGCCCCGGCCCCTGGTGAGGGCCCCGAGGAGCTCGTGGACAGCTGTCAGCTGGACGGCCACCTCCTCGTGTCTTTGCCAGAAGCGTCCATCGGCCGTCGGCCACCCTCCACGGCTGATCAGCGGTCAGCGCCAGGACTTCCACTCCTGCCAGTCACCCGTGAGACGAGCCACTGAGTAATTGCGCAGCTGGCAGGGTGAAAAGCCTGAGAGAGAGAAAATAATAGGGTGAAAAAGATGCAAGCAGAACGGAAGAATCTAAAGTGAAAACACTTAAAAATAGAGGATCCAAAAAGGAGTTTTTGCAGCAAAGACGTAGAAGGTCCATTCTGGAACGTTTCAGTAAACAGTAAAGAACTGTTTTGAGGAACATTTTCATGAAGGACCTGTTGTGTAATGGAAAGCTTCTGTTGGTGTGACAATAAAAGTTCTCTTTGGCATCATTTATGCCAATAAAAAATCATTTGTTTTACAGCACCAGTCAAATTGTAGAATAATTAGGATTTTCTAAAATGTTTTGAAAGTCTCCTAAGCTCACCAAATCTGCATTTATTTAATCAAAAGTACAGTAAAAATTATGATATATTATTTTAATGTAAAATAAGTGTTCTCTGTGTGAATATATGTTAAAATATAATTTATTGTTGCGATCAAAGCTAAATTTTCAGTGTCACATGATCCTTCAGAAATGATTCTAATATGCTGCTCAAGAAACATTTCTGATTATTAGCAATGTTGAAAACAGCTGTGATGCTTTATATTTTGAGGGTCAGTATGATTTATAAATAAAAATAACACATTTAATCAGCAATAATGCATTAAATTGATCAAAAGTAAAGACATTTATAATGTTAAAAAAAATTTTAAGTTCAAATTTGATTTTTCTATTCATCTTTTCATTGAATGAGTGAATAAACAAATAAATAAATAAATAATAACAATAATAATTATTGTTAGTAATAATAGTAGTAGTATAATTTTAAAATTGTATAATTTTATACACATAATAAATAGTATAATATACCACAATAACAACAATAATTTAATTGTTGTTATTATTAATAATAGTAGCATTTATTTTTTTAATAATTATACTGATTTAAAAATATGACAAATATAATAATAATAATAATAGTTTACCCCAAAATAGCCACCATTCATTCATTTTAATTCATTAAAATATTCAATTAATTTTGAAAGTAATAAATTGTTGTACAGCTGTTTAGTTTACTCTAAACCAGCATGTTTTGACTGTATTTTATTTTATTTTATTTTATTTTAATTTAATTTTTAATTTTTATTTTTAATTCACTTATATATTCAATTAGTTTTGAAAATAATAAATTGTGGTACAGTTTACTCTAAACCAGCATGTTTATTATTATTATTATTATTATTTCAAATATTCAATTATGAAGTGATAAATATATAATAGTGACTATATTAATAAATAATAATAATTGTATGTATAATTACATTATATTATTGTAAATATTATACATATAATTTTATACACATAAATAATATAACAACACAATAACAGCAACAACAACAATTATGATTATTATTGTTATTATTACTGGTAGTAGTGGTATTAGTAGTAATTATTTTTTTGAATAAATATACTGGTTTAAATATTAGAAATATATCATATAAATATTATTATAAATATAAAATAAAAAATATATAATAATAATAATAACAGTTCACTCTGAAATATCCTGCTTTATTTAATTTTAAATAAATAAATAAATGGTTCCTCAATCTGCATATTGGAATGATATCTGAAGGATCATGTGACACTGAAGACTGGAAAACATTATGCTAAAAAATTCAGATTTAAATTGAAGGAATAAATTACATTTTACAATATATTTACATAGAAACCAGTACATTTAATATTTCAGTCATTCATATTTCACAGTTTTACTGTTTTTACATTAGTGATTTTACTGATTTTTGATCAGATGAATGCAACCTTGGTGAGCAGAAGAGACTTCTTTCAGAAGCATGAAATAATTCCTAAATTTGACCAGTAGTGTAAGACTGTAGAAGACGGACTTTGTAAAGTTCCATAAAAGAAAGGAGGGATATAGAAAAGATGTGGGAGGAGGCGACAGCAATCTACAATTACCGTAATTAGCCGTGCGGCTTTTCTAAGGCTGTGACAATATATGTCTCCTCTCATTACTTCCTGTAAGCAAACACACGGCGTAATAAGAGGCAGCATACGCTACGGCACCATTTACTCTTGATGCTCAATCCATTACAGCCTCAGCCGTCTGCCAATCCAGTCCACTTTAACCCCCCCATCCCGCCCCGCACCACTCCGCTCCGCTCCGGCCCCTCCAACACGCTCACTGCACTCTGCCAAGGAAACAGCGTGTCTTGGACAAGGGCTACTTCTAACCGGATCTCCATTCCAGGGCATAATAGCTGGTCTCTAGAGCTCAGAGTCGCAGCCAAATGGAAGAGTGAAGCGACACTAGAGGTATTGAGGCTTGTCCAGGTGTTTGTGAGCGCCGCTAATTGACGCCGCATTTCCAAATATTTGGGTTGATGTGCGTGCCGTGATTAACTTGTATGCAAGATTAATACTGAATCATTTTTGAAGGGCAGCTGTGTTTGGGAGAAAATGTTGGGGATTTATTTATGCATCTTGAATTTAATGTTTATGCATACATTACATCATAATTAATGTAGCTGATGCCAGCTGGCATGTTTTAAGGCTAACAATGCTTCATTTAAATGCAGTATCTGACAATTATTCAAATTATATTATTTTTTAATATTATATTATTTTGTTATTATTAATTTTATGTCATTGTTTTATAATATTAATAAAAAATACACTTTTATTAATATTATTATTTCACATATTCAATTATGAAGTTATTTATAAAATAATAATAATAATAATAATAATAATAATAATAATAATAATAATAAATTATTATAAATATAGAATAGTGACTGTAACACAATAACAAAAAACTTTGTTGTTGTTGTTAGTAGTAGTAATATTAGTAGTATTTTTTAAATAATTGTACTGATTTAAATATAATAAATATAGAGTATAAATATAATAATAATAATAATAGTTCACTCCAGAATAGCCTGATTTATTTTATTTTATTTTATTTTATTTTATTTTATTTTATTTTATTTTATTTTATTTTATTTTATTTTATTTTTTGTTTTGTTTTGTTTTATTTTTAAATACTATATTCAATTAATTTTGAAAATGATAAATTGTAGTACAGCTATTTATTTTACTCCAAACCAGCATGTTTAATCCAGATTAAATCTGATATAATAATAATAATAATAATAATAATAATAATAATAATAATAATAATACATTGTTATTATTATCACTTCAAATGCTCAATTATGAAGTGATACATATATAATAGTGACTGTATTAATAATTAATAACTGTATTAATAATTAGATTATATTATTATAAATATTATACATATACATTTATACACAAATAATCTAATATAACACAATAACAACAATAATTTTAATAACAAAATCAGCAATTATGATTATTATTATTATTCTTATTGGTAGTCATATTAGTAATTTTTTTTACATAATTATACTGTTTTAAATATTATAAATATATAATAGAAATAATATTATAAATATATAATAAAAATGATAATAATAGTAGTTCACTCTAAAATAGCCTGCTTTATTTATTTATTTATTTATTTATTTATTTTTAATGACCTTACCTTTGGCTCTTTCCTTCTATTTGTCAACTAGGTAGTGCTGGTTATTGGTGAATGTTAACCAGTAATCGTATTAAACCGTCTATCAGATCTCTCAAATATCTCACTATTGTTTTAGGTGACTGTTGATGGTAATGCATCTTGTCAGTAGTATTTGTCACATGATGTATCCGTCATTACTATGTCACGTACAGTATATGTCATATCTGTGTGATTTTCAGTAAGTAGATGTCTGTAGACTGCAGAAGTGAAGGTGTGTGGATCTGACTCCAGCTGCTGGGTTCATTTAAATGACCACAGTCATTAGAAGTGCATGTGGTTCGGGCTTTGATGAGAGCTTTCATGCGTTGATACATGCTTGGGGGAGTGTTTGGCAAACGTATAATCGGATGACACATCAAAACATCGCACAGCCGGAGAAGAGGGCCAGTGCAGCTTATTAACCTCAGGCTATTAGTTTCCAAATACTGTTTTTCTTTTTCAAATCCTCCCAGATTTTAATCAGTCTGATGTTTTGGATCTCTTCTCATTTAATACTTTGAACTACTTTGACAAAGGCGGCCCGCTTCTGACATGCGCCTCCATTTGTTGAGATTCCCAGAGTTGGAAGAAAAATGTATATGAGAGTGTTAACGAGTGTCGTGTTTGTGCAGGAGCGGCTGATAGGCAGTCAGTGATTCCCATTAAAGCGATGGATGTCGCGCAGGTGAAAAGGAGATTGTCGGAGGAGAGAGAGCGAGCGTGTGAGCGAGCGAGGTATGGTCTCTTTCTCTGGCCTGAAGCCCATCACTCGGCGGTGATCAGTCTCCTCTCTGGCTCCGGTTGCCGGCTGTCACGGCCTCTGCTCTCTAGTTGGCGTCTGATGAGAAGTAGCAGCCGTGTTTTATAATCAATCCACGACCTAATAGGTCACGAATGAGCGCGTCCGGCTTGCCAATAGCGTTTTGGGTGGTAGCGGAAGGCATTACGACTGTATCAGACCGGCGTCGGCGTTACACGAGCGGCCTTTCCGCGGACGCTCGCTAATGGACGTTGTTGTTGTGCCCGAAGAGCCAGGTCCTTTTAGTGAACTCGTTTGCGCTCCATACCACATCTTAATTGTGTAAACTCATCATGAAAATTTCAAGAGCGCACAATGAGGGGATAACTGGAGTGAAAATTTTAACTAGCTCATGCTTTTTCTCTGTTCGCCGCCCAAGGGTTGAGAGTTTTGAGCAAACAGTTGAAGAACTACTTCAGAAGAGTGCATTCAGCTGGAGAAAATATTTGATATAAATGGTGTATAATTTATCATATGTGCTTGGTCAGGCCTAGTAGAAAGCTCTAGATACTCAAAAACCAACTAATCTCAACTTGCCCTAAATTTTTTTTTTTTTTTCTTTGAGGCAAAAGGGAATAAACAACATTACTTTGAAGTTGCCTCTTCAAGACAAGAACATTGCAGGCTAATTGGAAACATGAAAAATATTACATTAGA